>JAZGTH010000027.1:5990000-6590000 GCA_036877525.1 Chromobotia macracanthus | reverse complement strand
CAAAAATGAGTTCTTGTAATTTCCATTAACAAACAATGTATAATTTGTTGGAATCTGACAAAAAATGAATGTCTGAAGCACCAGTCATCAAGAAGCGAGCAGAAGAAATGTTTGGATATTTGGAACATTAGGATCGCTAGACGAGGGCTTAATGAACTTACTTTTGTGAAAATTTCAAATTAGACCAAAACTGACATCTTTCACTTGTTTTGGCATCTGTTTTCTCACTGCCTGTAGCTTGTAATTATCCTGTGCCGTTCTAAATCATTTTGCCAGCATAGGTCACATTTCTTCTTTCATGTCTGTCACCGGTATGGAATAAATTGTGTTTTATACCTTGTAAACTCTTGGCACTGGCGTAATCCATACTCCAGCTAACCAAAGCCATGGTGAGGCCCAAGAGAACCAAAAAGATCCAGTCCTCACCGAGCTTTGTCACAATATACTTCTGGATTCGGGCCAGACAATCTACAATATTAATACAGGGGACTAAATGTATTGTATAAATGTAATGGCCATTCACTGCTATTATATTAGATGTTTCTTGAGTTTGTTTTTGAAATTTTGATTATATCAGTAATTTGAAGACAGGTTAAAAATACTATTTCTAGTATTTAATTAAATACTACCTTGGCATTTGGAATAGGGGTGGGGCTTTTTTATAGAGGAGGATGGGCTTAATCCTGGAGTCATGGGCCCTGCCTCCAGACCAGCATGATGTGCTCGGCCGTGGGTTCTACTGGTGGCTTTGGCATTGCGGGCGTGTCTCTTCCATTGCCTTTCAGTCAGCAGATGTGTGGCCTCCCTTCTGTCAATATTACCCAGCTGCTCTCTATATTCCCCATACAGCTGAAAAATACACCACTATCAGGACACCATTATCCACAAGGCACAAAAATGACTTTATAAACCATGATAAGCAAAATCACAGCAGGACTTAATAGCATCTACACTGAGCAGGATCTATGCAGGGAAAACACAATTTTAGACAAAATTCCCGATGGTCGGCCACACATAACAGCTGATATACAAGTTTGTCAATGTGTTTTGAGAACTCAAATGTTTAGTTCGATTGTATGCGCACAAGCACCTGGGGAAGCGAGAATGTGTAGTAAATCAATAACAGTATATGACTGTGTGTGAGCGTGTGTGTGTGTGTGTGGTGGGACTTCAAGTCATTTGTATATGTCAGAC
Organism: Chromobotia macracanthus; assembly: GCA_036877525.1. Lineage (NCBI taxonomy): Eukaryota > Metazoa > Chordata > Actinopteri > Cypriniformes > Botiidae > Chromobotia > Chromobotia macracanthus. The sequence continues at coordinate 6,588,806 of JAZGTH010000027.1, read as the reverse complement.
AGAAATAGTCAGGCTATGTGTAACAGGGCAGAATGAAAAAAGATCTCCCTTAAGCACCTCCCAAACCACATATATGCTTTCTCTCTTATACACACACACATATACACACAGGCTTCAACACTATTTTACACCTAATTTACACCTAAAACAGTTTTAAAAAGCAATGGTGAACAAACCACAAAAAGCTAAACCCACAAAAGCTAAAACACAAAAGGCAAGCTCCACAAACACACACGTGAACCATGGGCAGTGGACAGATCACACTCTGGAGACTGGCCAGTAAAAGAGGAAGTGATCCACCAAGATGGACATTCCCCACCTTCTTTCCATTACATACAATACACACACATGCACATATAATCATGACCAGCACAGACCCCACATGCAAGACAGAGGAGATCAGATTCAGCACACTCATGCGCTCATAAACATATAAATAAAAAAATATGTTACATAAATGTTAGATGAATGCAAATAACTATTTGGATCTGCTCTGCATATTTTATCACTCAGTAAAGATATAAAATCATTTAAAAAATGTCTTCTCAGTGTTGATTAGTTGGTGTTGATTAATTATGAATTAAACAATTTAAGCATCGTTAGAGCTGATTGGTGAGTCTTACCAACATGTTACATATTAAATGTAATACAAAATTGCCTAATTGCTAAATTTTTATTAGTCAGCGCTGTTTTTGTTTTTTACTAATGTATCTCCTTTTTTCATTTTTCACCCTTACACTGCCTTCAGTTGTTACTCCTTTATATCTGATATTCTACAGCACATTCAAAACCAGAATGTATGTTTAGTTCAGCTAATTATGACAGATTCTTTAAAGTTATCTGTTAAATTATCTTTAACTAATAATTGGTAACCAAATCAATAGTTCATGTACATTAAAATACTAATAAATGTGATATATAGGGCATATAAAGTATTAAAATACTAATGAATGTTTATGAAAATTTAAAAGTATTACAAAATATAACAAAATTAACAAAAATGTAAAAAATAACAAATTAACAAAAGTAAATAATACAGCTAAATTCTTGCAAACCCACCTCACGTGTAGCTCTAGACATAGTGAATTAGGGACCTTACATACCTCCATAGAATATCTGAAAGTATGAGACTCTAACACAATTTAACAGCATTTAATTATGCACCACACTTGAGCATAAAACCTACGCACCCACACAGACAAAGACACAAAGACACACACACACATGCACATAAAGGAAGATTTCACAAAAAAAAAACAGAGAAAAATACTGCACAGAACATTTGACAAACATTTCTGCTTTTAATTGCTCTCATTCAACACATGATCATGACAGAGGCTAAAGTGTGACAGAAAGCGAGAACTCAAGGCTGTCTCTATTATTGCTTCTTTAATTTCCTAAACTCAGGACACTGATTCAGAATGACAGCGTGAGAGACAGAACAGGAAAACATTTACTTAACCACAACACATTCTCTCTCTCTCTCTCTCTGCTCATCAGGGGCACCTGTTTTTCTCATTCCTCTAATACTTGAAGGGCCTGACCCCAAATACATGTATATAACCAGTCTGTGCTAGCAAGGTTTCACCTTTTCAAAATACATAAAGCACCTTTTAAATTCAAAACCTCAAATTGTAAAAGCACTGAAACCCCCAGCTTGATTAAAAGTCTGATAGGGAGTACAATTACATTTACTTTAGTCTATGTGCCCAAACAGTTATGGGTCACTGCAACATGTCCGCTGCCAACACTGTTTAAAATGTAGCAACATTTAAGTAAAAAGTGGTATTTAAAATGACTAAATCGATGGGACTACAGTAGATCAAGCTATTAAAAGTAATCCGGAAGAGTTAGATCATGTAGAAATGGATTCCTAAAGAAAAAATTTGAAATTGCACTACATATACAGTGTCATCTCAGCAAAATCTTCTGAGCGGCTAACCCTTAAGAGACTTCAGGCAAAAATATTCCAAAAGGGTGGGTAAAGAGAGAGAAAGAGAGAGAGAGAGAGAGAGAGAGAGAGAGAGAGAGAGAGAGAGAGAGAGAGAGAGAGAGAGAGAGAGAGAGAGAGAGAGAGAGAGAGAGAGATGTAGAGTAGATGTTGCTAACAGACACAAGCAGTAAAGAGCATAGTGACTTTGAGAGTTAATTAAAAGCAGAATTATGGCATTCAGTGGCTGTACATGTATGTGTGTGTGTGTGTGTAAATGTAATAGTCTGTCTCGTGCATTATATGACAGATCATGAGTTTGGGCCAGGCAATTACATCTTTCTTTAAACCACAATTCAATAATATTGAATAATTTACACAGGCTCAGGGTGCAAGAACTTGTAAATAAGTACATAAAACAGTATGTTCTGTAAAAGAGCTATACAAATAAATTAAACTGGCTATTAATTAAATAGAACAATGCTATCACAATTTGTTTTAAAACATTCAAACCATGTACACGCAACAACCATTACTATCCAGCATCATGTTCAATATCAAATTAAGAGATTATTCTATATTGTTCTCAGTAATATTCTCTAACATTACTGAGATCTGCAAAGCTCAGGAAAAAGTAATGATTTGATTTAATCTCACCAGAATCTGATCAAAATTCAGAACAGTCTCAAGTGTTGATGGGTCCCTTTATCATGTTTATTTTTCTTCTGTGACTCTCCTGCTATCTTTCCTCTGTGATGTATCTGTGTTCCACCTTTCTCTCTTTCCTTGTCCTCTTCACCTTCAGAAAATACTCATATATTAGTAACTGTATCTGCCTTATAGTGGCTATTAACACATAAGTAAACCACATTACCCACAATGCACTGGACCTCATTTAGAGACTGTGTGGTTGGCAGTGGGCTGTCAGCAGCTGTTAATTCACAGGACTGTGGTTTCCTAATTCTGTCTGGACTGATGTCCACTGTAGGTGTCTGTAAACTTCTTTGGCCTAAAGTTAAGTGGAGTCTTCATTTGTCATACATTTATTGATGTCTATGAAGTTAAATTGTTAAACATGCATTAATGTTTTTGATTGATGGGTGTTGTTTCATGCTATTTATCAGCTTTGCACTGTGACTTTTGATACCAAGAAACATCCATTAGTAAGACATCATGTGACCAATTAGTCAACTATTAGTAAAACATCAAATCACCATAAAATCATAATTTACTATTTATATTTTTATAAAAACGAGATGTGGTTTCCCCCTCGAAACCACATCTCTTCTCTTAATGATGTATTGACTGTCCTTCCAACGATCCAATTAATTCTCGAAAAATGAAGTCTTGATTGTGAATCAAATACTTATATCTCATGTGTCAGTCATAACACTCTCAGGTCTGTTATCCCTAGTAACACACCACTCACCCTGTCACACTGTTGTGGTTTATTTTGTGATAACAACCTGCTGGATGGAAATTTCCCCTTACTTTAGGCAATCGTATACTTGATTCCTACTTGGCAATGCAACAAGTGAAAAAACCTCTTTACATTAAGGGATTCAAGCCATAGAGATTATTATACCAGGTGAGTACTTTTGACCTGGACCATCCAGCAACACCCTAACAAACACCCTAACCTCTTAGCACACATCGTAAAAACGTCATGGCAACACCTAGCAATAAACCAGCATCTCTCACATTTAGTATATAAATAATAAAAAGTAATAGTAATAAAAGTATATTCATTTAAATTATTCCTTTTTCTCTATGCTCTCTATATGTTCATAGACATGTCATTTTGAACTACAGATCAATAAAAATGATGGTTTTGATATGATTGGTTAGTGCTACAAAAATATTTAGTAACTGCTCAATAAAAGTTATTGTAAAGTGTTAAAAGAAACAGACAAACAAATGCAACATAAAGCAAATTTGTTTTGCTTAACTTGGGGATTTAGATATTGCAGCATTACTCTGACCTCAACACCTCAAGAACATGCTAATTCCAATAATGGTGTGAAAATGAAAAAGCAGAAACATTTATCTGCTGCACATTTGCTCTGCACTGCCTCTCTCTCTGTCTCAGCCTCTGTTCATTGCTGTCAGTCAGCAGTCAGATTCCCAGAGGCCTCTCTGCCAAAGAAGAGGTCGTCCACAGCTGCCTGACCTGGAAGTGAAATCACTTAACTGTGACTGTTAAAAACAACACATAATGCTGTTCAACGTGTCTAAATAAACACTCCTGTAAATGAACATCAATGAACACCAATCGTTTTAGAGCGTTCCTACTCACATATGTTGGTTTTCTATGATGGCTTTGAATTTCTTTTGATTTCTCCTGTTTTAACACTGGAAACTGTATATTTTATCCACAAAATCTAATGCTTGCAACTGTCTGCATTTTATATTTTAATGAAGACACTATATTGTAAACAAATATTAAACTGTATTCCTTGTGGGGACTCTGTTTTTTGCTACCCACTATGTAAGAAAATTCTTATTTAGATGCATTATTATTGTATTTTTGTCTTAAGCATTAAGTTGATCCAATAAAAAAAACTCCTTAGTGAGCACAAACAGATAGTGTATTGACTCCTTTGATAATACAAAGAGAAACATTCACAATTAAGATGTTTCTGAACTGGGCTAATGATTTAGCCCTGTTCTTTTTTTCCCTCTGTTCCTGAAAAGGGGACAGTAATCCTTTGTACATAAAAGTTACAAAGGTTAAAAAAAAGCTCCAGGCCTTGGCTTCCCAAAAGAGTCAAAGTGGGAAGAGAGCAGGTGAAGAAATTGATGGTTGAGATGTTATGTGTGAGACCTTTAATGACTATAGACAGTTAAATAATTGACACCTTTTCACCCCGTCTGCACACACATTTTCAACCATTCTGTTTTCTATTTTTCTCTTTCAATTGACGCTTGACCTGTATCTTTCTCCTTGTGCATGATCCATGTCTTTTAGCAGTAATATAATCATCTGGCTGTATAGCAGCTATACAGCAGCTATGCACAGCGCAGCAGCCTGACACAGAGGTTTAGCCATATATTTAACCTGCATGCTCAGGTTTCTGATAGCATATAGCAGCATAGATGTAGAGCGCAGGTTAGCACAAATACGCACAACCTCAAAAAAAAAACTGCCGCTTCATTACAGCTGACGGTGACATTTGGTCCCCAGATCTGCTAAGATCAGCAAGCCTGTGACATTGTAAATAATCATTAAGGACATTTTAGATTTTCTTTGAGAGTCATCAGACACCCAGAACTTTGGATTGAAGACAATGTGGATTTTGCATAAAGCTCATACAGACAAAATAAAAAAATTGCTCAAAAAGAAAAGCTGTGATCATGAAATCACTGACAAGCAATAAAGCAAGAAGGTGGAAAGCAGAAGCTCAGTGCAACCACACACAGGCACAGACAGGGTTTTCTCCTCCAAAACCTAATAAACATCTGTTAAAGAACCACAAAATTCACAAATCTCCAGTATTGAGTTTGGACTTAACTGTACTGGAAGTTTACAAGACAGATTGCAGATCAGCAGGGTGCTGACACAGGTTACAAATGATTCTCATGAGTCATGCAACAACACCCTTGCAAAAATAGAATGGAAACTCAATTAAAGGCTACTGAAGTTAAAGACTTGGAGACCTACTATTTATAAAGAGTCGTATTTTGGGCAGACATGCGTTTCTAGGTTAAAACAGACCAGACCAAACATGACACTCCTCAGCAAGCCATCCACCAACAGACTGTGAAATGCCCCAATGTAATTGCACAAAACAGCCAGAGAGAGAGAGGCATATAAAGGCAGTGACTGACCAGGGTCTGCTGGTATCTCAGAGCTTTCCTTTGCGACGCATCGGCAGCCATCGACACACTCGCACTGAGACAAAAATAAACACACACTGTCTCTCTCCTGTGTTACAGCATATGAAACACACACTCACCGGGTCTTACCCGTTTATTCAGTTACATTCACCACCACCCTAACTCAAGTCGAGAAACACACATGGTCTCTCTCTTATGTTACAGCACCCGCAACATGCATGCAGGCAGAACACTGACATGCGTGATCCTGCAGTTAAATGCACACCACACACAAACTCTCTTAATGTATTGGCCTATCTGTACACAAACACTTACACGTGTGAAGATACAAAGAGTGCAAACACATTAAACAGGCAACAGTCCATGAAAACATATATTTATTGACAATGGTAACCATAGTTTCATTTGACATACTACAGAATTAGTTAGCTAGCTAGCTACTACACTAAAACACAACTCTGCATTAACCATTGCTGCCATCAAAAACAGCCACACAATGAGATTAAGGATAATAGAACTTCCAGATGCTACTAGTAGAACACTAGTAGCATCAAGGTCATGGGTTTGATTCCCAGTGAACACATATGCTGAAAGAAATCAGGGTTCCAATCACCTCTGACCAATAATTTTCCATGATTTTTCTATTCCTTGTTGTTTACTAGATTATGAATTTTAAAAAATCTATTTCAATGAAAAAGCACTCATAAAATAAATTTATAGCCATGACATTTTAAAGCTGAGCACAACTATTAATTTCCATTAACTTTTTAAATTGACATTTCCAGGCCTGAGGAGTAACCATTTACTCCTAAAAATTGTTAAAACCTGAAAATTTATCATTTATAATCTATGCCTTGCTTTGAATGCAAGCCTGTCAGAAGCAGAGGTAAAAATGATGGTTACCATTCTCCCGAGTTCTGTCCGCACAGAAACACTCTGTAGTCAGCATGAAACATATTACCCAAAAAAAAGACACAACATTTAGAAAATAGATTTTGAAAACCACTCTGACAAATCAAGAAAATAGCTGGATGAAGTTACATTGTTGAATGAATGGACAGCAAAAACACCAGGATGCATAAGAGATTGACTGAAACAGATGAGTGTTTTGTGTTAAGTGGATAATGCAGTACTAGATCTGCTTGTCTTTTCTTAGCTGTGACACGCAGCTAATCGTGCCTCATCTCACATTAGCAACATCCATACTAGCAGCTGTTACTAGCAGCAACATGCTTTCGCCTCTATCCACAGGCCCAAACACCCTCACAACTTGATTTCCACTTTGCTTCCACCTCTTCTTGTTTTCATTCCTTCTGGCCAGCATGGGTGTTTTTTCGATAGGGCACTACCCCCCGGGGGCGCCCCTGTAACATGAGCGAGGAGGCAGTTTGGAAGGAGGTAGAGGGGAGCAACATGACTTAATACAACAGCATTTAATTCTGCAGCGTGGAAACCTAGATGTCCCAGTCTTAAAATACAACACATTCCTGCTGTGATTCAAACACAACTCTGATTAACAGAGATGAATATGTGGAGGCTCTGCCAACTCTCTCTCCAACGTGGATGACATTCTGCAGCCAGAGATGTTTACAGACGTTCCCCTAGAGGAACGTTTAGGAGAAACATCTACTGATGTGACATGCTCAATAGGGAGAAAGCTCTGCAGAATCAAGCCTAGGCTTGTATGACAAATCTTATAGACTAATCTGATTGTTCATGGTGTAGTGTAGAGCACACAGGCTCTATAACTGAATGCGGAGGTGGTCGGTTTTTATACCACAATGTAGGCCTGAAAAACAATTGTTCACTCACCAAACAACATGGGGAGCTAAATATGGGAAACTAAATAAAGCTTAAAAAATAAACCAATTATTGTAATCACAACTGACGTATATTTGAAACAACCAGGGATTGCAGCAAAAACACTGCTAGCGATAGTCACGCTAACAGGTCGGGTGGCCAGGTGTTACGAAATCGGGGCATAGCGCTACAATGACAGTCTTTCCTACATCAACAGCAGAACAGAGAAACCCGAGCGCACAGATAAAAATGCATCACCACGGAGGCGGAGGACAACTCTGAAAAACAGAGGGAGACAGGGTGAGAGACATTCAATACTAAACACTTCAATACTCAGACAGAGAACATAACATTCTGCTAGCTATGACACCTATACACCCAGTTACAGCCAACTAGACAATACGCACAAACACTTCACAGCCGCAAATGGATACATGTCTGTGCACAACTAAATACACAATAACTGAAAAATAAAACAATGCAAACAACTAACATAGTGATTTGAGCAGGTTTCAGGGGATAATTATAAACAAGAGGCTTAAAAAATGTTTTTTTTTTTGTTGAGTTTTGTTCATTTCTGTTGATGATGCTTGTAGCTACTTGAAAGTATCAGCTGATTTGAAAGTAATTTACTGTAACCAATGATAATAATTTTAATAATATTAACTAATATCAACACCCGGTATACAACAAATAATTAATTAAACAGAGAAACACAAAATCACTCAAGTTCTTTGAAACAGTATTTGTTTTATTACATGACAGCATTTGCATTAGAAAAATACAAATGACAGTTTTCCTATAGCTGATTTAAGCACCTTCATAGCTGGTTAGTACAGCTGACAAAAGGCAGTGAATAAACTCTATTGAAGATCAAGTTAACTAGGCACTCGTCTGTCATAGTTAGACTAAACAAGACTTTATAATAATACAGTATATCTAAAAATGCATCCCTGTATATTGTGAGTTTTAACAGTTTCAGAGGGGAATTTGTAGAATTCTTACCACAACAAGAACCTATAGGATTGTCAAATACTGTGGCTTTTCACCATTACAATTCTGAACACTTTTAAAACTGGGTGAACATAGCCTAAGAAATACATTACCCACAAAACAGTTCTTGTTTTATAAACTCAACGTTCCTTTATGGGTATTTAGCTGCTGGTTTGAGAACAGACAGATGCTGATGTTCTATTAAAGGACTGCAGCATTAATCAAATACTGCTCACAGGAAACATAGTACAGCAATAGCATGATGTTAAAATGTATTCATTTCTCTGGTATACAAATTTTCTTTTCTTATGTTTTTAAAATAACAATATGACTAATAAAAACGTAGTTCATCTGATCAAATTTAACTAGACATTTGTTTAAATACTTTTTAGATTATGGCACAGAGATTACCTTATGAAAGTTGTTTCCACCACCCCCTCATTTTGATATTTAGAATTTCAATGTTAGTGTGTAACATTCAATTCATGCCTTGTGTGTCTTCTAAAGAAGCTTATTAGTTAAAAGATCAACATAAAACCCAATACAGCAACATTTACTTGAAAGTAATCAACAAAGATATATAATAATTTTGGCTGCCAAAACAATAAAAAACAATTTGATGTTGAGTGATCAGTCATGCTAAAGCTGTCAAGTATGAAACAGAGCTTGAGGGATGCCACAGCCATGTCAAAAGATCAAAGGCTGTGACCTAACTGAATAAGGAAGACATACACACAGAGGAAAAACAGCACACAGATTTACAATCCGCATGCCCAAAAAGAATAATGTTGTGTGTGCAGAACAGGAAGACCATGTGTGTCTAAAAATTTGAACCCTTATGTGGCAAGTAGTAAATGGTGAGTGCTTAAGCTGTCTACTGCCACCTGCAGGTGTTTTAAGACACAGCATAATGTCAGTCTCCAGAGCATTCACTGGCACACTGAATGTTTCAACTGAAAAGAAATGTGGAAAAAAAAAATAAGAAAATATATATGTGTGTATGTGTGTGTGTGTGTAGTTTTAACTATAAAACGTGTGAATATATACATACACCTGCATGAAGTCCCCATGAAAAAATATTTAGGGGGAAACTGGAATGCAAATGTAATCTGAAAGATTTGGAATTGCACAAATGTTTGAAGAATGATTGATTATGTTTATAGACAACATATGTACTCATATATTCATGGTTTGGAAATTTACTTTCAGAGCCAGACAATGTGGTGAAATTGCTTCACTTTAAATCAGGAAGCCCTACTAACAATCCACATCAGCTGCCATGGTGCATACAGAATAACTGAATACTACTGTTGTGACTGTACATACAAGAAAATACGCAGTTGTGAACAATTGAACAGATGTTGTAATAATGTCTGTAAAGTTGCATTAAAGACAGCCAGGTAGGCAGGCAGAATTCAGTTGAAAACACAATAGCTATATCTGTGCCTACTGACATGGTCAAATTAAATGACTGACATATTTTGAAGGTTTTACAAAGTACTGGCACAATGTCAATATGCACATTAATGCATAAAAGTGCTTAAACTGAATCTGTGTGTGTGTTTGTAAAGGCTCCACAATGACCGAACCAAAAAAGGACACGAGAAACTGTACAAAGAAAACTGAGACAAAAATATATCTATTCAGATAAAGAATATCAATAAAAGTCTGTTGCCTTAAAAAGCATGAATTAAAAAAAATGGAATATAAAAGACTTTGGATTTCATTTTTTCCCATTAACCCCAAACTCCATCTTAAAACCATAAAAAAAACAAACATATATAGGTTCTGTCACATACTTGGCTAATATCTTTTGTTGCTAATTGAATTGAAAGAAAAACAGTAAGAGCACAAGTGAAAGAAAGTATCTGGAATGTGTGTGCATTAATACATTATCTGAACACATCATGTCCACTAGAAGATGGAGAGTTCATACAAATCACTAAATGATCTGCCTTAGCAGACCCACAGTGAATAATGTACATAAGCTTTCTAATGAAGCCGTCGTTGTGCTGAGGAATGTGAAATAAATGACACATGGAATTTAATCAGTCTGACATCAGTGTGTTTGCATGTGGAGTGGGTGACAGACACACCTATATACTGGGCTCCGCGTCACAGCATTATAATCAGTTCTGTGGGCAGTGTGTGTGTTAGTTGTTGGGGTAGTACTTCGGAAAGAGGTAGAGGTCTTTACAGAGGGAGCTGGTGAACTCTGACATCTCTTTACAGCGGTGATGAGCTGATCCAGGTGCGTATCCCTCTCTGCTTTTAATGCGACCGTTTACCTGAACAGAGAAACACAGGGAACCACACACATTTATATACCATTGTAAATGTTTATGGTGTCATTAATTAAACTGATGAATTCACATGAATTCAATTCCATATTAATGCTGCAAATAGCAAGCATTTAAACGGTTACATTGTTTCCTGACTGAAAAAGCCCAAATTTGGCTAATGTACAAGAATATTTTTTTAAATGTTTATGTCTGCTGTTGCCATTGTTTAATAAAAGCCACAGACTACACATAATAGAGCACATATATTATATAAATTAACACATCCAAGTTGCTTCGGAGAGCAATATATAAACGAAAGCTGCCTAACTGCCTATATATAGGGGTAATACTGCTAATAATAGCACCATCAGATTCAACAAACCCAGGTAAGAGCAAAATGTCTCACCTGCACGAGTATGTCAGACATGTGTGTGTCACTGGCTCTTTGTCTGATGGCTGTGTTCAATTCTTGAATGAACCACGACCCTTTCTTGGTGTTTCTCATTGCAGCAGTGCCTAAAACACATACACATATACCATCAATCTGCACAGCCTATTGTACCAATTGTGACTGCATAATAATGAAATCACTCAGATAAATATACATCAATGTGTACACACTGAAACCTTTGAGGGTGGCAAATCCACAGATCATGTCAGATCTCTGGGGCAGTTTGACTCTCAGTCTCTCTCTGTATTTCGCCTCCCTCTCTTTGTTCTCTCTCTCATCTTCTCTCCCAGCATCCCTCTGTTCGCAGCCTGGTGACTGAGTCCTCTCCAGGCCATCCAACTGGTCCACACCATTGTCCATCTCCTCTGAAGCAGGAGAAAGAAAGTCACACTAATATATCATGACCACTTGACCACTTGATCTAAACAGGCTCCTTCTAATGGCAAGCAAGTTAACAGAATGTTTTCTAGTTTTACATTCTGATTGGCTGACAGACGTTCTATGACAATCTATTTTATGTAAACAAACCAAATTCTACGTCTATTGACCACATTATAGTTCCATATCACTCTACCAAATTATTTCATTAGTTTCATATGTCCAAAAAGGTCCTATAGAAAATGAACCAGAAAAAGCCAAAGCCACTGGACCAGCTAAGTTAATGTTTCTATTTCTTTTCCTAGGGCTTGGCCGAGTCTTTTAGGCAAGCAACAACAGCTTGGTCATTTCAGCATGACACTGGATTAGCAGCTTAACAAAGTATTTCTACACACAAGAGTGTTTGAAAAACCAAAATGTCTTGGTGTCTTGTCAAAGGTGTCTTGAGGTGTGGTATAAGCAGAATAACTGACTCTGGACCATTTAAAATTAACGCATAACTCAGGAGTAACAACCATTTTGTGGGTGAATGCACACATTTTCAGTGGGCTCAATGGCCCATCATTACTTATGTGTCACCACATGTTCTGTTTCTGGTGGACAAAAACCTTCAAAATCAAATATTCCAGAAAGCCATAGAATGAATATTTAACTTCGCCCACCTCCTCGACAGGCCTGAATGAAGAACATCTTTGGTTTGTTCTGAAGCAGAGGGCAGCGGGCATTATCAAAGACCTCAAACACCCAGTCCAACTGAGAGACACAGAGAGACATTTTAAACTCTGACAGTGAAATGATCTGCTCTGCAGACAGTAAGCTGATGCTACAGAATGAATAACTGTACGTACCATCAGCAGCTGTCCATCAGTGCCGTAGACTGATCCTTCCACACCATGAGACAGCAAACACACAACACAGCAATCATACTCTGCATGCTCACGCCTCTGAGAGAACTGCTCTATGCACACGCGCATTGCCTGAAACAAAGATGAATCAACGAATGCTTCAGAGATGATTGTGCTCATTTTTGACTAATGAAGAGCGCTCTGCTGATCATGTGTGTCTAACTCACCTCTGCTGTGAGGTCTTTGTGTAGACTGACTATGAAATCCAGCTCAGTGAAGAGCTTCCTCAGAACCTCCTCATCCATTTCTCCTCCCCTTCGCACATCCAGATCAGTGTGTGCCGAGTCAAACCTCACGTTGCTCAGTACCAGGGCCAAACCTCGTGGGCTGGAGCACATCGGGTAAGCCTTACAAGTCAGGAGATATTTGCACAGTGGTTTTACATGTAATTGTGCTACCATATCATATAATCTATGCAAATCCAGTGGTTAGGCGTGTGCATTCAGCAATTCTGAGAGAGTTAGTGTGCTTGTACCTTTAATCTGTGAGATTCATAGAATTCAGGGGTGCAAGGGAGTACAGCTGTGGTCACGGGACAGTCTGCATCCAAACACATCTCCATGGACTCTGAAACACAAAATCAACCACATTCTGCTGATATTTACTAAGCCTGAACCTCAATGGTTATTTACTACTGTAAATTGGGGATTGCACTAAAAAGCCTACTTAATATTCACTTTGGATAGATTCACTAAACAAATAAATTAGAATTGAATTTGTAAAGCTTTTAAGACTGATTTTTTCACATTGAGTCTACATGCTCTTGCAAAAGGCACATTAAACAACACACAAAAAAAACAGCAGAATGTGCTCACCATGAGTTCGGGCTCTTTTTGCAGGTATCACATATTCCTGGGTTTGTGGAGAAAAGGAAGGCTCGCAATTATTAATTATTATAAATTATCAATTTATTGCAAGGCTGCATGTGAGAATGTACACCATACTGAAAGCTAAAGTCTGTTTGTTTTTTATTCTTCAATTGAAAAGGAATCTCTACTTGTCTGTTGGTTTTTGTGAAAAGACTTACTGCAGTTTGGTCCACTATATGGACGTAAAAGCTTTGTAACTTCCCCTTTAGTCCCTCTCCCTTACTATCTCTCCCTCTTATTCCTGGTTTGATTTCCATATATTGTATGTTCCATGTATTGTCTAAAGATCCCATGTTTCATGAGAGATAACTAACAGATAAATTCTTGTTCTGTAAGTGAGGTAAAACCTGCATGTCAGATTTCAAAACTTTAACTATAAACAGAATAGCCAGGATTTATCCCTTTTCTAGTAATTAAAGGGTATCAAGTACATAGCTTCTTTAAAAGGCATTGATTTAGAATAGAGATCCACAAAGTCTTATACAGCACAACCTGCTACCCTCCCCACCCTGGTACTCCTGCTATAATCAGACATGCTGTTGTCTGTGAAACAGACCTTTCCCGCCGCTCACCAAGCGATCCCTGCAACTATATGTTCTTAAAGAAATCTGTCAAGTGAGTGTTTCTGGGTGTGATTCTGAATGAAGTGAAGGTGAACTCACATCTTTCTCTGTGAACTCCATGAGTATTTTTCTCAGGTGATGTTGCTCTGTCTCAATAAGGGCTGCACAGAAGCTGCTGAATGCTCGAGGGCCACGTTTGGGCAGAAGAGCCAACAGATCACGACTCTTGCTTTGGGATGTTGGCTTAGCCTGAATAACACAAAAGCATGGGAATTACGTACTTTCCAAAAATGTACAAACAAAAACATTTTACCTACTTCAAAGTAGCTGCTGTTTGCCTAGCTTATGTCTCTGCACACTCTTAAACCAACTCAACCAGGTATTCACCTGGGATTTTTAAAAGGTGTTGAAAAATTCACATGTATGCTAGGCATTTTCTTAACACATTTCATCATTTGTAGATCCACTGTGTGGTATTCACAGACATCCTCTCTATATCAGCACAGCATTTGCAGAATCCATGCGGGCCCAGATAACCAATAAATACACTATTAAGCTCTAATATCTACTTTTTTAAGTAATGCACAGTAACACAGCTTACAGTTCTGTAAGCCACAAAACTTACAGAACGTACCCACGTACCATAATGCTCTCAGCCATGTTGTCTGTGAGAACTTCATCGCGTTGCAGACACTGAACGAGCAGATCATCCACCACCATCTCCTTACAGAGAGTGACACCGTTTCTCCTGAGGGCCAGCTTCTCCTTTTCTTTCATACCCCACTCTCCCAACATGATGAACCTTCGCATGCAGTTTCAAGATTAAAAGGTAAGTAATTCCAGCCATATTAGTTACCACACATATAGTAATGTAAATAATATGCGCACAATTTATATGTGTACACGTTCCATTTATAAAAAACGCAGAACTTTATATGTGTACGCATTACTTACAGGCAATTACAACTGGTGCATTACAACAACAACAAAATTATTTGAACTATACCTCACAGTCACGTTAGAATGATTTCTAACGATTGCGTCTGAACTTCCTTAAACTACAGTACAGTGCGGACAAACACACAGGTGAGGGGCTCGACTGACCTGCATGCTTCCACAAAGAGTGCTGCTAATGTGACGTTATAGAGCCTACAGGGTTTACTGTACCTTCTATATTACAGTCCCTCTCCGAGTGATGATTACAGTAAATGACACTGTAATGATGAATTACTGAGGATGTCGCGGATCTGATGCGAATCCAGATCTATTATAACCAGCTTGCGCTGCTGCTGCTAGCTAACTTGCTAATCACAAAAGACGCACCTTTCAATACTACAGTTACAAAGCCAAATTCATGATATGCTGTTAAACTGCAGCTCATACCGACTTTTCGCTCCTTTCCGGGGTTGTTTAAGACGGTGGCGACCAATAAGAATATGAAAATAAGACAATATACAATAGTATTGTACGAGCTACACAATAGTATTAGCTGTCAGGTGCTAACAGTTTATGCGAGCTTTGTTATCATCGTCGCAGAATTCATCCTTTCATAATTAAATTTCTTTGTCTTTCGTCTTCGTTTGTGAGGTTACATGCGGAACAAAAGCAGAAAAATGGAAGAGTGTTTTTAAATAATTGACAGTTGAACAATTCTCACGGTACAAACTTCCGCGGGTGATGATGGAGCTAAGCAGCCAATGGGCATTAAGGGTAAACATGATTGACGTAAGGCACAGCCTATCGCAGCGCTGTCTGCCGTATCTACTTTTCATCTCACTTTGAAATTTGTCACAGCAAGTTTAATTGTTTATACTTAAAATATTCACAATAAAATATATCGTTACTCATTCCCGTTCATCAAAGGGTTTACATTACTTGCATATTATGTTTGAAAATATCTCCCATGCCCTTAACTTTATCTCGCCGTCAAAGAACTGTTTAGCTGGTCTGTGGATTTAGCTAAGCTCTAAAAATCGAACAAAAATGTGTAACATAAACTCTGATTATAACTGGATCTTGCACTAAATATGCAGTCTTTACACTCACCATATATACCGAATGACTCCTCCCCCTTGTCACAGAGCCCAGGACAACATTCCATGTCCATTCCATACCCCTCCCAATAATGACCCAGTAAGTTATGGGAACAGTGTGCAGCTCCATAAGCTTAGAAAATGTGCAACTTTTACACTGTTTTGAAATAATAACTGTGACACTTAAACAACATGTGTGATAGAACTACTAAGAAACATGTGCAAATTTAACTAAATTTAAACAAATTTAACGCGCCACTTCCCGCATCCGCGCTTTCACCTCACGTTTGCGGCTGACCGCAAATAATCATAATTAATTGGCACCTATAAAAAGAGATCAGCAGTCCGGCGCCGAGAAACGAAAAAAGCTCAAGATGAAGCCCGTGCATCCAGCAGATGAAATATTTAAGTGGTGATTTTTTATTAAATTTATTATTGTTTATTTTAATCACATTTAGGCTTTAAAATGTTTTATTTAAAATGTGTAATTTTAGATTGTATGTTTCTTGCTGTAGAGCTACAATTGTAATTTACAAATAATGCAATTTAAATACTAAAATAAATAAATATAGTTAAATAATTTATTTATTAACTTTTATTTTTTTATTAAAGTTCTATTTTGGCCCCTATAGTAGTTTTTTTTTACCGCCATAATATTTGGGCGAGGGGGAACAACAGTACATTTCTGCCTAGGGCACCCATTTGGCTAGCAGTGGCCCTGGGGATGACCATGTAAACCTGGTAGGTTTTGCATGATATCAGTGCATGGATATCAGTAAGAGATCCAACCATAAAGCTGTGGCTTTGTTTGAAATGGAATACTTGTATACTGATTACAGTATACTACACAGTATATACCGTATTGTATATTGCTACTATCAAATTTAAATCTCTTATGCTTGCCTTTAGGACAGTAACTGGAACCTCTCCCTCCTACCTCAACTCACTCCTCCGGACATATGTCCCCTCCCGCCAGGTACGGTCAGTCAATGAGCGACGTCTGATTGTTCCCCCACAACGAGGCACCAAATTATAATCTGTAAAACTTTCATCTATTCTGTTCCTTTGTGGTGGAATGAACTCCCAGCCTCCACCCGATCCGCTGAGACCATCACAACCTTTAAAAAAAAACTCAAAATATACCTGTTTCATAGACACCTGAATAATCCCTAATGCCCTACCCTATGCTCAAAAAAAAAAAAAAAAAATTTCCTTGTCTCTAGTTCATTCTATCTCTAGTAGCAGAATACAACGTCCAATTGTAAATTTAGTTATGTAAACTTGGCTTGTTGGCTTGCAAGGCAAAATGTTCAATGCTCGTGTCCTTTTGTAAGTTGCTTACTTACTGGATAAAAGCGTCTGCTAAATGACTAAATGTAAATATATTATAGGCACTACAATAGTATGAAAGCATATATATTATGCAACAATAAAACTTGTTTGTAAAGCATGTTTAAACCTATTTTCTGTAAAAGTGTTTTTAAAAATCTCACATTCTCTTACAATTACTTTTTACTAAAAACTAGTAAGTTACAATTACTAAAAACTTTTGGCTCTTTCTTTCCACTGAAAGTGAAAGGTCAAATGAAAGTTTAATGTGGTACAATGGCCGCTAAAGAGTTTAATATATAAAGCTACTGATTTCAACCACATACACGTAACCATTCCACTGGCAAATCACACAAGAACCTGCCTAACAGAACATAAATGCGGGCCAAAGCAGATTCTTACAGCATTTCCAATGAAACTGAGAAGTGCTTGTGAAGACTCTATAGACCAAACTCTCACAATAATACAGCACAAAAACTGCTGAGGACTGTTCATTGGCTTAAATGTTAAAAAGACATCAATAAAAAAAATTTGTGTGTGGTCCCACACAGAGGGACACTGTAACCTTAATTTTTATAGTAATTAACAAGGAGACAAATAGCACAGAGGATCCAGTGTAAGCCAATGCACTCGTCTCACATTCCATACTCTTCTGCTGGCACAGCATTTACTAGACATGTACAGTAAATGCCAAGCAAATGCAGATCTAACAGACTTCATGGTTGTATCAGTGACACTGCTGTAAACTGTAAATTCCATTAACAACAGGCAGAAACAGGCAGAAACCATACTCTAATTAGCACTAGCTAAAAGGGCTATAGAATAGAGCGAAAAAGCAGATCTACATTTACATTTATTCATTTAGCAGACGCTTTTATCCAAAGCGACTTACAAGTGCGGAATACAACAAGCGAGTCAACCTGAAGAGGCAACTAGACACAATAAGTGCTCACAAAACAAGTGCTCAGAGTATCATATGCTACAACAAGAGAGAGATTTAAAGGAAAGAGGGATAGGAAATGAAGGGAAATAATTTTTTTTTTTTTTTTAAGATGAGGTTAAGTGCTCACGAAAGAGATGTGTTTTCAGCTGCCTTTTGAATATTGCCAGGGATTCTGCATTCCAGGAGAAGGCAGGAAGATCATTCCACCAGCACGGAGTAGTGAACGAAAATGATCTGGAGAGTGATTTTGTGCCTCTCTGTGATGGTACCACAAGCCTTCGTTCTTTCTGTGATCGCAGACTTACATTTACATTTTACATTTACATTTATTAATTTAGCAGACGCTTTTATCCAAAGCGACTTACAAGTGCGGAATACAACAAGTGAGTCAACCTGAAGAGGCAACTAGACACAATAAGTGCTCACAATACAAGTTTCAGACATTGCTTCAGTATCATAAGGCCTTGAACTTGATGCGAGCAGTGAGCGGTAGCCAACAGAAGAACGGGAGAACAGATGTAATCTAACAGGAGAACAGATAAAATCTAAAATCTAACAGGAGAACAGATAAAATTTTGATCAAACTTGGACCAGCTGCAGTAGCAACATACTACACACACTTTACAATTCTAATCTGTACTACTCATATTTGCTCACTTCTTTTGGCTGCACTTTAAAGCCTCCTACTGCATGCCACTGAACAGGGTGTGAAAAAATTAACAGACAGAATTTAAAATTAACAGACAGAAGTATTATTTTGTTCTAAATTCATAAAAATGTGTTAAAATATTTAAGTAGCATATGCACTGAATTGAAAAGTAAATAATTTACATTTACAAGCTTATGTCCAAGAAAACCAGTACTACAATATCCAGTAAACTTCTTGCAGGAAATTCTCTCAACTGACAAACTCGCATCAGTAATCAACCACTTTATTCATATTCCCTCATCACAGTGCCAAAGCAAAAAAAGAGATGATTTTATACACTGATATTTAAAAGAACAAGCAGTAGTAAAAACAAGCCTGTATCTAATATAATGAAGTAGCTCAGAGTCATCAGATATTTGTATCACATTATTAATATCAATCATAGCAGAGGCTTAACCAGCATTTCAAAGCATATTACAATAGACCAAAACTCCAATGATACACAATAATACAGCACCCTTTATGGCTTAGGTTTATAATTGTGTCAGGTCTGATTTCTTAAATGCTTGTAGGCCTATAATCTATACCTCAAAATCAGGGCTGTTTAAGTATATTCACAGCCTTAGTTCCTAAAGGAACTCTGCAACTACTCTGCAACTCCACTACAAATAAAACCAAGCTCCAGTGTTTTTAAACAAAAGCCAGCTTTGAAAATATATACTGCTGTTCTTTCAGTCTAAAAATTATTTGTCCTGTGCTTTCCAGGGAGGATTTACAGTAAATTGTACTGTATAAAAGATCCCACAGGCAAAAATAAAGCAAAAACAAAAGGTACACCAACCAAACTAAACACATTTCATTTGACATTCACTTTCATTGCAAACTGTTAATTGTTGTAGATTAAATAACAGTGTGTAGCAATCTCTGGTCAGAAATGTTTTTCAAACCTGTGAAGCTGCATCTTAATCTACTTGAATGTCTTTACACCAATATGTTATTAGTTATATTTATAAACATAATTTTTAAAGTGTAACAGGCTGAAATGATGTTTTGTGAAGACACAGAGACAGTCCTCACCAGAGTAGAGCTTGTTTATCAAATCTTGTTTTAAACTTAACAGTGTTTCACAACAAACAACATACTTCGAATGGTAAAGCAAAGATAGGTAAAGCAAAAGATACTTAGCATTATCTAGAATGTTCAATAAGTTTTAATCAATTACAGTTATTTTCAGAACACTCAGAAATCAAAAGCAATATATTTTTTAACATTCAGGTTTCTTTCTTGAGCTGGTGGAGCAAGAGCTTAAAAACTCCTTGGTTTTGTCAAACAGTTCATGCTGCTAAATTTACTGTTGTAATTACACTTAAAAATAAGTACTTGTATTTTATACCAAAGTACATCTGGTGGCCATGCCCCACAGTTATCTTTGATAAGCAGTGATGTCTTTCACTACATACAGTATAAAGAGAGAAAAGATGGTCAGTTGCATGTTGATATCCTGGTATAAACATTATTAAACATATCTATGGGTCTTTGTACTCAAAACTAGTTTGCAAACTTACACAGTTATTATCATTTTGAGGGTTAAATAGAGAATAAGTGCTACTGGTAAGTTAAAATGAAAACGCAAAAACAGACAGCAGCACAAACAACAAGCCTCAGACGAACATCCCTATTTGGGTTCCAACACCTATTAACTGTCCAGACTTGTTTCATTGGTATTAATTTGGTCACATTGGAAGTAAATGGTCATCCCTTTCCTCTGAATCCTCCCCAAGAGGTTCAGTAGCCACACCTCTGTAAGTGGGAGGTTCTTCTCTGTTACCACGAGAACGGCACACAAAATCACATCCATCCTGTTGAGATAAACACAATTTTTACAAGTAAACTTCACAAAGCTCAGATTCAGAAAGTGAATGTAACAGGGGCAGTCAAGTGCAATCATAATTACACCTACAGCAGATAAATTGCCAATCTCTGACCAAAAGGCATAGTTAGGGAACTGTTCAACTCCCTTGGCCCCAACCACAAGCCGCTGGTAAAGGAATCCACCAGTGAGATACAGAGCCAAGCAGGAGAATACACTATAAACAACAAAATAAGACAAATCAGAGGGATCCTATTTAGGTTGGAACATAATTGGAGGGGAAATACTGACTGTAACTGTAACTGTTTTACACTGATTATTTTTAGACACTCACACAATGAGGAATATGGATCCGGCACTGAGTTTGGATGGGGTCACAGGACAGACGGCATTTGTATCCAGCTCAAACAGGTAATAACAGTCCTGTAGTCTTTCCTTGTTCTCCATAACCACTGAAAATTTACTCTAGAAATCAATGATGAGGACAAATAGTGAGTTAAAATTATGAGGTCATTCTGAATATTGTCTGCATTGGTAGGTCAAAAGCAAAACAGTTCTGCTTCCTCAGCTTTTTAATAATGGTCATAACATTTTGAAATGTAATTAGTGGTGCAAAAAGACAATTCTCCATGTCTGAAGAGTAAATAATTTTAGGCAGATAATCTCAAATTCTCAGACATGTTCACTGTTAATATATCATCATGTAATCTTTAACATTTCAAAAAGCATAAGTTCATACCTCAGTACTTCTGCTGCAGGAAATCATAATCATGGCTCTTCTGGCCTCGTTAGAGCAGTGAGAATCATACTTCTCTCCTCCCTCATAGAAGAGCAGAACCCAGTCACCTACACCGAGAATACAGGAGAACTAACATTGAAAATGAGTTAAAGCTTTCTATAACACCTGGAAAAAGTTCTGAGGTTTGGTGCTGTATGTGTATTGATAACACTGTTCAGACTGACTAATAAATATGATTATAATATATACATAATCATAATGGGAAAAGATGACACAGAAACAACTTTCATTTTCTGTAAAGCAGTTTTGAAACTATATGTATTATGAAAAGCACAACACAAACAAATGTAATCTGAATTGATTTCTAAAAGGTCAAGCAATGCATCGTACTTCCTCCAATAGCACGTGTTTGATTGTAGTTCCCAATTCGAACCTTTCCACCGTCTTGCTTTGACTGCACAAGACCTGCATTTGTCAGTCCGTCCGCATCACCACACACCCGGAAAGTGTAGGAATATTTTTTCTTCCCATCCGCCCCATCATCCGCCTCGTCAGCCTCCACCGTAAAGCTGTTTAGAGACAAAATGAAGATGAATATGACATTCCCATCTTCAAGCAATAATGCAAGACTTACTCAAAAATGTGGCTTACTTCTGGTGTGTAAGAGGTTCCAGTGAACGGAGAACCTTTTGCTCGGATTCACTGTTTATAACCAGCTTGCAGTTATCTGTGTTGTCCTTCCCTTGCACTTCACCAAGTACCAAAAACAGGGGGGTGAATATTGTCATAGACAGCAACATGACTTTCAGAGGTGACACCTGAGGGAAAAAAAAGGCCAGTACATTAAATAACCTGAACAGCCAATGTATCCAATGAGAGAAAGAGCGAGAAGAGAGATAACTCGAGTATATATATGCATAAACTACACAGAGGCCTACTAAATACTGGACTGTACATTCTCTGTATGCACATTGTGAATATAGTATGATTTGATATCCTTCAAATACGTTATAAGGCCACTCCAGGGTATCTATTAATACCGCATCACAACATATATAATAAAATTAAACCAAGTGCACTTACACACTTTTTAAACTTTATTTATGCAATGCATGGATCCCAGTTCAACCGTCACGAAGCAAACGGTAGTGAGTAACTTTAGTTAGTAAACCCGTGAAACAACTCGCTGTTAGCATAAGTTGCCCGTGTCGATGTGTACAAGATCAAATAAATTCACGAAGATAAGCACAAACATACCTTTTAAAATGCGCCGAAACAGAATTACTGTATTCACTGTAAATAAATGTGAATGTATCTCAAATAGTTGTCTAGATGTAGCTACCCAGCCTTGGAACCTCAGCTTCTCCTTCCCAAACTGTCGCACCAGTGTGCTTAAACAGCATTAAACAACATCACGGCAAAAGATCTGCCTGTACAAATTTTCAGACATTAAAAAACCGAAACCGTGTGTGCATTCGCGGCAAAATCATTGCATGATTTAAATGATTTAATCCTTTTTGTTCAAATGCGGAAGTGAAACTAAACAGGCGCCACATGTGACGGTACATCTACGGGAAACGGATATGCCGCAGGTGGTCATGGGAGATTGAGTGTTCAAACACACGGGCAGCGTCTGTTCTTTATAAATTGGCCGTTTGAATCAGTTTATTACATCAGTTTTTTTAATCTGAGCTGAAACACAACTTTTATTAGTGTGTTAAACTTCAGCTGTACGTAAATATTAGTTATCTAACAGAAGTAGAGCAATTGGGTACTGCTCTTTTTGCTTGTCTTTGGTTTCGTCAGTGGTTTCACATCTAGATCACTGGTAGGTCTGAACATGTATGAACAATTGCTAATTTTTTAACCTTTGTCCAGGACCTTTCAATAATCGTTTGTGTGCTTGTGTGTATTTTATTTTTAGGTACAATGTCATGGAAATGACAAACATGGAACACACATCCAGTCCAATTTAAACACCCACAGTTCTTGGATACCCGTGACCAGGTTTCTTGCTTAGTTTATAATGTTGTCATCTAAAATGGAATAGTTTATACCAAAACACAATTTTAAAAATACTATTAAAAAGGGTTTGTACACATTAGAAACTTTGTTTAAAATAAACAAGTTTCCAAAACAAGCAACATTGTTTGTCTTTTGTTACATCGTAATACACAAATGTATTATCTGTGCTTCCGGCTCTGTTTTGCAGCTGTTTATGATAATAATTGCTTTTCTATAAGCTGCTACAAATCAGGCAGATAGCATTACTGTGTATGTACAGTCTTTCTTGTCCACCCCTCCCCCTCTGTTCTCACAGTTTCTCATGGCTTTTAACCTACCTGAGTAAGTAGACACACCCAATATCTCCAAACCCACCAATCACAGTGCAGCATAGAGACGCCCAGACCGTGTACTTCCTGTTTCTATGAGGCAGAGGCATGCAGTGAGAGTGAGGGTGAGGTGAGTGAAGGGCTGAAGTACTGGAACAAACTGTAACGCAATCGCGTTGGCTCCACTGTTTATGAGAATGCTTTCTACATACAGGCTTTAACAGACATGTACATCAGGACTCCTTTAAAAAAGTACTAGAGGGACAAAGTGTAAAGACGAGAAAGAGGAGGGGAGGAAGAGAAGTGTCAATCTGTTCAGACTTGTTTGGGAATTTGAGAAGGGAGGGAGGAGGGGAGGAGAAAGAGAAATCGCTGTAAGAATCTTCTGCTGTGTTTAAAACTTTTTTACTTAGATGAACAGATTAAGCGGAAAACAGGCAGACCAGATAATTAAATCAGTGTTTTGTGTGTGGAATTGATCTTACTCAAGTTTGGTTCACTCAGTGAGCAAACACTGATATGAGGAATGTCTGATAGTTGTGCAACTTCTTCAAGCTTCACAGTGTGTAGAAGAGAACACAGGACAGAGAGAGAGGAGCGTCTCTCAAGATACTCAGGTGAGTGCTCTGCATTATTACCGAAACTTTTCCTTCTCTACTTTCTGTTTACTTTGGTTTAAACAAACAGTACATGTACTTGTTTATGAACTTGTCCACGTCGCAGGAAAATGTTGCCATGTCATGCCTGAGAACACATATCTGTTTATACTTTTTACCACTGTCATTTTTTAATGAATCTGCTAATGCTTCTTGCATTATGTGACTCACTCCATTTTGATTGAGTCACCCATGTTTAAGTTAAGTTCCTTCAACCCTCTTAATAGTCTTTATAGCTCTTTCTTAAGCATGAATTAGTTAAAACGCCTCTGAACAAAGTACAAGAATAGCAATAAGGGCAGTGGTTGGTTGAACTGCATTCTTTGTAAAGCATTGACATGTTATCATTTTAGCGTGCTGATAAACAGGGTCTTTACTGTATGTATCAACTGCATTAATATTTGATAGAAGTATGACAGTTTTGATAAGTTCAGAAGTTATGGAGCTTAAAGAATTATTCAGAATTATTCCTAAGAATAAATAGAAATTGAAGAGATTTAAGTGTATTGTTAGACAAGAATATAGTTTTTGTTGCATAGTGCGAGGAATGGCAAGGTTCAATTCTTAGAAAACACAAAATATGATAAAAATGTATATCTTGAATGTGCCATAAGTGTTATAAATGTACACTGGAATAAAAATGCCAAATGCATTCATTTAATGTAAATGTAATTTCATTACAAGCACAATAGCTGTTCTGCTGTCATTTCAAAAGTATACTGTGTTAATGTACAATGAACAATGTAAGCTGCCAAGTTATATACTTGACAAGTTGCAACAAGATATACGGCAAAGTTTTCTTCAAAGAAATCCAAAGGTTACTCTGAATACATATGTCTTTGATTCTCTTGGAATATAAATTTTGTTTGTTTGATTGATTGTCTTAGAATAAACTTGACAATAAATACATTTTTATTCCTTACAGATTCTCTATGTTGCCATGGAAACTAATCAAATTAATTTGGCCATCCCAAACACTGAGCAAATATCATCCTCTTAAGGTGCACAAGAGAGGTTGCATCAATCAATTGCATTAATAAACCCTACCTAAGTCAGAAGTGACCTGGGTGAAAAAGATGACTCACAGAGACCAGAAGAGGGACAGAGTGTGGGACAAACCAAGAGACAGAGGAAGAGGATTAGAGCCAGATTCAAACAACAGACCGCGGGAGAGAGAAAGATTACCTGCAACCAGGGGAAAAGATGGAGAGGTGGACTTGAGAGAAAGAGAAAAAAGGAGAGATGGAGATAGACGTCCAAATGGAAGGGCATCATTAGCAGAGCATGCTGATTATGGAGACCTAGAGAACGAAAGGAGGAAAGGGGACACATTTCCTAGGATGGCAAGGCCAAACAAAGACAAAGAAGGACGGGTACCACTTCCAGTCCATGAAAGGGAGCACCACATGGGTAGACCAAAGGAAATGTATGAAACTGAAAGAGAGAGAGAACGAAGGAGATACAGGGACATGGACATGCAGAGTGAAAGAGAGAGAGCAAGATACAAGGAAGACTTGAGGAGAAATGACATGAGAAGGCTTGTAAAGGAGGAGCCAGAAAGACGCAGGGAGAGAGAGAAGGAGTCTGACTCTAGAATGAAAGACAGGAGGAGGGAAAGCTACCCAGGGGTCAGTGACCACTGGGACATTAGGGAGAGAGAGCGAGACAGAGAGAGAGAAAGATTTAGACAACAGGACAGAGAGGGAAGGTATTACCCTCGAGAGTCAGAGAGCTTTTCAGACAGGGATTGGAGGGTTGAGAGACACAGAGAGACAGACAGAAATAGGAAATACAGAGATACAAAAAGTGAAGGAGACAGTGATGGAGAAAGGGGAAAGGAAAGAAGGAGAAAAGATGATTCTAAAATCGAACACAGGCACTACAAGAGTGAAGGAGACAGTGAAGCACAACAAGCAGCGGATGGAATTAGAGAAAGAGACAGGCGTAGAGAGAGAGAAGCAAAACAGCGCAGAGACATGGTGATGCAGAGAGAGCGGGAGACAGGTTATCAAGATTCAAAACGTGAACGTTTGGAGCAATACAGAGACCCGGAGAGGCAGAGGGATAGAATAAGGGACTCTAAAGAGAATAGAAGAGATTACTCAGATAGAGATGCATACTTGTATGCAACTGAGAGAAGAAGGTATAATGAGGAAGACAGGACAAGATGTTTACAAAAAGTAGAAACTGAAGAGAGAGAGAACAAGAGAAGAGAAAACAGAGAGACAGAGAGAAGCAAGCATAAACCACATGCAGAGAGGACTTCAGGAAGTGATGTAGAGAATGAACAAAGGAGAGGAATGAGGGAGAATGAAAGAGAGAGTGAAATCACATCTGACATTGATAAAGTGGAGAAAGTAGAAGGAAGAGCGGAGGAAGAACAGAAAGGAAGGAGTGTGCTAGGGGAAGGTGAAAGCACTGTGGTTAAGGAAACAAAAACAGGGAAGACTAAGAGCAAGCTGAGGAAAATGTGGCTAGAACCACGATCAAGACATGAGAGGAAAGACAGTTCTTTAGAAGAGGAGTATCTAGAGAGAGAGAAAGCAAGAGAGCGGTATAACCAAAGATACAGGGGGAGCAAGACAAGTGGAGATGTAGATGATCCTGAGAAAGACAGAGAGGAACAAAGAGATACAATGAGTCTTGAGGACAGGTACAGAGAACTAGAGAGAGCTGGGGAGTTCATGAGAAATGTGGATGTAGAACAGGTGGTGGAAGGCATAGCTTGTGACAGAGAGGCTATGGAACCAGAGTGGCAGATGAAAAGAGAGAATGTGAATGATAACATGGAGGAGATTGATAGAGAGAAAAACTTGGAAAATGAAGAAGGAAGTGAGGGAGAATCTGAGGAAGAGAAAGATAGAATGATGTCAACAGATGATGGATTTGTGACAGTCTCCAGTGGAGGGGATGATGCAGAGGACGATGATTTTGAAGACTGCAAAGAGTTTTGGGATGGTGGAGTTGGTGATGATCTCAGTGGACAATCAAAATGTACACAAGAAGAAATGAACATAGAAAGAGCAATGGATAACCTCACTCTTTCACATAAGAAAGATAGTCATGACACTTTAGGGAAGGAAAGAGGAAGTTATGACCAGCCAACACAGGATGTGAGGTCACTTGAAGACCTAATGATTCCTCCCAATGAGAGATCAGATAAAGACACGCAACCCTTCACAACAGAACTATTAGAAACTTCAGGGCCATGCAGTGATAATGGTACTGCTGCTACAGAGACTTCAATTGAGAACACATTACAAGGAGAAAATGAAGGTCCTGGAGAGGCAGAGGCACATTTTATTTCAGGCAACGCATGGTACACGTCAGAGGAAAGAAAGCAATGTTCAGCTGCTCCTCACCTCAGATGGGACAAGAGTGTGATGAAAGAGAACCTGGGTTCAGGTGTAACAGGGGAAGACGAAAATATGACAGGTAGTGTGACAGACATAGACATGCAAGCTAACACACAAACAGCGGGCAAGAGAGACAGGGAAGATCGGCGAGAGAAGAAAGAACTATTAGAGGTAGAAGTAGGACAACAGGGATGGATGGAAAGAGAATCTGATAAGGGATATGAGAATGATTTGCTGGATCCTAGTTCTGTCCAGCATACATTGTCTTCAGAAGGAGAGGCAGAAAATGAGGAAAGGGAACTTGTGAATAAGAAGACAGATAGGATAAAAGAAGTTGTTCTAAGCTCAAACAGTTTTCGGGATTTGGGGAATGAGGCTCGGATAAGGAGGCGAGGGTTCCGAAAGACAACAGAGAGACACAAAGAAGGTGAAGAGGAAGAAGGAGTTGGAAGGGACCGCAGGACAAGAATCTTCAACACATCAGGTAAGAGAAGAGTCAAAAGCAGTAATCCACATTACATATTCAATACTCCATTTAGTACTGCTGATGTTGAAGTAAAGGTCTTGTTTGAAGATATTCTATTAAGGTTTATGCTGTAATGTCAAGCAAAGAGAGAGAAAAACTGCTTATGCAAGATGGTAACAGAATTCCATGAGTCATCTTTCCATGACTGTGTCAATAGGGGACTTTTAAATGTCAGGTATACTTTATTGATGTCTAATTGACTATCCCTTAAATCTGAACAGTTCTATATTTAATACAACTAGTAATTAATACAGTATTAATACAGTAGTGAGCAGTTATCTCTAGATTTACAGCCCTATAGATTTTTTTGATAGTATATAGACATGTAGAGGTGGAAATGTCAAAATGAATTAAAAATTCACCTTTTCCTGGTACAATCATACAAGCTCTCAGTTTTACTATGAATAATTAATTAGTGCAAGTTTTTCTGAAAGATCTTATTTTTGCAGTCTTTCAGCAAAATGAAATTACTTGGCCCTCCTCTCAAAAAACTTTTGAACCTTTTTGTCTGCTGTCACTTAAATCCTGCTGGCTAATGGACAATCCAATACATTCCCAAATAATATTTTTTTCCCTTGTTGACTCTTCTGTTTTACTCTGAACTACATTACATTATGGAAGTAATGTTTTGCATGATTCTGGTGGTTACCACAGTCATTTTAAAGAATGAAGAATAAGCAATAAACATGCTCATTTCTGCATGTTTGCTTCAGTTGTCTTTATTCAATTTGACTTCATTTGACATTAAAAAATCAGTCAATGACTAATTTAATTTCACCTGAGACAGACAACTGATACTGTAAACATGTTTAAATACTGTAAACAAAGGTTATTTTTGTAATGAAACGTCTCAGGAGAATCTGAAACCACACAAACAAAAGATTTTAGGTTCTCATACCACAGGAGTAATAATGTTTTCCCTGGGCCCTTTTTCCAGTTGTTCACAAACCAAGTCATTCATTTACTAATAAGTCCTCCCCCAGTACATCTTCCTGTTGCTCTCATTTTTTATTGCAATAGTGTTATTTTTAGTTTATTGCCACATTTTCGTTAGAGCTGCTAAATTGCTCCATCTCCATGTTGAGAGGGTTTGTGGTGTAATGGAGCAGTTCTTTAAACCATTTGTCATTGCTTTGATTTCCTGTTTAATTTTAAGTTGTGTGAGTTCTGTGTGTTTTGACATCTCTGTTCTGTATCTTGTATAGATGAAGATGATGATGAACTTTCCTCCACCTGGAGTGAATTGGATCTGAGGTACAGCAGGAGAATCACATTTTACTGTCATAAATGCTCCGAAATATCACATGATTTCGTATGAATGCTCTGGAATATTCATCATTAACTTGATCCTTTATATAATTTTGCTTTTAAAAGTTTTATATTCTAGTTTCATACCTGATTAAAATCTTACTTCTTTTTTGGTATTGGTAATATTTGTAAGTCTGTTATCTAGTCTCCACTCTATGTCCTCCAGCTCCAGACATTCAGTGGCTAAGCTGTTTTGTCTTATAAGTGACCATGATGCCACAATTGTCATTTCGCTCATCTATCTCTTTCAGGAAAGTGGCTGAATCGCTTTGCAGGACAAAAAAGAGAAATTCGAAATTCTTTAGTAAGTCTTTATTTTTACTTTCAAACAGCATATCTTTACATGTACATGACTACAAATAATCAGCTCTGTTATAACGTCTTCAAAGTTCATTACAACACCACAATGACAAATTTAATTTCCAAGGCTGTTCTGTAAAAAAATGACATGCTATTCTGTAAACATGGTGGCTTAAGAAGGGAATTGCCTGCATTGTGCAAATCTACAAATAAAAACATGGTTTCTAATACATTAATAGAAGCAGGAAAAATAATTGTTTCTAAAGCTGTACTGCTATGTCAATCCTTCAGGCTAAAAACAGGTTTGTGCCTGCACAGAATTCAGAACTGCAGATAAACAGCTGCAAATGCTCACTTAGTACTCAAACAAGCTTTCATGAGGGGAACCTCTTTCCTTTTAATGTTATATTATTTTTTGTTCTGTTGATTTACTGGTCCATTGTACTTGTTGGCACAACTTCTCTGTTTACTTTTTCTCTTTCTAATTTGACCTCTGTACTCTTGAGTTTGTGACATTCTGTGAACCATGTCTACAATCTCTCTCTCAACAGACACTCAGTTATATCAGGAGTACAGTGAGGTGGTCCAGAACAGAGAGATTCTGTCTCATTCTGATTCTGTAGCTATAAGTGGAGACTCTTCCACTATCCAACCATCTTCCTCTCCCAATCATTCCCCCAAGCCATCACGCAGACCTCTTCCACCTCTTCCTCCAGTCTCCCTGCACCCACACACTCTGTCCCAGAACAATTCCTTTAAAAGCCTTGCTGTGCCTCAGCGATCCATAAACAGACCTCCGTCTCCTCGCCTGTCCATCTCTCCCTCCTCACCCACACTGTGGCAGGACCTCCCTGGAGTAAGGAGCAGCCCAGAGCTTGAGGAACTCACTGAAGATGAGAAACGTCTACAGGAGGTACAATTATAGTCCTGCTTATATATATATATATATATAAATATATTAATGGTCAAAAGTTTAGGATCATTTACTTATTCTTTATTTATATTTTTTCCACATTTTAGGATAATAGTAAACTCATCAAAACCATTGAATAACACAGTTGTAACTATGGGAATTATGCTGTGACTAAATGCATCCAAAATAAACAAACTATGTTATATTTAAACATATCCATGTAGTCACTCTTGGACTAGAATTTGTAAAGTCAAACACTTTGCATTTTATCATCCAGCTCCATGAGGTCTCAACCTGGGAAGCTTTTTAAACAGTTTTGAAGGAATTTCCATCTATCCTGGACTCAATATAATTGTATATGATGGATTCAATATAATCCATAATCTTTAGATTTAAACAGCTTCATATAAAAATATTTTTAAGATCATAATCATTTTTGTCAACTTTTGATCAGTAGTGTACACACCCTCACACACGCATATATTTTAAATACCCTTTAAATATCTTTGAAAGAGATCTTATCCCTATGATAACAGGGTCGTAAAAGTTATATTATTACAGTAAGTGTTTTTAGAAATCACACCTGTTTCTGTGACAGCCCTGGGCTCTGTTAATATCACAAATAAAAATCAAGAGGTGGGAGCTGGCAAAATGGTTGAAATTGCTTACAGCACCTTTATACTTTTAGGGACTACTGTATTTACCAAACACATTTTAGACACTATGATCATAACAGTAATCATTGACAGAATCGTTATGACAGAATCGTAAAGAATTTTTGTTTGTTTCAGGTGAGGTTTGAAGTTGTGACCTCTGAGGCGTCATACTGCCACAGTTTGGACATCGTAATAGAAAACTTTGTGCTGTCCAAACAGCTCAATACCCTCCTGACTTCCCAAGATAAAAACTGGCTTTTCTCCAGGCTTAGTGATGTTGGAACTGTCAATCACAGGTTAGAATCACATCTTTACATAACAGGTAATAAGACAATAAAGAATAGTGTTTTCATAGGAATCTCTGGTTCTCTACATCCACTGTACAGCCAGTAGGTGCTTCTTATACAATGACATAACTTTGGGACTCAATTATGTTCTGTTTTATCTCAACTTTATTAGATCTCTGGTCTCTTAACTTTAATATTTGTAATCTTTGTGAAAACATTACCTGTTTACTAATATATATTTCTTTTGATTTGTAGTTTTCTGTCTCAGCTGGAAGAGAGAGTGGAGAGTGACGTAATGCACTTTACAGTCTGTGACCTCATCATCAAACACTGCCCACGATTCCGAAAGGTTTATGTGCCGTATCTCACCAACCAATCATATCAGGACAAGACGTTTCAAAGATTAATGTGAGTACCCATCTGAACTGTGCACCATGAGCTTTTCCCTCTTAAGTTTTGTCCATATCATTTCCTTACTGACATTCCTCCATCTCGCAGGGATGAGAATCATGAATTCCGTAGAGTTGTGGAGAAGTTAGAGCGTAACCCTGTTTGTCAGCGACTGCCTTTACGCTCCTTCCTCATCCTGCCATTCCAAAGGATCACACGCCTTAAACTGCTAGTGCAGGTACTCTCTCTTTCCCAATCATATTGAAATCTGCCTTTCAAAACTTTCTATAACTTATCCTACCACTGAAGAAAATACCACGCCTCTTTCAAATGATGAAACTCTTTCTTTGTAAATCTGACCTGCAATAGTGGGAACATGACAGTGTCATTCTGCTTTCATCTACAATGGAATTTTGGTTAAACAAGCCAACAGTATATCAGAGTCTTGTGTCACAGAGATTATGGCATGCTGACAATCACAAACTATATTTGTTTCTCTAGAATATTGTAAAGAGAACAGCACCAAAAACCAAAGATGAGGCTCAGGCTATTAAAGCCATGAAACTCCTGGAGAAGGTGGGACTTTTTTCTTCAGTATGTGTAATGATCCAGCTTTGATGTCACCCACATTTCTGCATCAGAACATCTCATCTGTGTCTCCTGCCTCTTTACAGATGATCCAGGACAGTAATGAGAGCATCTCTCAAATGAAGAACATTGAGTCACTTGTGTCCCTCAATGCCAAAGTTGACTTTGAGTGCAGGGTGAGCAAGAGACAAATTAAACATGATCTTTGGAAATATCATAAAGACCTTGTCTAAATACTAAACTCTGTATAGCATATTTCTTTACTGTCTATTATGTCTTTATGCTAAAATGCATTTTCTGTCAAGCTGCTTTGCAACAATTCAAATAGTGAAAAGCGCTATATATATAAAATATAATAAATTGAATTGAACCTTGTAATCTAAATAATGCATCATGTAATATTTTCTTTTTGTTTAGACTCTTCCGCTGATCAGCCAGTCTCGCAGACTGGTGCGAGAGGGGCCTGTAACTGAGCTGAGGGATTTCTCTCTAAAGGAAACTGAGAGAAATGTTTATATGCACCTTTTCAATGACTATCTCCTGCTTTCTTTGAGGAAAGAGTATGTTTGCTCATCCTTTGAAATGATTAACCCACATTGTTTCATTAAAACCTTCACTTTGTTACACAAAAGCAGACTTTTAATTTCTTTTAGTGAAACATAAAAGGTCTTGTGTGCTTTATAATGCATCTGAATTCTTTATGTCTTTTGGTTGTAGAGGCAGCAGGTTTACAGTTATAGATCACGCTCCGGTCTCAGAGCTGCGGGTGGAGAACTGCAGATTCAAGCTGCATTCTTTACAGAAAAACCTGTTCCGTCTGTACATGGTGAACCGAGCTGTGCTGTTACGAACAGATACACAGTAAGTGTACTGGTGTGCATGTCTGTCTGCAGTGTGTAGTTACACTGTGACACTCAATGGTCAATTACAGCAACAATGTGAATGTCAGTGCAGAGTTTTTCATTTACATTTAAAACACTTCTATCAATAGTGTATGCAAATAACTGATTAAACAGTATTTTAGCAATGAAATGTAGGAAACAGTCTTGTTTACTGTATGGAGCACCACTTGTACACTATAGAAACTTATGATGTCTTTACTGCAGAGTTAAGGTGGCTAGTTAATAAATGTTATTGGGTATTTTAAAAGGGGGAGAGGCCACTCAATATGTCCCATGCTAACTTCCTGGTTCAGGGGAACCTATGAGCGCAGACTAAATTCAGTTCAGATAGGTTTCAGATTTAGCCAAGTGAGAGATATGTCTGGGTCAACATAGTTTGTTGACCCTGGAACAACATATCTGTAGAAAAACCCTATATGATAGGTGAATAACACTGGTTTTGTTAGCTGGTGGAGCAGCTAACCTTGGTTGTAAGCCTAAACTTTATATAAACTGTAAACTTACCCTTCAGATCCAATTTTGTTGATTGGAATGTTGACCCAGGAACATCTCTCACTTGGCAAAATCAGGAAGGCCATGAGAATTTTACATTAGCTCTTGCCAGCTGTCATTATTTTGCAGTAAATCGTCTGCAGAGTGGCATTAACCAGGACCCATTTCATATTTTCCATCCTCTTCCCTCAGAGCTGATAAACTGCGCTGGATATCAGCACTTTCACGACCTTTTCCTGAGATCGACTTCAGTGCAGTTCAGGGTACGTACCTCCTGCTTCAAGGAACATTGCAATGTCAATTGCAACATATTCTCATATTCATTTTTAAATATTTTTCTCTGTAACCCTTCACAGACATTTCACAAGTGCAGTGCATCAGAGCCTATGTTGCCCAGCAACCAGACGAACTCAATTTAGAGAAAGCTGATGTCCTATTAGTTCACCAGGAAAGCACTGATGGTCAGTTATATCGCTAATCACATCTCCAGTATTTTGTAGGTTCCAGTATCATGTAGGTTTCAATAGAGAAAAAGCACACTGGCCAATACAGATAAGTAGAACATTTCTATAAGCTTGCAGAAAGAGGTGAATTGCCTTAGTCTGCTTTAAATTCAGTTTACATTAGTTCTTCTTTTAAATTTGCGATACTTAAATTGAATGCATATTTATGTTCACATTTGGCCTAGCATCTATAAACTTCTTGGATACTGGCTGATTATTAAAGAGTGTTTCTCTAACTGTATGGGTTTTCCCATGCCCTGTGCATTATATTGTATGCACAGTGAGAACATTTTTTAAAGATTAATAGAACTTGCAGTTATTTAAACAAAGGCTAATTAAACAGAAATTTTAAACAGGCATTTTTGGTTTACAGTTTCATTTTAAGCCCACTCTGTCTAGACTAGAATACTTTCAGTTTTCTTTTCAGCCAGCTTTACCTTGTGGAAATGATTAATGTTTAAGGCATTTCATATATTGCCTCACACTAAATTATATGATTATGGTACTGATGCGTCTTCACATTACTGATATATTAATCATTACAATGTTGTGATGCTATGAACAGACTTGTTAATTACTCACGATTTGTAAAAAAAAAAAAGGAATATCTTATTTAGGATTCTATCATTTCTATTCAGGCTGGGTGGAAGGCACACGTCTGTCAGACAGGCAGCGAGGCTGGGCCCCTGACTCACACCTGGAGACAATAGTTAGTGACAAAGCCAAAAAGCGCAATCTGCTGGACACAATGAAAATTGCTACCGCTGCCATGTGAGGGGCCACTGAGGAATTATTCAGCAACAAAATGTTTAATATTACTTCAAAGTCTTGCCTTTGAAAATACCTGCAAAGACTCATGGAAAGTTCCTATTTATTTTCTATATACAATGAAGCTGATGAGGTGATATGTACTCATCCATGTCGGTGTTCTCCCCCTCCTTTACCATCTGAAATTCCTTGTAGAAGATGCCAACATGATTGCACGTTTCTCCTGCTCCAAATGAGAATCTATGCAGTTTCCAATGTGTTTATGTACAACATCATGTGAAGGCTGTCTTACATGTTGGAAGTGAGGAGTTACCTTGAGAGATGTTTGTACTACAGCCTCTTGCCTTGAAGACAACAGTACGAACGAGTTCTCTCACGGGGATGACAGCTGAATTTAGGACAGTGAATTTAGCATGTAATGCTGAATACTGCACACATGCACCAATACAGATTTGTTCCATGTTTTTTATAAACATCAAATCCCCTTAAAAGTGCAATGTAAACACTGTCCGACTGCAGCCTCACAGGAATGCAGTATAAAGGGGAGTTTTTACTCTGCTCTGGGACACAGCTTATAATAGGAAAATAAGAACATATTATTAGGGTTTGTAAAACATGGTAGACATTTCATTTCACAGAATATGCAAATTTGATTAAGGACTTAATTATGTAATTACATATTGTGTTGGATCTATTGGATGGATCTGTTTTCAAAAATCAAAAATAGAGTACAATACCAAAGTGTCCACAGTAACTATACAGTGTACATAATATAGGTTTTTAACTGTAAAGTGTTGTTTTCATGAAATAATTCCATAACATCTTTGTTTCTATTAAAAACTGGCCAGATCTGAAATATGCCTTAAACATAAACAAATAATCGATCTCCTAAATGAGTACAGGATTAATTTACTGTGAGATGGTCTTTACCTCTTCTCCGGTGACTTCTTGAAAAACATTTTAATTATGATTTTTTTTATTAAAAAATATACTGATGTAAGAAAGAAGCACAACAAATACCCACATGAATTACAGGAAGGTGGGAGGGTCATTAAACAGAAACCTAAAACAAAGCCTTAAGGAATCAAAAAGAGAGAAGTGGTACAGGGTTCTGTAGGAAATGTTTTAGTGTCATTTACAATACAAAGATTCAGTACATTTCATAAATGTCTCTTTCAGTATGACAAAACAACACACTATAAATAGATTCTTGGCTACTTTCAACTCAGCATTAAGTACAACATGGTAATAAAAATACATGACAGTGGAAAATAGCAGTATGGTCAACTTTCAAGGTTTTGTGATCAAATTAACAGTATTTATCTACACGACTGGTTCCTGAGGCAAAACGGAAATCTACTAGAGCCATGACCCGTAATTAAAGGGTGCAGACAGCAAAATGGCATTAAAATAGAAGCTAAAGCAAATGTGATATGAAAAGGTGAGGAAGATTTTGACAAACAGTACATTAATAGCCACTTGGAGGTTTAAATCTGTGCTCAAAGGAGCCATGAATGCTCTAATCAGGCACACAGCAACACAAGCATACATCCACATACATTCAGACACATACAGTGCATTTGGCAAACACACAATCTCATTTCAGATGAGAACTTCAGCACCACTTTAACACTCCAACCCTCACACAATCATAAACAAAGATTATACTAGACTAGTACTATTACCAACTGTTTTACCACTGACTTATACTTTATAAACATTTCACATGCTGAACAGTCAGTGTCATCTAATGGGAGACAGGCCATGAGAAACACATGCACAAATACTGCACAAATCAAATCCAACTGGATTCTAATGAGAAGGTATAGGTGTGGCTTGACATAGTCACACAGTGTAACACAGGAGCATGCACTGGTTCTCAAAATAACCTACATCAATAGTCTGACAGGTAAGTGCTATGAGATGCCGAGAACCAGGACACACACTTGGCCCCAGTGAAGGGATCTAATGACCTCACAACAGGAAATTCTTAACCTTCTATCTCTAAAACATCTACATACAAATCAATCAAAATCATTCTAAACAAATACAAGTCCATGGGGTAAAATCTGGAGAACAGTGAACAGAGTTCTCTTCCATAATATATAACCTGAAAGCATACGTCTGCAGCCCACCAGCAGCAGTGATTTCATGCTGTGGTGAAGAACGGAGGTAACAGTAAACTGGTTCAGAATACAGCCCATTTGAACAGCAGAATGTGGAGGCTGACCGGGCACGTGTGTTTTATGGTAAAATAAAATACAGTGAAGGGGTTTCAGGGTACAGCAGGATAAAAATTAGTCGCTCCTTTTGTTTCTCTTAATTATCGGTTATTCGTTCCTTTCAACCTGAAGAAAGATAAAAAAGATTTAAGTCATATTTCTTTTATTTTTTGCTGTGTGTTTGTATACAGTAAGAATGTGTGTGTATATATTTATACGCACACACACACAAGATCAGAAGAAGGGTTCATAGACATTTGTTATACTGTATTTCAGGAAATAATGACATAAAACTTTCCTCAGAGGGAAAAACAATAACATTATTATGTAATATGTAAAGTAGAAGAAACTTTTATTTACATTTTGCATATACATTAATACCTGTAGGAGATGGGCAGGAGAAGGTTGTTCTTCTTTAGAGCTTGCACTTTGCTGAGAGTCTGTGGGTCAAGGGCGATGTAACATCGTCGGGCGTAGTCCAAAAGCTTTTCTTTGGATGGGTCAAACTCGCCAACCTCGGCCACCTTCTCTGGGGCCACCAGCAGCAGTTCGGCTATTGGTGTGGTAGAGGCCACTGTATTACGATCTACACCATGGATCTGGAAGGCCTTGGACATGTTCTTTAGCCTCTGGTATGTCACTAAGATCTTCTTGTAGCGGAACAACACACCTGCTGCATCTTTCACTAGAACAAGAGACATAAGAAAAGTCTCTTCATATAGAAGGAAAAGTCCACCAGACATCAAAAATGATAATTTCCTTAATGTCTTTCAAGCATCTGTCATCTTTTCCTCACCTCTCTGTCTTTCTCTACCTCTGGAGATTCGGAAAACCCTCCTCCTTTTCAGGCCCGGATGACTGCCAGTGGGTCCTCCAGCTCTGCCTA
Organism: Chromobotia macracanthus; assembly: GCA_036877525.1. Lineage (NCBI taxonomy): Eukaryota > Metazoa > Chordata > Actinopteri > Cypriniformes > Botiidae > Chromobotia > Chromobotia macracanthus. The sequence goes on along the minus strand of JAZGTH010000027.1, from coordinate 6,550,149 downwards.
TATTTCGAAGAGACATGTTGTCTGATATCACATTCTTTCCTGACATCATTTCCTCTTCCTCTAGGTAACTATCCTCTAGGTATTCACCCTCTTCTTCATCTCCCAGAAGAGACAGAGATTCTGTGGAAGCAATAAGGTAATGTAGAGCTATCTTACAATATTTACAATAATCTTGATTAGTAGGAAAATGTATAATTCCTACTAACACTACAACAAAAGATATAAATAACTTGCTTTAAACCATTTTTGGGTATTAAAATACTAATGTGCAAAAGTCTTAGGCACATTAGTATATATGTATATATATGTATATATATGTATAATGGCAATTGACCATCCCATGAGGGTGAAATTATAAAGAATATTAATTGCTGAAAGCAAAATAATTAACCAGTAGTTATATAGAATAGGTGGCATTTCAAGAACTGTAAATATGCATATTCAAATCATAACTGTTTAAACAGAAATGACAAGGAACTTTTCAGACACACCTTGCATTTCATTAAGTGACCTGTTGTTGCTACTGCAGCTGCTGCTGGTGCTGCCACTACCGTGCCCCTGCAGTAGTGGCTGAGGGTGGGCGGGGCCAAACATGGAATTTATCTGTGCACTGACTGGACCAGGAGCAGAGCTCAGGATCTTAGGATTGACTAAGGTCTGTTGGGTTGTTCTCGGCTGGAATGATTGACGGTTGGCTGGCCGCTGGCTCTCTACTTGTTGATCTGAAATGTTAATGATTAAATACTGACTGAATTACTTCGGCTGATCTTTAGATGGCAAGTAGAGACTTTTCCTCTTTCCGTGTTAGCAAAACATAGGACATAATTTGTCCATCTTACTGAAAAGCAGCAACCCCTAATGACAGTTTGGTGTTTAGTTAGGGTTTGTTCATGATCTGGATCAGGTGACAGTAATACAGAAAATGCAATGAAGCGTCCATTTACCCCGATCTGTTTCTCTCCTTCTCCTCCACGAAAAACTTCTGGAATCATTACCTGCAAGAAACAGCATACTAGGATGATACATAATGCAGTTTACTCCCAAAAACTATTTTTGGTCCTTTCTATTTAATCTTTCTACAATTATTATAGCTCTGTTAGCTGTAGCCATCTTGGTCTGTTTTGAGTTTTACACCATACCATTGCTCTCCTGACTCTTGGTTGAGAAGATAAAGCGATCAAGCTGGCAGCGCAGAAAGTCTCTCTCCTCCTCCAGGTCCTCAATGCGTTTTTGCAGCCAAGAGTTCTTTTCAAGTGAGATCTGCAGTTGCGTGCGCAAGTTAGTGATTAACAGATACGAGCTGCCTGGTGCTGGTGGATCACTACCTGCATCACATCACAGAGGAACATAAGCACATACTTTCACATGTTAACATACAGCACTTATTATTGTTCATTCAATCACTCAACCCATAAGATGGATAACAACATACTGTACCCACCTTCAAAGTTTTGGCCGTTTTGGATGTAAAAGCCTCCGTGTTGTTCAAAGTTGTTGTCTTCAAACGGAATAGAAATTTCATATACATCCTCATTTTTGGGAGCTGAAGAAGAATGTTCAATAAAGACACAATGGATGATCATTAATTGGATATTATTCTTACACATACACATGTCACAGCGAGTTAGGATGTGATAATGATGTCACATCAGCTCCCAAATGTAATTATTGCGCGTCCACTTACTCTGTAGCTCTCGTGAACTTGCATGCTTCTTTGTGGCTGAATCAGCATCATTCATATTTCCGTCGGTTCAGTTGTGATCTATGGGCAGAGACATAAGCTGTCATCCCAAATACCTCTTTACATCTGCTGTATTTGGTCTTCTTGTTTGAACAAATGTGCGTTTATTCAAGTATAAACGTGAATAAACATTCATATAAAATACATCATGAAAAATGGAAAATCGTGGGAAATCATGCAAAATGCTGTCATGCGTGCACATCCCAAAAGGCAAAAGAGATTTGCAATGATCTAAATAGGTGTCATATGGTGACAAGCATCCTCACAGCAAACAGTCATTTATCAGACTGGCTCTCACTGACCACCATCATTTACCCCAACACCTGCCATTCACAACAACATAATTCATTAAAACACCTAGACGTGTTATGACATAGCTGTATTCATTGAAATCAAATGATTATTCACTGTAAGTAATGCATAGGTGCAGGCGTGGTGCATTTGTTCAGTGCGTTATGATGACAGCTAACAATCTGGCTAACACATAAAGCTAGCAAATAGGTACGTACACACTAACGCTAACCAAACATGATAAACCCTATAAAGGCGAAATGTCTGTCTCTTCATTGCACAAATAATGTACAAACCGTTTCTCACTGGAGGGCGTACTTCTCTTTCACTTATGTAAATTATATCTTAATGCACTTTCATCTGTTTATGTATTTGTTAAAAAGCTAACGAGCTAACAATAACAATTAAATCGCACTCAGCAGCAACGACAACAACAGACTGAAGACATAACCGAAAACACCACCCAAAAAATATATTTTCAAAATAAAAGCTTTGAGAGAAAATCTTTTTAATAATTTAAATTACTCAAATACTCAAAGACATTTGAGTACAAAATTAAATATCAAATCAAGGAAAATTGTTTTGTTCGTGATAAATAATTTTGTTCATACTTTACCCCACAAATCCTACCACCCCCGGATGGTTGCCCACTAGGCTACCTCCTAGTTCGCCTATGCCTTTCGTAAGTAGCCATTTACGTAAGTAGTCAATTAGTCATTTGGCTTTGTCCAAAATTTACACTGTTGACACTTCTTGTCACCCCTCTCTACCTGGCACAGTTTACAGTAGAATAGTTTAGAAGGGTTTCTTAAAGAAGCCTAATTATTTATTGTGTACGGTTGCTTGGATTACCTTTTGTCTAAAGAAAATATAAATATATAATCATATTTATGTAATAGCTCTTGACTAAATAGAGGTACACTGTAAAACCCACAATAAAGGGATAGTTCACCCAAAATAAATATTCCATCGTCATTTACGCACCCTTGTGTCAATGACGATGGCACCCTTGAGTCAAATTACTCAGATCTTAACGAAAAATATCAATATTCAAATAAATAAATAAATAATAAAATACTACTACAAGTATTAACCGTATCATCAAACTATTAAACTATGAAATTAATATATCACAAAATAAATCAATAAATATGTCCCATGCATTTCACCGTATAAAGCTATTTTGCGTTCTTTTTCATTTGATAATTGATTTGATTTTTTAAGCACTAACTTCACGTCTTTCAGTTTTTAGGGTTGTGTTAATCGAAAGGTTAAGTCAACGCATGAACGAAAGTGAAAGTCACCTTTTGAAAGCCGTTTCTTCTGAGTCAAGATTAAGCGCATAGTGAGTTCTCACGTGTCACGAGTGTCCTGAAAGGAAGCAAGGCCCTATGCGAGGGTTTGAACAATAAGACATACGTCACTAAATTTTATTTATTTATTTTAAAGCAGAATGTTGTAACTTGATAACAGCTAAATGTATGGTTATGGTTGACACTAATGCTCGTGCTTTAATAAAAAAGAACCCCAAAATTAGATGATTGATTTTAGTCATTTGGCACTTTTCAGGTGTACTGTTCTTTTTTGGGTATGTTATCATTTTGTCACGTGTGTTAAATGTTGCAGTTTCTGAACACAAGCATAAACTAAACACAATGAGATATAACAATATAACAAGCATATAACAAGTTTATACAAGTCACCATTTTGGTCATAAATGAATAAGAATTGTTAAGGCGCATTCATTTTAAGGGTTTCCCGGGACATTTCTCAGTGATGATTGTGTATTGCAAAATACTGTGTGGGCGTATTGAAATGCGTAATGTAAGTGACGACAAATTGCCGTCCTGGGTCAGTGTTATAAACTTGTTGGCTCTTCGTCAGGCTACCTTTCTCAGTGTTCAGTGGGCCCTGACAAGCTTATAATCGACTCTATAAGGTAATGGACTGCGCTGTTTTTTGTCATTTTTGTAGCCTTAATTTCTTAAGGTTTCTCTGATTAAAACGACCAGAAAAGCATGTAACAGTCATGTTAACGATACAGTGTCAATATTTAGTATGTCACGTGACATATTTACCTTGATAAAATGTATGTTTATCATATGTAAAGATGCGGGTTATTTATATGCTTTGCTGGCATCTTAGAGCTTATGATTGTTCTGTGAAAGTACTGCAATTTTGTATTGTGCACGAACAAAGTTAATCGTTAATATTATTATAATTAATTTGATACTCTTTATCTTAGCACAATTAATTGAAAATTATACAATATTATTGACTGACCTCCTGCTGAATTCCAGTAACTCAAGATATCTGCCATATGTACTAACTAAAAAAAACAAAACAAATGTTAGCCTTAAGATTTAACATTTGTAAATATGCAATTGCTAAATGCTGTACGTTTTCCTTTTCCGGAAGGGTTGACTGCACACAATACGTCCATGGCGTACAGACAAGAAAAACATACGAGGAAACTTCCAGCGTCTTTTTGTGTACTGTTGGTGAGTCATCAATAGGTATCGATGCTGCAGCAGTAACTGAGTAATTTCACAAATATGAGTTGTGTAATAAGCCAGTCAGAGTTGAACGAGAGTTCAAGTTGCGATTTCAAGGATTAGCCCATTAATGACATCATCTATTTAACATAATACAAAAATACATAGTCATGAATTCACCTTTATGAATGTAATGAATGCTTCCCACAGATCGTCGGAGTTGCGGTGGGGCAGCCTAGTGCTAAAAACAGAGAAGATTGCTCTAAAAATGAATACTGGAGTGGAGATGGGTTCTGCTGTGACAAATGTGCCCCAGGTGCAATAACATGAATCTGTCTGAAATCGTAGATCAGTACTTATCAGAGTATTAATCGGAGGCTCTGATAATCCATAATTACTTTAATTAATAATTTCCAGAACCTCATTATATCAAGTATGATAATTACGTTAAATTTGGGAATTTGTTGCTTTTAAACCAAACAAATGTTTCTGCCACAAATGTTTGATGAGCTCTCATAGACTTGTCTCTCTCCCTGTTGTTTTCTGTCTTTTATCAGGATTTAGGCTGATAAAGAAATGCTCTGGTGGAATGAGATCAACATGTGAGAAATGTGTGCAAGGGACTTACCAAGACAAGATGAACTATTTCCCAAACTGCTTCAGATGCCAGAAATGCAAAAAACATAGTAAGTGTACTACAATATTATTTTCCTTTTATTTCTTTTCTAATAAATCTGAAATTAACCATATCTTGCAGTATTGTTTCACTTACTTATTCTGTCATTTTCTCTCTGACAGAGCATGCATTTGAGATTTCTTCATGTACAGCCCACAGTAACACGGTCTGTGGATGTCAGCCTGGATACCGCAAGCAATTCCTTGATATCATTACATGGGATTGTGTTCGCCCTAGAAATGTTATCATATAAGTTCTGTGTACATCCATGCCATGGACAGGAAAAAGGAAAACATTAATATTCAATAGTAGTATTCAATAGTTGTTCATATTGCCCTGTAGTATGTTTTTACACTCTGTGTTTTGTAAATAAACAAATAATTTGTTTATTCATTTTATCATTAACCCTTTCCATCACTTTCTTAATGTTAGACTAATTTATGTTTAGTCAGCACTAAATAAAACATAAATTCTGCCATTCAACAAATAATATTTTCCTGAAAACAATAATGGTAAATGATGCAGCTGAGCGTCATGAAGAAGCAATTTAACTAATGACATTATTGTCTAGCTGTGAACTCCAGTGAAAATTCTGCAATGCTCAGACTGACCAGTAGAGGGTACAGATGCATAAGACAAGGAGGTGCGTGGAAGACTGAACTGATGCAGAATGGTATTGAAGCGAGCCGGGTCAGTCACTGATTGAGGAAGAGATTAATCATTTATCAATCAGAATCCTATACTGAGATTGCTAAATACCTGACCCCAGTTCCCAGTTGGCTAAGGATAGAACTTCCCTCTTTATTTTAATTACAAATATGTTTATTTTAACAATTTAGTAACTATTTATTACAATAAAAGTGACTATGTGTGCCTACAATTGTATTTCACTGACTAAAGTAAAACAAACTTCATTTTATAATGTGATCTAAAGAGGATCAAGTAACACATAGTAACATTTGTTCCAGTGAGTGGGACATGTGGATCAGTAAGATGTTACTATGGTTTCTGTTTTTGCATGTAGCCGGAAAACAAAAGAGTTCTTGGCCATTTTAATCTGATTCAGACTGCTGCTCACTCAACTAAATGATTAGGGACTCTCACCTTTGCTGTAGGATCTCTCTGGTCCAGTCTCAGGTGGATGAGGAGACTTTGGGCTCAGAAGGAGATTCACGGTCCTGCTCCACATACACAAACAAGCAAAAGACACAAACACACACGATTCAGTATTGCAGTATGACTGAGATATGTATATTGTACATCATGGAAAGTGTGTAGATATTGTTTATTATGTGGAAGCACAATGAGGCTAATCTGTGTTACAGACACACATTCGGGTGAGGGTGGTATAGTCCTATGGTAACCATAGAATGCTTGTTTCTATAGATAGATAGCCGAGTTAAGCAGAGGGAGGCGGGTTGGTTACATTTATGTTTGTAACAGCAAGAGGCAGACTCCATGGAGCTGTTTTTTACCCAGAGTTTCTGGGTAACGCATCTTCCTGTACAGCTCTCTCTTCCGTAACCTGGATGATGGAGATCTACTGAGATAAAATGATATGAGGCGAGAATTATTTTAATTAACTTGGATAATTAACAGCACAATTAGCAAAGAAGTACTATAAAACATAGCTCTGACTCATAATTAAGATTGGCCATTGTAAAAAGTTAATAAATGCAAACCTGTGACCCTACATTCTCTATGCACCAAGATGTTAGGAAAGGGCTTCCAAGCTCTTGCAGCAAAACTGAAAGGATGCAATTCGAATGTTGGTGCCATTTATCATAAAGCTGTTTTCCCTGTTTTATAAAATCCATTGGAGTATAACGACCTGCTCAGTATCTACTAGCCCTTTGTTACTAATGAATGCTGTTAGTAAATTATACCAATATATCCTATAGTGTTTGTAATACAAACGGAAAGTGCCATATCAGTAAGTGGACACCTGATCCTAATGGAGAAAGAATGCCAGAATAGATGACTCAATGTGTTTGGGTCTGTCTAATGGGCAGACTACTGGTAAGTGGGTTGGACTTGTGATCAGAAGGTTGGTGGTTCAATTCCAGTGCTGGCAGGTAGCAACTGAACTGCCCTTGACCAAGGCACCTAAGCCCCTGACAGTAATGTGCTGCCCACTGCTCTGGGAGTGTGTGTGTGTTCACTCCTCACCAGTGATGGGTTAAATGCTGAGGTCAATAAATATACTCAGAGCTGGAAATATATTTATAACTAACTGTCTGTAAGGGACTGCTATATACAGCCTCACCTGCTCCAGACACTCCCCTTTCCTTTCACAGGGATGCATTCTTCTTTATTAACTATATAGGAGAACAGAGTATACAGTATGTGGGTATATTATGTATTTATGTATAAGATTTTTTTCTATGTGAGGTCCAATGAGCAAACACCAGTGATGAAGTAAAGGTTAACAGAGCTGTTTCCCAATGTATAGTAATAAATTAAAGGTGACATAGAAGAGACAAAGAATTGCATTCTGGGAGATGTAGTAGAACAAACCTCAGAGCCTGGGAGCACCACACAGCTTCCTGCAGTCTTTGTACTGATTCTTCTCCATGACAACTCGAGCCATTACAGAGTGAAAGAAGTGACAGAGAGAGGTGGGCAGAGAGACCTTCCCAGAACAGGAGAAATAAAAGGTTATTTTAAGATGTTTTTAGGATGGAGTAAAGAGACATTATGACAATTTTTAAGTTAATGACACTGGAGTTTGCAAACGAGGTATTACAGTGGTGATGGAAAGTGGAAAAAATGTGATACAAGCATGACAATGAAACTGTATCACACACACAGATATAGTTGGAAAAGATAGATAGATAGATGAGAGAGAGAGAGAGAGAGAGAGAAACTTACATCAGGGTCTTGTGTCTCTTCAGGTTGACTTGCTTGTTGTATTCCGCACTTGTAAGTCGCTTTGGATAAAAGCGTCTGCTAAATAAATAAATGTAAATGTAAATGTCTTCTGACTGGACTTTCTTTTTTTAACCTGAATTATAAAAAGTTCACAGTTTCAGTGAGACAGAAGCAAAAGTAGGATGAAGGACAGATGAAAATAAAGGGACACACACGCACACAAATAAAGACTTGTTTTAAAAGAATGTGTGAAATCACACCAAATTAACCTTCAATGCTCATGATGATTAACACATTATTTGGGTTATCAGAGTCTGACTCATGCCTCAAATCTTTAACAGCCTTGAAAATAAAGGCTAATATAAATCTGTAACTGATCTTACTGAGTGTTTTTAGTTCCTTATACTGGAAAAGAATTTGCTTAAACTGGTCTGTGTGATCAGTAAACAAAAGAAAAACAAGCTTTAAAACTTACAGGTACAACACCATCTATATTCAACGGTACAACTGCTCTATTGTTGCACAACTCCCAATAATGTGTGTCAGTCATTAGTGGATTTTGTACAGTCAGCTGCTCATTATCACAAAACAAAGCCAGACATGGCAATGACTGAAGAGCCAAACTATGGTAAGCAACTTATCAAGAGGTTACAGCATAAAATATCATGGTATAAATGAAAAACCTTTTGACAGTTTTTGGTTTATTGTTTTCCAACTTCTCTCTTCCTCCTTGCAATCTTTTATGTTATCTCTCTCTCAACACACACCACACACACACACACACACACACACACACACACACACACACACACACACACACACACACACACACACACACACAGTACTAAAGTCCATAAGGAAGTCTTCACATTCAGTGGCTTTTTCTTTGCAACACTAAGTTCTATCTACTTGAATGGAACACATAGATATCTCTCAAATCGCTTGCTAAGGTCACAATTAAACAATGTATTTCAAACCAGCTATTACACCTGACATCAGCTGTACTATTGATTCTGTTTCTTAAGCTCAGATTGCACTATAAAAATAATATTTTTACAATATTTTTACAATATAAAAAACAATATTTTTTTCCCATTTATAGTAACAGAACTGTGGCATCTTGTTAATTCTATAATATTTGACTGTACATGCAGGCTGAACACGCAGTAACACTGTACATAAGGTACCTCTGACACCTGGTCCACGCTTTCCACATATTCTTGGCTGATAAGAATATATTTGAAACAAGAATACATTTGAAAACATTCTAAAAAGCTTTTTATTTTTCAAAATTCTAAAACCTAACTTCCATGCTTAAATAAATAATAATCAATTGTGAAATTGCTGTAAATACATGATAGGGTACTTGCCATACCATCAGTTTCCTATGTCACCTATGGCAGAACGCCTATGACAAATTAACTAAGGCACTAAATATTGACATTTTACCCAGCCAATAGATGTGTATCTCCTAAATTTAGTGACTGGTGTATAAAACAATACTGAACTGCATACACTGATTAAAAATGCAGATCTTGAATGCAGTATAAATTGCTTTAGACACACAATGGTAGCCATGTTTAATAATCTAGCTGCCACCCAAAGACTTGCTTACAGGTACCTACAAATTACATAAAACAAGAGATTTGGGTATGGTATATATACGTTCACAGCATGGCGTGCTGTGCTGCGGTGCTGTGTGCATGCATTCATAAACTAAAGGCACAGGCTATTTCATATATCTTTACTCATGCAGTAATGATAAGATTATACAGCAGGTTTAAAAATAAAATAAAGGGCATCAAACAAGCAAACACACAATATACCTCTGGTGTTTAATGTGCAACCTCCATATCTGTACACAGATACAGTTCGAGTGACTACGCTCAAAACTACCATGGTACAGATTCTCATGAGCATTATACTCTGGAAAATCTGAGCATTTTAACCCATCTGTTAAAATGAACCCTGTTAATGTCCAATGAATCTTTCTTTAGTAACAGCTAAATATACATACAAACAGTAATAACAAATGATACATTTAATAAAAAATGTTTTATTGACGCTGTAATAAAGTTTTTGTATTAGCGGTCAGCAAAGGTACAATATATGCATACATAATATAATACCTTTTCTTGGTTTTGTTATTTGTTTTTTATAAGACTTCATTTATCACTGTATCTTTAAGTTCTTTTACATTTACAAATGGATCCCTGATTTAGTTCATTATATTCGCATCATTAAATGGGTATTTACAGGCCTTACCTTTCAGCATACTGTGAAACCTGTTTTGTATGACATAAGGTTTTCTGTGATTTGTTTTCTTGTGGTTTTTGCATCTGGAGTTTAAGTTATTGCAATAATGCTTCATGATCTCTTATATTTATACTTCTGTGAATGTGACAGACACACACACATACACACACACAGATAAGACACAGTGTGACAGATAAGACACACTTTATACACACGCAATTAATTATTTTAATAGGTTTTAAGTCATTTTATATTGCTTTAAAACACATACTATTTGCCATAATGATCTTTCATTGCCTTGTTAGGCTGCTCTAACTAGAGATTGGATAAACAGTACATATGTGATGAATGAAGAGACTGGGGCTAGTTTTCCATCTCAAAAAGGCTGTATCTCATTAATCATGAGGTTTTGAGTCAACAGTCCAGTTATACACAATGTGCATTGTCTCCAGTAGTTTCAATTCTTCTTTTTCACCTACTTTGATATATACATGCACAGTATCTACAATCTCATTTGTTTGCATTTAACTGAATATAACCAGTTATGATAATGTAACTTTTACAAGTTACTTTATATTTCTCAGATGTATTTGTCTGCTAAAAAACCAATAACGACTATGCTATGCTATGCTAGAGACATATATGTCTAAATATGTGTAATGTAATAAAATGGTAAAAATAGTGTGCAACCATAAAAAGTGTGCAACCACAGTCTCCAAACTATTACCCACAAGGTAATAGTTCAAATCTTGCTTATACCCACACAGACCCATGTCTAAAAACACACCGAAACACAAACATGAAAGTGTTATACACGAACAAAAACAATGAGTTGAGAACCTCAGAAAGCTTAAACAGAGTAGAGCTGTGGAACTTGAGCTGGGTCAGCATGTGATGAGTCAACGTTTATATTGTTAGCATTGAATTATGGATGTAATAGATGTTATTAGATTAGACTATTTTATTGAAACTTAATAACTTATAATTATTAAGTTACTTTAGCATAACTTAAAAGGGCAATAATGAAAACAGAATTCTCCAAGGAAAATAAATAAAGGAAAGAGAGTGTGAACAAAAGTCACAGGGCAAAAAGGGCTCAGACTTAGGAAAACATTCATGTATTGTAATTTTTTGTGTGTACACAAAACATAGTGTTACTTTATAACACTACTGGCACAATAAATGACACCTAAATTACACAATTTTACATAAGATTCATTGTTATTCCTTGTTTTAAGCATTCTAATATAAGAGATTATGACTCAAAAAACCAAACAAATAAGCAATCAAGTAAAACACAAAGAAACATTTCTTCTTTATCTTTGGTGAAATAAGATGATGTGATGAAGAGAGGAGATGAATGCGAAGATTTATGCCAGGTTCTGTAGGAATATGTCTGATATTTAGTTGACATGATGGAAGAAAAGCAACCGAATATCAAACATATCACACAGCCTCTGACCAATCAGGACCTCATCATCAACTTACATGGTCCCTGCAAGAGAAGACAACAGATACACTTCAACATGTTGAGATGTAAGGTGTATAAAGGAACAGAAGGGAATAGCAAAAACATTCTAAAAGATCAGTCATTCACAATTTCCATATGAACATTCATATCAAAGGTAGGGTAGGCAATTTCAGAGAGGCTATAGCAATAACAAGCTAGCTTTAAAAGCACAAGATCCCATCCTGCCTTCACAGTGCTCATCAAAGCCATGCCTCCTTTAACACTTGAATGCATACATAATTTGACAGGCAAGTAGGACATCCCATCATAACATTCGGGCCAAATACAATGACTGGATGAACATTTTATAGTCCTGTGTCTTCCACAGAAGACCTACCCTTCCACAGAAGACCTTACCTTCTCTGTCTTAAAAACCCATCTAAAAAGCATTCAGCAACTGCAATTAAACACGCAGAGTAAATATTGTGGTTTTTAAAAGAATAAGATAAATATGAAGTCACACAGTTTATCCATAAAACACACACACACATACCACAAAATATACTCACCAGTTTTGAGACTCCAGCTAGAAAATCTTGCTCATTCAGATCAAGGTTGTAGTCACATGTCCTTTTTTGGTCATGTCAAGGTAAATTTGCAGTGTTTCAGTGTGTTCTGATGTTTTATGGAGTGGGTGAGATGTTATAGCTGCTTTAGTGTCATCGCTGTGTGTGTTTGTATGTGTGTAAGCCCTTGTGGTGTAGTGCAGTGTGTGTGTGCAGGATGGTCTGTATGAATGTGTCACAAGTTTCAGCCAGGATGGTTGTATTTATACATCCCTGACCACCGTTTAAAGCCCTTTCTAAACCCCAGCCTGCACACACACTCTCAGGGGTTAATTAAGAGTACATTGATAACCTTGCCATGGGCTTTTCCCTTGCATAAGGCTGATCAATAGATGCGATTTTACACTTACACTCACACAGAGGTCAGGCAGACGTCCACAAACACACTACATGACCCATCCAGTTTTAAACATCTATCAAATCTCAGTTGCATGTAGTGACAAATTTAGGTTGTAAAACCAAAACTTTTTTATTTGCACCTGGCTGTAATGTGTGATAAATATTTATCAAATTGATTCAAAAGGTTTCCTGTTTGCCTCAATTTTTAAATAAATGTATTTTAGTCTTGTTTTTTGTGTCTGTGTGTAATGTAAATTAGTGGGATTTATTGATATTATTCAAATTACCTGCTTCAAATCAAAGCTCAAGTTTGCATTTTAATTCAAGCTTGACACTAGCCAGGAATTTCCTGTACCCAGCAAATGTAAAGAATAAATACTGAAATTAATTTCTTTTAAATGCAGTTTTGAGAAAGATTAACAAAGATGGAAACTTGTGTTGTGTTTATGTCAAAATTTAAGAGTTTCTGTTACATGTATGTTGCTTTAAACTAAAGCAATAAGTAGCAACACATTAACCTTTTATCTTTGATCCAAACATACATTTTACATTAATGTTAATCATTTATGAATATAAAACTTGGTGTCAGGGTTATGATATTGAGGAAGTCCCAAGCTTCAAAGGCAAAAGGCATGTAAATGTAGTTCTTTTACAGGCAGACAGATGTAATCAGGGGATAGTAAAATTCATATTCACACATATACAGAGAGGCATATGATTAAAAGTTTACACGGGTTTATATCCTGTCTGTCTTTTTGCTTACACCAAAGATTCTTCTTGACTCTGCCCAAATACATTTGCAATGAATCAAAAAATAAGATCCGATTAGGATTCTAGTCTTTTAGGGGTTATGCTACCATCTCATTTGCCATTTATTTGCATGTCTGACAAAACTTCTGAAGGTGACCTTGTGCAGTCCACCATCCACTTGATCCCTCCTAAGCAACCATCATTTCAGTCCTCATTGAGTGATAAGCCTACCCTTGTCTACCTCTCTCAGGATAGTGCCCACAAAGTGCCTTTTCAGATGTCTAGTAAACAATTGACAATCGCTACAACAATGAATGATTGTGAAGATACTGTCAGTAATGTGCATTGTGTAAAAATCTGTTTTAGATTGTTACATTTTACTGCATTTTGACTATTTATTTATTTAGGTTTAAAACTAGGGAATTAATTTAAGTTTACTTCTTACAGCATTTTCATCTACATTGTCCATGTACATTATTTATTGTGGCCTGTGCAATAAACATTATATTGTGTAGTCCAAGCACATATTACTTTACTAAAAAAATCGTAAAAACATAATTGAAACTTCATTATAACTAAAACATAATTTCTGATCTACAGCATCATTTTTTCTGCTGCTTAATTTTTACATCAAATACATTTAACCTGTCACATTAAACACGCCCAAAATAATATATTAGGACAATTGGAGAAAAGAAGCAGATGTTATTAGCTTTCTGCCCCTCCCTCTCTTACCTAATCCGCACACAGACCCAACTGCACAAAATGACCTTCTGAACCAGATCAGGCGGAAAGAGAGACTAATTGTTTTGTCTAATTGTCAGCCTGAAGGGTAACAAAGAGAGAAACAGGAAGATAGAAAAAAGGACAGAATGAGAGAGAGAGAGAGAATCTCACACAATGAAAGCAGAGGCACAGATAAGCAGAACTTCCCATATGGACAATTACACAATTAACACAAGTTATGTAGTGTGATTTACTGAAACTCCAAAAAAGCTTTACAGTTAAACAGTTTATAACATAGACATATACTCTGTCAATTTAAATATTCATAAAACACTTAAAAACCGCCAAAATATTGTCAGGATTTAAAACTTCTGTTGTTGTTGTTTTTTTAACTCAAACAGCATTTCAACTGAAACACTTATTAATTGAAACCAACATGTATTGAAACCAGTCCATCAAACTGGCTAAACAACCTGGACTAACAGACTCGGTATTCAATCAAGTTTTCAAATGTCCATTTAAAGCAAGAATAAAAAATGTCCAAACAACCTGCATCCTTTTACTTCCAAGCCAAACATCACAATATTCTTTATAATATAAAACTTTATATAACAGGATGGCTATTCACTGTAAGCAACTGCTAGATATTTGTAGCAGTTTATCCAGTTCCACTACCAGTACCACTGGTTAAGTTGTTGTAGTCAGGGCTACATAATTATAGGATGTTTCTCAATTCTTATTTGTGTGTCCTTGTTTTCTTTCCTCACTTCCTAGCTCCACCCAATTAGGGTGCAAGGGAAGAATGCAAGGACAGTAAGTGGAGACAGAAACAATTCTGCAAAGAATACATGCCTCGATCATGCATCCGTAGCAAGCTTCCTCACTCCTTGTCCCTTGGCTCCTCAAGGTGTAATTAGACAATTAAGATATCCTTCAACATGGCTGACTTCAATCAGTTTCCAGGTAATGGGCTGGAGGACGAAGGAGGAGAAGCATCAATTTGAGTATTGAGAAGCACCCATGGTATCCGGGGTAACACAGTGAGGATGATGAGGAGTGACAGTGAAGATGTCAGAGCTTTCCCATTGGTCGAGGGTCATCACGACACACACATACACATTAATCAGAAAAGCAGACAGCAAGGCTTAAACAAAAGACTTAAACAATTTGTCAATGGGCATATGTTTCCATAAACATACACCTAGAACAACACTAAACCTGAAACTCACATAACAATATATGTACATTTTAATGGCCAAGATATGAACGGAAAGGTAAAAAATATCAGAAGTGAGAGTTTAAAGAGTGACAAATAAAAAAGGACAGTGCAGACTAAATGTCAAACATATATTTTTAAATTTAAATGTTTTCTTCTCATCATTTATGTGGTGGATATCAAATTACTAAATCTTTGTAGTCACTGTAACATCTCAAATTCAGTACAATACAGTAGATGAAGATCTCATTGGTCCAGACTTCAAGTGTGCTGTCCTTTCAGGGTTGTAGAATGTTGGAGATCAACCCAGGCAAGACATTCAGGTTTAGATAATCCTTCCTTAAAACTTCACTGACATGGTCATCCTTCACACACACGCATACAAACTGCACTTGGGCTTTTTTGTAGCAGCTTTTGCTTATGCCACTTTTATTTCCACAGGTTTGGACTGATCAGCTTTTGGTTCCTCAGGTTTGGGTTCCTCAGGTTTAGGCTGTTCAGCTTTTGGTTCCTCAGGTTTGGGCTGTTCAGCTTTTGGTTCAGCAGGTTTGCTTTCCTCAGGTTTGGGTTTTTCTGCTTCTGGTTCCTTAGGTTTTTTATCTGGTTTTGGCAGCTCCTCGGGCATGCCACACAATTTCCTTTGAAAGTACAGGAGAACGCTTTAGCATTTAGTACATAGCTAGTGATAACTGTACTATAACACCCTTTATTCCTTCAAGTTCACCTGAATATTTGATAATAGTAAAAGCTACACTTTAAAAATGTGCCTATTTTAATTTGATCTACTTTAATTTTTTTAATATGATCTATTTTAATTTTATTTAAGTATGAATAACAGATCTTTACCCCCTTGTCTTTCCGTCTTATACAGTAACACACAATACATGCCACTGTACAAAGTGACTAAAACAATCAACACATACCAAAGCTATTTAAGCTGTGTGATATATGACCTGTCAGTTCAATGATCCATACCAAACCATTCTATAGCTTCACTTACCTTCCCTCTTTAGAAGTTATGTTGATGTGCTGGCATAGTTTGCTTGGTTCGTTCAGTACCTTTTTCAGAGAGGCTACCTCATCTGCCCAATGGGACTTTTCTTTGACAAATGCAGCTGTGAACAGAACACAGATGAAAAGATACATTTTTATTGACATAAACAGGCTGGGCTGTTTGCCTGTGCTGACATTATTTACATTTTTTATTTCCTTGTAATAGTAGCTTAAAACAAACAAATCATAAAATGAGTACATTACATGCATCTTGTTTAAGTGCAGTACAATATGAGAAACGAATTGCCCTTCCCTAAGATATTAGCCTGTTAGCCTGTATTTATAATATATAAGATAAATTGCCTTGCAATTATTGCCACAGGAGGGCAGAATGTTTTAAGAATGTGACGAACCCAGTTCACCTGCAATACCAGATTAAGGTCATTAGCTCTTTCAAGGTTACGCTGTCTCATAGTTATTTACCTTCTTTAGTTTCACACAATACACAATAATTTCAAGTGAACTGAAAGACCTTGATTAGCTGGTTCTGGTCTGAGTGTGGTTTGAGCCAAACTAAACACTTTAGAAATTCAAATTCCAGGAGCATGTTCACAATATTCTCCCCTATATATATATATATTCATACATATATGTTTATATATCTTTATGCTTGAAAATATGAGCTTAAAAGTCAGAACAGATTTCTACACTATGTTTGTGTCAACAGTGAAATTTAGGAGATCAGATGGAAACTCACTCTGGACACTGGTCTTCTCTGACCCTGTAGAAACTATCTCATTTAATATTCGTGTCTGAGGGAGAAAATAAACAAAATGGAAAGAGACGTTAAATAAAATTACTCAAAACTCAAAATATAATATGGCTGTTGTTATCATTCAAAGCCCTGAGGCAAAGGAGGAGTTTGTAAAGTGTGTGGACATATTAACATGGGAATTTAACATTTGTGTGGATGAACAGTAAAATTCTTAGAGTGTGGAGCCATATGTCAAAAACATATCAGTGTAACAGCAATCAGTGACACAGTGATGAAATAAGCAGGTTCTCAAAAACACCTCCAGAGTTAAAAGCATTCCATATAAACATTTCTCAGTCCTTATTGTGGACCACTGTTCATCAGAATCACCATGAGCTTTATTTTTAAAAACCATTCGAATTTAAAAATCCGTCAAGGTGACCAGTGCACAGTTCATTAGAAATCCCACTCGATCATCTCCACTCACCTTGCCTCCTTTACAGGTATCTACTTCATTCTTTTTCCTCGCTAATAAACCCTTGACCTCGGACACCTCTTTGATTAGAACATCCACCTCTTTCTGAGTCTTCTCCAGCAGTGAGGTGGACTGGGTCATCTGATCTTGGTACTCTCCCAAAACATCTCTGGTCACTCTGAACTTAATATCTAGAAATGAAGCCTGTTTATTTAACTGGATCTCCTGCTTACGTCTGCTCTGGATGTAGCTAGCAATGCCCAAACAACAGACCAAAGCGATACCCAACAGCAGGGCCGGGAGCTTCATGATCCTGAACCGGATACCTGCTCTCTATGTCTCTCTCTTAGTGCGTCTAGGTGTATGGTTGACAAAAGTTTCCTGTCTAAGATACTAGCCCCTCCCACAAGAGTAGCACTGTGGCATTATGTTAAAACTAAAACGTTTGTATTAGTTTGTTATATTAATAGAGACCAATGTAAAAAATAAATTGTATTTTCAACTCGGCAACTAGAAATTGATTAAACTATTCCTAATATAATTTAGCCTTTCTGAAATTTTTATCTTTTTGTGAAATACTCACTAACCCCTGAACGGATCTAGAAAAGAACGACGATAAAGCTACAGGTTACGCGACACCTGTGAGAAGCCCCGCCCACTCTATTGGTGCACTTTTATTGGTGGATATTTTACATTCTGCAGTGACGCTAGATACCGTGACGTATGAAGAGTGCGCTACACTCGCGCAACGTCAGCTTGCATGTTAAATAATCGCACATCAAAGCGTCACCTGGTGGAACCTGATTTGAGACGTGTCACTGTCATTAAAATCTATTTAAAATCTATTGTGTTATTATGGACAAAATCATTTCACTTCATCTAGAGAGCCAATTCGTCACAGAATAATAACGTTGAAACCTCCGTGTAGTAGGTGAGAACCTGTTGCCCGGTTGAGAAAGAAGAGTTTTGACAATTTTGTCAGCTTGGCAACGGGTTGGAGTCATGCAAAATCCGGATCCTGTTTGACAACTCTTGTAATGATCGACACATTTTGCCGAGCATTAGAATGCCACACCCGAACGTGTAAAATCTTTCTTTCCGCTGTAGGATTGTATTTTGTTTTAATTGTTGACAAAAATGCTGAAATTTAGTGTCTACTTTAATTGTGACACTTTCTTTCAAAAATGGTGAGAGTTGAAAGTCGAAAGAGTTGGTCAGAGATCACAGCGACAGTATCGAGGAAGTGTTAAGGTCTCTCTCTCGCGAACACACACTCGTTTGCACACACCCAGACATCCAGTTGTACAGGTAAGACAGGGTTACCTTTTGTTGGTTTTAAGTAAATATATTTTTAAGGGAAGCAGGGCAGTGAGTTAAGTCGATGTCAGCTTACGCTATAGAAGCAGCTGCCATGAAATCGGATTGACTGTACACAAAAAGAGATCCAGCAAATTAAACTTTAACACAGAAAGGCTTTCTGTTTACTCTAATCTGATCCCCCAGGATGAGAGCCTTATCAGCAATGGTTTTCCTGGCCGTATGTGGGCTGCTGGTTATAGTCTACCAGGCCGTACAGCAGGAGCTCAACATCCGCAACCTGAAAACGCGCATCGTTGTTTCCACCGAACAGGTGAAGCTGAAGGAGGATGGGATCGTGGCAGCCAAAGTGCAAGTCGAGGAGATGAATAAAAAACTATCTCCTGTTAACACACAAAAGGAGTCGCTCAAAAAACAGAGGGACGACAATAAGAAAGTATTTGCTGAGTCGGAAAAGGAACTAGGCACCTGCAATGATGAGAAGGTAGTATTACTGATCTTAAAGCAATGCATCAGTATACAGTGATTTGTAGTCTGAGTTGAGAAAAGACAATCACAATATTTGGTTGGATGTCATTTTAGTTTTTTTCTTTGCCTTTATAAAATACACCTTGTAACAAATGCTTCTGTAGAGAAAGTTCATTATTTGTATACGTTGCCCCTGAAACATTTTATTACCAAAGGCAATAAACGCAAAGCTAACTACAGCATGAATTTCTCTAAAATATTTATAATTGAGTAGGATGATAATCATACAATAT
Organism: Chromobotia macracanthus; assembly: GCA_036877525.1. NCBI lineage: Eukaryota > Metazoa > Chordata > Actinopteri > Cypriniformes > Botiidae > Chromobotia > Chromobotia macracanthus. The sequence continues at coordinate 6,530,412 of JAZGTH010000027.1, read as the reverse complement.
CATCAACATCCTTGTAATACTACAACAGATTGTTCTGTGATAGCTTTAAAATTGTGCAGCAATTTTAAATCTAGGTTGGCTCCTTGATGAAGTTCTTACATTTGCACACTATCTGTGCATTTGCTGTTAGTCAAATCTATGATCCTATTTGAGAGTTATATCTTCAGTTATAGGCATTGTAGCATAATGTCACAGCTTTCATATTGCATGTGAAATAATATGAAATTATGTGAATATGTATGTATACTATATAATGAATATACATTAAAAGATGAATAAAGATATAGTGTTCTGTGAGATACAGGTGGATATATGTGTGTAAACAATTCAATTGGTGTCTTTGTATAAGTCAACAAATGTGAACAAATTAACTACAATAGGTTTAAGAATTTAAATGTGTTTAAATTGCATATGCAGTTGCTCTTGTGCCAGGATTTGAAAGATGACAATAGAATCCTGTAAGTCTAGTTTTGCAGCTTTTACAATGTTACCATGTCTGAAAAAATGACATGTTTGTTTGTTTCTCTTGATAAACAAAACAAAGGAAGACCAAGAGTATTAAGTAAATGAAACATACAGAATAATGTAATGCAACATAATGCACATTACAGTTAAGAAGGTAAAGGACGGTAAAGTGACTGGTTTGGAGGCCTCAGGATACAATTATTCATATGTTCTGCTGGGTGTGTTTCTTTTCTGTTAAATAGATTCTAATTACAATGCAAAATGTCCTGGGTCTCTTTGCCATGACTGTTGTAAAGATCCCTGAAGCAATTTTACTTGCTGACAGGGGATACAAAACATTGTATGTGTTAAGCTGTTGCAGTGTTATCTGAACCTAAAAGGCCTGCAGCTTGATGTTTTCTCTTCATAACAGTGCCTCTCTCTCTCTGGTCATCTTTCCTCCATTTAGGGTAAATTAGAGAAGCAGAACACTGACACAAAGGATGCACTTCAGAAAATTAAAGGTAAAAAACAGTTAAGCTACAAGTTAAGTTACATGAGTGTTAAATTTTGTTAATATTATAGTGGTCATTGTCATAATTTTGTCTCTTTCCTTCTCCTCTACCTTATCATTCCTGCAGAAGGCCAAGAATCAGAGAGAAGGAAAGCAGAGGAGGAGATTGAGGGTTTAAAACAGAAGATTCTGGAAAGAGATTTAAAGATTTGTGACTTTGTGGATCTGAAACTGGATGAAGCAAAGTAAGAACCAAGCTAACATTTAATTGTCAGTGTTGTCAGAAAAGGATTCAAAACAAATCCATCATATGTCCATCAAAAGTCCATCATATGAATCCAGAAGAGTCAAATAAATCAACAAAATTAGCTACATGAGAATCAATGGTTTAGATATTTTCTGCTTTCTAGAAATATTGTATTTCAGGTGGTTCAATATTCAATAAATTCACTGTAGGACCTTTTCTTCTGTTTGAATTTATCAATCCAAAGGTCACAAATCAAAATGGTTCTTACATTGAGTCTTTTTATCTCTTCACAGGAAATTATGTGGAGGTGCGGGATTGCAAAAGTAACTTGTGAAGGGACTGCAGAGGTCCAATGAAGTGCTCGGAAAAATGATGCAAATATGATTGTATATATTTTTCTCAACAACCATTTTTTTATGTTGTTGTTAAAATGGTGTTTCAGAAAATATGGTATGAATGTCCTAAATCGACTAAATAAATGCAGAAAATTCTAAAATGTAAGCTTCATGTATTTTGTAAAATGTAAGGTAAGTTAAGCAGGATGCAGAACATAAGGATTACGTTTAGCTAATTTTTCATTTCCTTGTCCTATTTAAATTCATTTCTACTACCATTTTTACTATCTACGTTTGTGTTTATACTTTACACACATGCTGCACTCTCTGATGTTGACTATTAATTGTTCACATGAACAATAAACAGAGGGTTATATCAAAGTTTCTTTGTAAAGTTAGCTGTGCAGACATCTGTAAAAGTTTAGTCTGGATTCATGAGTGTTGAAGTATTCTGTCTGCAGGTATAAAATAACCTTAATCCTTTAAAAACATGAACAGAAAATATTATGTAAGGTTTTAATCTGATTATTAGTGGTGACATGCAACATGGAGCTTAGTTTTTTGTGCGTAATTTATATAAAATTGTGCAGTAGTATGTGAAAAAAAGCTGCTGTCTGTAGTTTGAAACTGAAGGATCTCTGTGTAATGCATAGGTGAGTGAGTATATTTACCAAAGACACTATCTGTTTTATCTTGTTAGCTCTGTATTGTCATAACAGGACACATCTGCTCTGTTGAAATCATTGTTTACTCTCCTCTTTCACATGAACACACATAACACACACATAAAGATCTGCTAACAGCCACAAACAGAAAACCTGACCTTGTAATTCCTGAAAGTTAAGGATGAAAGAATCATATCAGGTTCTCTCAAAATTCACTATTTATGAATGTATTTACTACAATGACATTAAGAATAAAATGATTGTAGATAAACAACTCTGTCATACAGACCAAAGTGATGACAATTACAGAACGCTGATATAATTAAGTGTGGGTATATGCTTCACATTATTTAATGCTTCATGGTTTAAGTTCTTTGTCGGTAAATGGCCAAGCCAATTTTGTTCAGTTCTCTGATGTGCAGCTGTCTCTCCTGTTCCAGAAATCTGCGTAACGCTTCTCTACGTACCTGTTGAAACATCACACAGTTTATAACCATAGATTCCTGCCTCAATCAATATCAACAACATTTACAAGGCAAAGCAAAATTTGAATACTTCTCCCTTCAAAGCAAATACCCCACAGAAAGTGGACACAATTATACATAGGAGGCGTGGTCCATAAAGGACCTTTTGTGTACACAGGGAAATAGTGGTAGAGCAGGATTCAACAACTGAATTGTGCTCTCTATATCCCATTGTTATCGTTCTAATAATCCAACATGTATCTATTCAAATTATGTAATCAAAAAATGTATGTATCCGCATAGACATGTAGAAATGAGTTCCTTAAGCATTAATTATTTTTTTGAAGATCAATTAGAGCACAATATCCCTGTTTTTTTAATATCCATTCCATGTGTTCTGGCAAAGTTTTTCTCTTGAATTAAAGGTACAATATAAGATCTCAAAAAGAACATTTCACACCTGTTGTTTGTTGTAACTGTCTGATGTGAAACAGCAGGTTTATGTACACCTGTCCTGAACAAATGTTGTGTGTTTCTCAGCAGCTGAGACAAATACAAACTTATGCTTTTGATTTTTAGATTTTAAGACCCTATTAAGGCTACACAACATAAACAGAGCTTAATTTAAAAATTTGCCACTTTCCTTACTTCCTGAAACAATTCAAAGTCATGCTTGTGTCCTTATACTAACCCCTATTGATGATATATTGTTATTACAACTTCTCACCACTGTTAAAACATACAGACATTGTCAGCATACTGTACAATCACATAGAAGAAATGCCCGTTTGTAAATACATATGCATTTCCAAGGAACGTCTCCTGTAGATCACTACAGACCAGAGTGAGAGAGGTGTTCCATAATTCCATCTCTCTTTGTTGGACCCTCTCTCTGCGATGTAAGGCTTTTTCATAGGCAGTAAGGCCAAGAACCTCAAATTCAGCTTTTAGCATCACACTCTTAATTCTGGCACAAAAGAAACACAAAAGAATTAGTGCAGGACACTGTTTTAATTATATTTTCATCAATATTAGTGTTTAAATAGGGCCCATATTTTAAAATATATTACATATGTAGCCTATATTATATGTTAATGACAGGTCTAGGTGGATCGGAGTGTATAAGCACACCTGTTCAACTCAGCAATTCTGTCATTTATCTCTTCATCGTTCTGTTAGAAAAACAAGGCCATTACTTATAGCAATAAATGTACTGCACACACATATCAACTGCATGAAAGATAAACAGCATTTCTGTACCTTTATTCTGTCCCTCTCTCTCTGCACAAGTTTGTTTTTTGAACGTCGCAGATCCCGACAAAACATTGTGCATCACATACAGGTAAATAACTACTCGCTCAAATATTTTTTTAGCAGAACACTGGGGAAGTTGCTGTGACAACAAGCAAACAGATTATTGTCATCACTGTATCCACCAATAAGAAGTGCGCATTATCATCACGTGGTAGGAACTAACACGCGCTTTTACCTCGCGTGCATGAACTGCCCAATCATTGATGACGTTTCTGAAAGTCATACAGAACACCGGTTAGCTAGTATTGTTACCTCACAATTTGTATGTGAATTACGCACTTCGTGTGCCATTCGCTTATTAATGAATACGTTAATTTTATTAGACATTGGGACGTCGATCGCATGTAGACACGTTTTCTAGTTTATCGCACCGAATGTACTATTTGTGAATGCAGCTAACGTTTGTTGCATGTGTTGTAACAGCTTGTGTGGAAAATCGAGCCTGTGGAAATGTTGCATCAGTTAACCCTGTGAAACAAACTGTGTTTGTGTGAGACATTTAGACATTTTGAGGAGTTTACAGATTAATTGTGTCTTCTAGAAGAGCAGCACACATCTGGTTGTGCTACGTTTGCTCCGGAAATAAACTGATTTACAGTCATCATGTTAGGACACATAGCAAGAAGACTTGGCCACCTCTGTCACGGCTGTCAGCTCTATAATGGATTGAAAGGAACTGAAAGCAATGCTTACCATCAGCTTTTTAAAGAGACCCAACGGCAGTCCCCATTTAATACCATCTGTCCTATGTCGGTATGCGTTTTACATATTTGTTTTGAAATCGCTGGTTGTTCAAGTCTGAGAGGAAATTCTCTAGCAAAAGAGCGAACATTTTATATAGTATCATAATGTATATTGTGTTGTGTTTAATGTTGGGAGCAATTCGACAAAAAAGTCAATATCTATAAAGCATACTTGGCACACTATTTGAATTGAAAAGAGTAAGATCTGCAGTATTTTTCTTTCTCCAGACGATGTCGCTGTGGCCGTTCTCAGCAAAGCCGCGGGACTTCGGTCAGCCAAACGTATCGTGGAGCCCCGAGATGTGCAAAGTTTATGACCATTATAACGCACTGTGTAAGGTGGAGACAGAGAATGGCGGAAACAAGAGAGGACCATGGCTGAAAGTACCGAGCTACAACCGCTCTCTTAAATATGCTACAGGTAAGTGATCCATCCACTGTGAAATTCACAATAACACTTTTCAAGTTAGACGTGCTTGTAATGAACAAGTATGGTTACCTACTTGACCAAACAGTGGTGTTTCTAGCATAGGACTGAGGCCAAAAGATCAGGAAAGTGTATGTTAAATATTGCTTTGTTTCTGTCTTGTAGGGGGCGTGTACCTCAGTAAACTGATCCAGGCCAAAGCTCGACTTTTCACAAGAAGTATTAAAGAGCAGGGTGCAGCGTTTGAATATGCATCATTTATAAATAAGGAGGAGAAGACCTGTGTCTGTGTGTTTCAGGCAGGACATTTGCTAGAAGGGGCACCTGGGTGAGCAAACAGTGCTTTATATTTGAACTTAAATATTTAGGCAAATGGCACAGTTTCAAAGTACAGAGATTCCTCGTTCTCATTTTTTTCTATGGTATGTGCAAGCTCCATACCATAGAACAGGAAGTGATGTCAAATTGTTTTCCTGTGTGCCAGTTATGTACATGGAGGAGCCATAGCCACCATGATCGACACAGTGACAGGTAGTCTTGCCGGCTATCTGTCAGGACCTGTTATGACGGCCTATCTCAACATGGACTACCGCAGGTACACTAGTGTTTGGGTATTTAAAGGTGTAGTTCACCCCAAAAAAAAATTTACCCATACTTTACCCTTATACCATCAAAGAAGTATATGTCTTTCTTTTTTCAGCCGAAAAGAATCTGAAGTTATGTTAAATAATATCCTGACTCTTACAGTACAGATATAATTACATTGAAACGTGCCAAATCAATTGCTAAAAACACTCAAAATCGTAAACATTTTCTTTCACAAACATAACGTTTTGCATCAGAAGGCACTTTTTAACTCCCTGAAGTTGGGTATGGATTATTTTTATTATGGATGGATGCACTTTTTGTAGCTCTTTTCAGCTAAAAGAAGCTTCTGATGCAATGTATGCAACCCTGTCTGTAAAATCCAGGCTAAATCCATCAATCAATCTAATTATAAGTTTAGGAGCATGAAAGTTTGATTTTAATCATTAATTTTACTATGATTTCAATCTTTGACATGGCCTCAGTTAATATTAAAGAGATTATGTTTTTATAGAATATTTCCTCACATTATGTAGGAGGATTTCATGTATATGGGAATTAGGCCTCACAGTTGCAAATCTGTTTATAATTAACTTTGTATATGATGCGGTTTGTAAAAATTAACCAACATTTCCAATTCCTGTAAATTGATATTATATATTCCAACTTGAAATATTTGCAAAAATTTCCCAGCTTTGCAACCCTAGCCATCTGTTATCTCGTCTGTTGAACCCTGTTTCCCTGTACAGTCCCATTGCTCTGGGCAATGTGGTTTTAATACACAGTGCTCTGGATCGAATAGAAGGCAGAAAAACCTTTGTGACTTGCAAAGTAACCAGCAGTGATGAGTCCAAACTCCACACTGAAGCCACAGGTAGAACACACACACACATACATGTTGGCATAAGTGGTTTATGAGGACTCTCCATAGACGTAATGGTTTTTAAACTGTACCAGCTGTACATTCTATCCATCAGCCCTTCCCCTAAACCTAACCCTCAAAGAAAACTTTTGGCATTTTTTAATTAACAAAAAAAAATTTCGTATGTTTTTTTAAGTGATTTGGTTTATGAGGACACAGGAAGTGTCCCCATAAACCGTGTTTACATTGTTATACACGTCATTATACACATTTGTGTCCTCGTAAACCACATATTCAAATGCACACACACACACACACACACACACAAAGAAACATAGTTTTAAGACTCACACAGTAATATGCAATACATGATTGATTTGCTCATTATTTTATACATTGTATAGACATATACATATGGCCCGAGTATCTAACTGGTCCTCCGTTACACTTTTTTCCTGTTTCTCTCCTTGCAGCTCTTTTTGTGTCGATAAACGTGGGTCATTTATTTGGAGCACGAAGCTAAAGCAGCCCTGAATCCACCACAGGGCTTTGTATGCATGTGCATATCTGTATACACGCACAAGAGTCAGAATGCAGGTGTGTATGTGTGTACCGTGACCAACTGATGTAGCTAATATTTTCCACTCTGTGGATGAGGTCACTGGTAATGCATATATATCAGAGATAAACAGAATCCTCTCTCACCCTCCTTCCACCTCATGTATCCACATATAACCAGCTGTCTTATTTTTTATATTATTCCTGTACCTTTATTAGTATTTAATGAATGTTTTTAATCACATTGGTGTACTAAAATTGGTTTCTGTGGTATTACGTTTTGCTAAATGAATACCTCTGTTATTTATATATATTATAAATATATATATATTTAATTTAAACAATTGTGTTCAAGAGGGTGTTACATATTTTATGATGAATGACAAGGCATTTGGTTAAATTACCTCAGTATTATGCTATGGAAACATACTAACAAAAATGTATAAATACCTGCATTCTTTTTCATAAAATCCACAAATCTTGAATTGTGTGGTTGTGCTTGCTTGAAAAGTTAGTTTTTTAAGTTGTTTTTCTCAATTCCTAAATTTCTCAGTAAGTCAGTAAGTCGTCCTCAATACTTTAAAAAGCATGCAATATGAAACAAACAAAGGTTTTATTGAATGGTATAGGTACTGTGCAAGCATCACATGATCCACTTTTTCATGAAGAAGACAGTTCTTACAATGTGTTAACACTGTCCACTTTAACTCACCTAAAACAGATGTTAATATCAATATCAAAATATGATGGTAGGCCTTATGCCATGAAGACAAAACTTCACATGGTTACATTTCCATTCATGCACATTCACGTTTAAATGAAAGTGGATAGATCTGAGTCTGTTGTGACACCACCTGTTTCACTTGTGTGTGTGTGAGGATGTTAGTTCCCTGCTTTATAGTTCAACAAGTATAAGGGCAAAGCTGACTAATTAACCACCAAAATGGGAAAGGGTGGGATTTTCTTTTCTCATGTTTTAAATAACACATTTAGATCACATTCCAAACACTACACAATGAGACCCCCAAAATGCTTCTAGAGAGCTGCTAAATTGTAAAGTTTAGTGGTAAAAATAGTGCTAGAGGTGTTAGCCTATAACTCAGTTTTTATTATATTTATAATGTATAATTTAAGGACAGTTAAAAACTGATTATGATAATATTATGTAGATTGTGGTAAGATTATGGTAAAATTTCCCTCAAATACTCTGTTCTGGAAATATTCTGAAAACCAAAACATTGCTGCTGGAAACATAATATTCCAGGAAACAAAACCGGCTATTGTATCTCTGGAAATAAAGCCCAGAATTTGCAGGGCTACCAATGACATGAGGCTTCTTAACAGTCTGCATTTTATTTTACCTCAGGTAACATGGAACATGGAAACAGTCTGTTTTATATATATATAATATATATACATACATATACATAAACATATATGCTGCCATCCTGCTAGATACAGTGTTTCAAAATGGTGATGCAACAGCCTCATCTGATGAAAATACATGTCTTGGCCAATTTGATAGGCACACCTCGAAACCAAAACAGAAAGACTATTACTATAATAAAGCAATAACAGCAAGAAAGAAAAAGCAGTCTGAAACAAGTAATTATAGGAGGTTTATGATGATGTTAATGGTAATGTTGACATACTCCCAATGCGGTTTGTATTTTCATTTATGTCACTCCCTGCATATTACATTCTGTATTCTAGACACATTCACACACCCTGTTTGCAGAAATGCATTACAAATGCTTTTTTAATCATTTTTGTTTAAACTGAATTTAGGAACTCTTTCTACATTTAACTGTTTATTTTTTCACATTATCTCCCTCTATTTTTCTCCCTGCAGTTCTATCTGTGTCAGTAGGTGCTTTATTTGAAAAATAAAGCTAATAGCAGCCCAGAATCCACCAAAAGGCTGTGTGCATATTTGTTTACTCTTAGTCAAAATGCAGGCATGTGTGTGTTTTCATTGACCAACTGATGTTAGCTGATATTTTCCGCTACTCTGTATGAGATATGTAAGAGATAAACAGAATACTCCCCAGCACTACTCATTTATTCACATAACTGGTTGCTTCATGTTTTTAATGTAGTTTTAATTAATTGAATTAATTTTACCCCACTACCTGACAGATGATACTGTACTGATACATGACAGACAGGTGTCCTAAATTTTCACATCTGTCTCTTTAACAGTCCTGGGCTCTGTCAACATGCTGTAGAAATGTATAACAATCATTGGTCTTGCTGTCAAGTAGTTCTGGTCTGGTTAATAATTTTTTTCTTATGAAGAGATGTTAATTTTGTTAAAATGTCCACCACATTGTTTTCAGATGTAAATTTAAGTTACAGTTCATGTTTGCTGCTACACTTTAAATTCCAGTGAACTAATTGAATATTTTAAATTAAAAATAGAATTAAATTATATTCAGATTAACACACAGCTCTGATCTAAATATATTGTATTGTAGACTACACCTCCTTTTTTTTATTTCTAGGGGAAATTTACCAAACAAAATCCTTGTAAGAAAATGTAGCTTGGCTAATAAACTTAAAAGGATTCGATTGTTTCAAACAGAATATCGCTGTTTGCCCAGAAGATGTCGCTGTGTTCGTTCATTACGCAGATGCAGGACCTACAGTAAACCAACCCAACTCATCGTGGAGTCCAGAGATGTGCGGTTAACGGTCATTATAATGTGCTGTGTAAGACTGAAATTACGAAACAAAGATCTGGCCTTGGTACAAGCTACCTAGATAACAAATATAGGACTCCCCCAGGTGATTGTTATCTGTTTGGCATATTAACTCCAGCTGGGTCTTAGGGTACATTTGAAGTGTGTGTGTGTGTGTGTGAGTGTGTGTGCGGGTTTACTTAACCATATGATGGGGACCCAAAAGTCGGCAAAACCTGACAAATTTGAACAAAACCTTTTAGGGATGGTTTTATTTGTAAAAAATGTTATAAAATATAGTAAATAACGCTTATTTTATTTGAATAAATGCCAAAAGTTTTCTGTAAGAGTTAAAGTTAGAGTGAGGGTTATATTTTTTATAACTAGCTGTGTATAAAATAATAGAAGTCTACGGAATGTCCCCATTTAGATAAGCGTAAACGTGTGTGGTATTATAAATGTCACTTGTTGTATGTCACTATGAATGTCACAAATGTCAGTGTTTCTGTCTTGTAAGGGACTTAACCTTTACCTTAACAAGCTGATCATGGCCAAACCTCAACTTTTCACAAGAAGTATTAATGATCTGGGTGCATCATTTGAATAAGCATTGTTTGTTAAGTTAGAGCAGTATTTTGTGTGTTTACAGGAGGGACCATCCGTGTGAGCAAGTGCTTTACACACTTAAGGATAGGAGAAAAAAGTCAAACAAAACTTCAGTGAAGGTCTTGAGGTGAGCATCTAGAATTATGAATGCCAAAGTTTCAAAACACAATGAACCCTACATCTCATTTGAAAGACGGGGGAGTCCCATGCCATGTCTTATAACAGGAAGTGATGTCAGACTGTTTCCTGTGTGGCAGTTATGTTCATGGGGAAACCATGGCGACCATGACTGACACTGTAACAGTTACTGCCAGTCTTTATTAATATTGACCAACTCATAGCCAACTTCAAACATGAAACGTCTTAAACATAATTATCTTGATTTCTTCATTAGTTTGAATGGTTTTAGTGATTGGACATTTGTAAACTCAACTTTTCAACCCTGTTTTCCTGTACAGTCTAATTGCGCTGGGCAGTGTGATTCATCCACAGTGCTCTGGATTAAATAAAGGACAGAAAAACTTTCATTGATGTGTCCAGCCTCCACACTAAAGCCACAGGTAGAGTACACATACGTACATACACAGTTTTCAGGTAAGCATATTCTTATGTGTAACACTTACACATTCTAACTTACACTTACATTCTAGACACATTTGCACACTCCATTTGCAGAAATGGATTACATAATGCTATTATTTGTGTTAAACTGAATTTATGTACTCTTTCTGCTTTAACTGTTCATTTATCTCACATTCTCTCCCTCTATTTTTCTTCTTGCAGTTCTATCTGTGTCAGTAGGTTATTTATTTGGAACATGAAGCTAAAAGCAGCCCAGAATCCACCACAGGGCTGTGTGCATGAGTGCATATCTGTTTCCTCGTAGTCAAAATGCAGGTGTGTGTTCAGTGACCAGCTGATGTAGCTGATATCTTCTTCTGCTTTGCGTGAGATGCAGATATACGATATAAACAGAATTCTGCCCCCCTCCACTCATTTATTCACATATAACCGACTGCTTCATGTTGCATTTTAATATAGTTTGTGTTCTAATCAATTTTATCCCACTATCTGACAGATAGCATTGTGATAGGACTATTCCTGGGCTCTGATATCAGCTGACATGATTTTAGAGGGCGGGGATTTGGAAAGAGGACATGTACATATTTGAAGTTAGCAAAATATCAAAAATTAGCAAAACAACTGAAATCGCTTGCAATACCCTTAGTTTTTAAAGGGTTTTAATTTAACTTTTAATGTAAATATATTAGTATGTTTTTTTTAAATAATGGTGCTTTTAAAATTCTTCAGTTTCTGCAGTATTAAAAACATTACTTAACTTAAAATATCTGCCATTGGCCCATTCAATGCAATGCAATTGCCAGGTGTATGGAGGTTGGGGCACATCATTACAGACTTGTCCAGCATTCAGATCTTTATGTGCTGTGAAACTCCCATGCAAGTAGGCAAGTGTCCACTATATCCATATTGGGTGTGTGCATTAAAAATATTGTTGAATATTCCAGTAAAGACAACCGACTGACACCACACTGTTATAGTAATGATTGACACATTGTCCACATCAGAAGAGTGTACATTCATATTTGGAGACCTTGAACTCAGCATGTCTGTGTCAATACTGTTGTATGGTGCAGAGTGACATCATCAATCAAGCTCTATTACCACTCATAAGCATCAACAGCCATACATATGTAATCCTGTAGTTTTATTAGCCTTGGAATCTGCATACATGAATCTTCAACAAATAAGTAGCTCGTTCTCTTCATTTCAGGTAAATGAAATTTATGTATGTAGGACACAGTAAGGTGGTGGTGTGTTTGTGTTGGGTGGGGGTGGCTTATGGGGGGTTCTAACCATATTCTCTGGTCAAGTGGGCTTTGTGTGATGGCTTCTGTTTAAACACTAAAGTGAAGCTCTATGGGGAAATATTTTCCAGGCGTGGCGTTAATGTTCAAACCTCTGTCTGACCAAAATGCCATTTCCTGAATCTCACTGTTGCTTGTGCTGAGATCCTTTTCACTGCCAAGAATTCAAAGATTTTAAACTGCCTGTGTATGAAAAAGTCAAAACCTCTTGTCATTTATGCTGATAATCCCATTTTATGTTTTATTAATTATAAAAGCATTTTTTACTCAAACATTTATTTCTAATCAATTATAACTAATTAACTAATAACACAAATACCATAGTTCAGCATATATTGATTTATGTTTATGACATGAGGAATGATCTGGTCCAAATGAAAAACTTGTTAATATGTTAATATGAATAGTAATAGTAATTAATCAAAGCATAAGGTCATAAATGAAAGCTTGAGTAAAGTGGATACAAGTGAAAGGATCAAAGTCATAAATATTTGTTGATTATCATGGAAACGGCGTCTTAGGAAAGTGTGTGGACACCTCATGTAATCCGGTGACAGCTCAGTGTAGAATTCACATTACACAACGCGCCACTGAAAGATTATTAGCCATTATTAGTATCACATTAAATTGTTAGTTTATTGCTTAATTATTTTAACTATCAGAATATATATATATATATATATATATATATATATATATATATATATATATATATATATATATATATATATATATATATATATATAACATAAATTATACATTATAAATTACTTCAGTTACTAAATTATATATATTAAATGCGCATAAAATTTCGCACTACTCCGGACTCTCCCTGTAAAATAATTACTCTCGCGCTTCCCCGACTATTACATAATGGCTGATGACATAACACTGTACCGGCTCGGGACAGATCGAGCTCAGCGCGCGCGCCAGAGGCCGCTCGGTTAATGGATCCAACAAGTGCACGTTTTTCTCTCTCTCCGTGACCGGTCAACGAGTTTTCTTTCCATTTGAAATGACAGCAACTCGTTTTAGTTGCATTCAAACGATGGCACGGGTGAAGCGGGGGAGCGCATGGACATGAGCTTTATTAGGTTATTTTCAAAACGCACCAACTTTTGAAGAATTAGTGAAAAAATGGCGATGCGCTTGTTGAAACGTCTACGTCATCCCAGTCGTTAAAATGTCAGGTGTTTTAATTTTTCCTTTAGTTTTCTTTATTTTTCAAATAGAATTTTAGTTGTTACGTTATTGATTAAATAAACACAGCATTAACAATAAAGAGGTAGGGCGTGTTTTAGTGCAGAGTTTAGACATTAAAGTAATGGAAAATGACGAACCCGAATCACCGGACCCAAGCCATTCCACCACTCAGAGTAGACAAGGTAAGGGTGTTATTCATTAACCCATCACATACCGCAATGTTGCATTAGTGGAAAATGTCAATCTCAGATTGGGTTGTGGTTCTAAACCTATTTGTGTGTGTGTGTGTGTGTGTGTGTGTGTGTTGAGAGAGTATCAGAGTCTTTAAAAATGAAAAATGAGAAAATGAAACACAGAACAAACCCACACACACATACAGCAAGAGATATGAGAGCAGTGGCACACTAAAAATACACCCCTTATTTGACACAAGTGCCTGTGTGTTCCTGCACTTCTACGCTAGTGCCACAGGAGCTTGAAACCACAACCCTGTGACTTCTTCCTCTGATCCATCACTAGCATTAATAAGTGCTGACAATCTATGCCTGTTAAATAATGTATTTTGCCAATTTTAGACAATGAATCACTTTCATTGTAGACCCGTGGGATAGAATTCTAAATCTTTCCTTTTTGTCTAAAAGTACACTTTGTGCTTGTGTGAAGTTTAAAATCAGGTTATATAGGTTGATAGGAATAGTATACAAGCCTCTAAACCAGTCTTAAACTCAAATCTAACACTTACCCTAAAAGTGATCCTGCAGTCTGATTGGTTGAGAGGAATGTTGGACCAACAATGTTTATCCAGGAATTAATCATATTTGGCAAAAGCGTAGTGACTGATACTATTCTATGATGATTATGATTTTGTGTGGAAATGGGTAGTTGAAAAAATTACCAGGACAAGTCCTTTTCCCAACACTGAGATTAAATTTTAAACGTTTTATTACATATGTGTAAGTGAAAATGTATAGGTGCTGTAATTGGTTTCTCTTCTTTCAAGTTATCCACCATTTTTTGTGTCTTTTGCTGCAACTGAATAATTTGGTAGTGTAACAATTTATTTATTTATTTTAGTACAATGTAGTCTCTCAGTTAATATGTGATCATAAAAATGCACGTATAACACACATAATGTGTTGTTTTTATTGAAAACTGGTGTATTGGGTTATTTGAAGTTGAACCGTTGACTTTTTCACTATTTTGAAATTCTCTTGCAGAGATCAGTTTGTCCAGTGTCATTTTGTGTACACGGAAAGTTAACGCAGCAGTAACTATGATAGTGTGTTAATCATTAAACTCGTTTACATGTAGTATAGGTTCAGGCAACAGGTGGTGTGTATACAGGGATGTGTGATATTGGTTGAAGTGGTGATATATTCAGTTTGCATTCAGTTTTATTTAAATTACACAAAATTGTTTGAAGTGATATCAGTTATTTTTTAGCTACATTTGTCATACATTTGCATACATTTCAATCATTTTACTGTTAATAATATTTATAATTATCTGGTTGACATTGACATATAGAGCATATAATTCCCTCTTGAACATTGCTTATGTAGCATGCAGTGTGTAGGACACAAACACAAAAAGGTAAAAAAAAATAAAAAGGTGCTTCATGATTATCTAGCACTCCTTTTCTGCTCTACTCCTATCCTTTCACAGTATTGGGTAAACACAACACATGCCTTCTTTCCTCCTGCTTTGACAACCTTCACGTGAGCTTTTCTTTGATGAGCTCCCACTTGTATCATATATTTCATATAACAACCATCTTCTATCACTGTATCTTAAGTTGGTTATATGGTTGTTTGGAAATTAAGGGTTCTTGATTACATTATAGCTTCTTCATATTAGTGTGTTGGTCATTCTTTCATCAACAAGGGGGAAGTAAAGCCCTTCTGGGTTCTTAAGTTAAGATATATCAGCCACATCTGTGACATGCTGTCAGTTACCACAGGCAATAATTTGAACTTATCCCTCAGCTGAAAATTTTAGTGCTTTATCACAAGATTCATGTAACAGCTTTTAAACCCTCTGGAATGTTTTTCCCCATAAATTTCCATTGAAAGTGGAAAACTGTACACAGTTTTTGTTCTGTGTACTTTACAAAACAGTTTGCAAAACAGTTGTTTTGCTAAACTGTATTTACATTGAATGCAGACAATTAAAGCACCAGTACAGTATTTTCTTAAAGACATTCTCCAGTGGCACCAGGATACAAAAATTTATTTTGTTTTTAATTAGAATCTTTATTTAAAAGTGTGCCTACTAATACCTATCATACTACTGCTGTTGGGAGTGCCATCCCATTCATAATTTTGCAATACAGTACCTATATATGTGAGGTGCCTCAAATAATATTATTATTGGTCCTCAGACATTTTATTCGTTGTTGTTTGCTGAGTCTGGTGAGAAAGCAAAATACTTGAGCAGAATTAGATTATGTATTTAACTGTTATTACCAAGGGTGTAACCAGAGTCCTTAATCTTACATATTTACAGTACATAATTTTCCCAATGTTTCACTTCTGAATGCAAAAAATCCCACTCATACTCTTCTGATGTCTACCTCTTAGATGACTCTTTTATACTTATCCTAAGACTCATAATGTTCTCTCACAAATCTCTTTGTTTCCTCATGTTTTTCTCAGTTTCTGTGTTTCAATCTCTCTCACCCTCACATCACCCTGCCAGAAATAAATACATCTCTGTGTGGTAATAACAAACATAATCAGGATTAAATAGAGGATTAGTGTTTAGTGAGTGTCTTTGGATTCTTTGGATTCTATTTCCAGAAGCTGATTGGCTAAATTAAGATCCAGGAGCTTACCTTCACTACCCCACTGCACAGATTGCCTTGTTTTCACACACACAAACCTCTCATATGATCACACACATTGCAACACTGTGTAGTAGTTTCTTCCCAAGCAAACGTGTTTATACAGTGTTTACTGAGGCAGTGTGTGACATTTAGTTTGACAAAACATGGGGGAGATTATACAGGTGGGAGTGAGAAAGAGCTTTAAAGGTTGTGGAAGAGATAAAGATATCTGTAAGTGACATAGGGAAACCACAAAAGAATGAAACACTTAGTGACAATAAGGAATATTATGAATCTACATATATGAGCTAACAGCAAATTTTCAGACTTAAGTGATAATGTTGATGGTTGCCAGGTGAAAACCAAATGGAAGGTTGGTTATTGATTTAACAGGTTGTTGTTGACTTTTTGTGTGTTGATATTTCTTGTAGCAAGTTATGTAAGAGAAGGGGCAACTGCCACCTTTTAGGTTGCCAGCAGCTTATCACACTGCATCTCTTTACTGATTACTCACTAAAGCTTAGCCTGGTCAATACCTGATCTGTGCACTATGGCTGTCGTTGTAACATCTAGGTGGATGTTGCACACTAGTGATGGTTGAGAAGGCTCCTTTTGAGTAAAAGAGAAGTATCCAGAAAACACTACACAAATGTACAGGATTACACTGCATGACATCACTTGCTTTATACTTTAAGGGCAAGAGTGTCTTGCTTTGTTCTGACTATTTACTGTGTTTTCACCCATTTACTCTTTGGAAAAGTGTTTTTTGGCCTTTTTTCTTGGCCAAATTTCCCAAGTTGGATTGACACAGTGTTTGTCAACATTTTGACAACATTGTTGGCACTCTAGTTTTGCATTTGCTGTATGTTTTGGGTCTGTTAGAAGAAGAATAGTCATTGGATTGCAGTATTCGTCTTCTATTTTCATGAGTATTTAAGTCCCTGCTGAAGAAAAACATCCCTCAGTCATGATGAAGTTTAAACATATTTAATTTACTGTTCTTTTTCTTTTCTTCTAGAACAATCTTGCAGCATTGTATTGCAGCACTTCATGTTTGTTGCTTTGTATAAACGTGTCTACCAAAGGAATACATGTAAATATAATGTAAACATAGTTCTAATTCTACTCTACTTTCTCTGATACTTTCACAAGTTAGATTCTGTGGTTGTCATACTCAGTTACTCTCTCATGGGTGGAGTGTAATTCTTGTAGAACTGACAAAGGCCTCTTGGTGACCTCCCTGATTATAAGCTATTGTCTAGGATAGCTGCTTTCAGAAGACGCCCAGATCTGGGCAGATTCACAATTGTTCCAGTTTTTTAATTTCGTTCATTTTAACTCTGCTCTTATGCCTCAATTCTGCTCTTATAGTGATGGCTGAGAAGATTTCAGAGTGAAAATTTACATTATATAATACATAAACATGTATATTTTTGTTTGAAATGTTTTGTGGTTTTTCCAGGTGTTTCCTTGAAAATGGTGGAGATGCTTCTATGTATATATACTGTGCAATACTGCTAAGAGATGGACTGAAATGATTAAATCATCTAATTTAAAGATAGATGGTCTCTCCAAAGGCAATGTAGGCATATCAGTGGGCCTTCCTGATTTTGCATTTTGAAGTGAGAGATGGAACAACATTCCAATCAACCAATCAGATTTGAGGGATACGTTTACAGTTACTATGAAGTTAATTGTAAACTGTTTGAAGGCCTTTAACCAGGGTTAGGTGCTTCCATTGTTATTCACCTAGCACTTTCCTGTGATTTTAGGGATGTTATAGTTATGGTTAGGAGTGGGTATATAGTTTTTCTACAGAAATGTTGTCCTAGGGTCAACAAACTATGTTGACCGAGGTACATCTCTCACTTGGCAAAATCAGGTTGAGTGTATAAATGCAAGTGTTGAATACTACAGCATAAAATTAATTTCTGTGCTTTTAGCATAGACGAGGATATTACGTGTTGGTCAGTATAAACAAGTGTGAATGTCAATTTGTTTTGTTTGTGTATGTAAATATGTTAACTGCAGGATTCACTGGTTATGTATTTTAAATAGGCAGATATTTTAACCTGTTATTTTAATTTTCATGGTTATACATAGTAAAAGTGAGTGTTAAATTAGTTAAACAACAGTTTTGTCATTGGCAGATCTCGAAGGGCTTTAACTCCAGCTGTCTTTAGTTCTTCTTTTCTGTTTTTCTTGTCCTAGAATAGCTCTGTGTTCGAGTAACTGAGCTACTTGGCCAAACTGGAGTGATAAGTAGAGTAATCAGGGCTTGGCTGTGTTATGCAACTACATTTAGATCTCTTACCATGATCTCTCATATCACCCTAACAACCTGGTAGCACAAAGAATCTTTTAATCTGACAAAAAGATGAACTCTGCTCACCTTTAGTGTACACACACTTAAAAAAACACACCTTGTAACATCTTTTACAATTTTACGCAAATTCCTGTGAAATTTGAAAATCTGAAGAATCTTGTGTTCTATCTGATGATAAACTGCACTGGTCATTTTTGTGCTATTAAACAAAGTGTAAGATTGAGTTGCAAAATGAGTCGCTTTGAAAACCTTTGTTTCCAAATACGTCTGCAAGTCGCCACACACCTATTTGTGTGTGTTCCGCTACATAAGCAAAACTGACTTCTTTGTGAAGCCACAAAGCCCTTCAAAGCGGGAGAGAGAGAGACAGATGAAGAAAGAGACATAGAAAGTGAGAAAGTATGAGGACAAATATTCTTCCCAGAGATAGTTATCTTACCTGCCCCACTTCTAAAAATACCTGTTGGAAACGACCAACACAGCATCAAATCTGAACTTTCTCAGAGTGTGGTCAAACATCAGACAACGGAGATTGGTGTCTGCGCTTGTGCATGATCTCTGAGAGGGGTTGAGGGGGTTGCTTTTTATCACAGAAGTTTGAACTTTTATGCTCATAGCAGCGAGTGTGCATGTGTTGGTGTGTACATATTGTGTGTACAGCTGTATATATACAGTTTGTGTTGTTTAGTATGTGTAGGTGTGTGAACACAAACTAACTATTGTTTCATATTCATCTTTAGGGATTCCAGGGCCTAGGAAATCCCATTTGAGTAAGTACCAAATGAACCATCCATCACTTATACACACAGCTAATGAAATATTACCTGTCTGTTTATTCTGTATAGTTGTGTGTGTTTGTGACTGTGGTGTATAATAAAGCACAATAACCGTTTCATAGTTTGTTTGCATGCTTTTAGAAGTGTCATGTTTTAACCCTATGCACTATGTTGTTTTCTGCATATTAGAGAACCCTTGTATTGTGGTTGGAGGGCCATGTATCAGTGAAGCAAAGCGGTGCATAATTACAGCTGTGAAACACACACATAATGCAGCTGTATACACATGTATTTTTACTTTAGCCACAGAAGCTGTATGTTTAAATGTGAGCAAAGCCATAGGTGTTTGCTACCATATACGCAGACACACACACACAGGTGCACACAGATGTGTGTGCTCCATCTGAATCAAGATAAGATCAGAAAGTATTTTTGTATAAAGGTGCTGTTGATTACACCCACGCCTTTCTCTTGTGTGCTCTCTCCCCTCCCATTTAATTGTTTAGTGTAATTAAATACAAGCTTTTGGGCAAAACCCAACAACCATGTTATTCCATCAAAGTCCTATATAAATTACTTACTATGTCAGTAGAAAACACAGTGAAGGAAGACTTCAGTACATGTATTACGTGGATTGGAAAACATCCAAAGCGTAGTTGAACCATGATTCATAATGACAATAACAAGACTCGACCATACGCTGTGGCAACAATATCACATGACAATCTTAACCAAGTTGTTTACTCCAGTACACACTCTCCCATCTGTCAGACCACCATCACATCCTCCCTGTACATCACCTCTTCATTACAAATAATAAGAACAACACTCCAATTAAGGAGCTAATTTACAGTTTAGAGGCTGTACTGCAGTGTACAATATGTCTTGGTAAACTTGGTCATTTTCATTAAGAACCAAGAATCTAACTGAATGTATTTGCACTCTTTAAACTGCTTTTATTAAAATCTACATACATGCAAAGAATATGAATGAGTGACTGATTTACTCAGTAAATCATTTAGTCTTTTATGACTAGCTGTACGTCTAGTGGGGCAAAGAAAACGTGATGGAGTGAGAAATAAAAAGGTAAGGTGTCAGGGTCCTGGCTTCCTGTTCTGAGTATTTCCAGATTATCTTGCCAGGATCCTGACATCCCTGCGCTAACAACATGCTCTGACACAGAACGCGGGGATGTCAGGATCCTGGCAAGATAATCTAGAAATACTCAGAACAGGAAGCCAGGACCCTGACATAAGGAGGGAAAAATGTGTCTAGCTCAAAGTTTGTCTTTGATGAGCTGCTCACTGCTAAAATGGAAAGAGAAAGAGAAAGTAAAGTCCACCTATAGACGGACAGAGAAACAGCACACAAAGTTCCTCAGACAAGACACCAGAGAGAGAGTGTGGTGCACTTGATTACAGTTTGTTAATGTGAAAGGGACCGGCCCTCTCTCTCTTTGTCACTCTTAGATAGAACACACACAGATGTTCTCTCTCCCTGTCACACGTCAACAGAAAACCACCTAATCATGCTGTCATTTACCAAACACCGACAGTATCATCTGCTTAAGGGGTCTGATTGACAGGGTGAGACAGGACTGTCAACCATATTAAGTGATTTAGACGTGAACCTTCACACAAGACAAACAGCAGTTCATACATGCTGCGAAGATGATGCGAGGTAGGGATTTGTGTTTTGTGTCTATGAGCATGGGCTAGGAAATATGCATGTCAGTGTGTATTTGTATGTGGGTGTGTGACAAATGCTTGTTTACATCACATTCGACCCAATGTCTTTGCAAGCATTGGTTTTCATTTTCTTGGTGCAACTTATATTGCAAAGGGCAACTGAAATCAGCAAAAGATTTTGCATCCCTTTTATTCATCCAACTTTGGTGTGTAACACAGCAATCTAACAGTTCCCTCTGTATAGTTTCTGTTGTTTGTAAGCGACCTTGTTAGCTGCCATGTTAGCTGGAATGTCCAAACCTTTAGTTTGGATTATCCACAAAATCTTTCAGGATGGGATGGAATGACATTCGGATTTGCAGGGTTTTGTAGTAAAACAGAAAGCAGTGTTTGTCTGTGTGCTTTGAGGCTGAGGTTAGGATTCTGGGGCCATATTACAGAAATGACCTAACTTAGAATCTTTGTCTTATCTGTTTAGTAACCATGGTGATTTCAATTAGAAAACCATTTGGGACAGATCTTAACTCAGAAGTTCAATAATATGGTCCCTGATTTATAATTGCAATTCTTAATATGTCTTAGCCCTCCCTGTATGGCCTAATATAAATAAAAAAACAGGGCAAATAATAACCAAAGCCAGAATAGGTGTAAAGCGTTCATGTGTTCCTTTTATATTTTATGAATATATGATCAAACCCTACTGCAGGTAAACTTTTCAGCAAAGTTTTCTTTTTATTTACCTTTATTTATTAAAGTTAAATAAGTTTTATTTAATAAGGTACAATAATTAACCATGCAGCTACTCGATTCTAAATAGTTTAATCAAGGTTTATTTTAGTTCTTGTTCTTTACTCTAATTTTAATGGCTTTGACAGTAGTTTGTAGACTCAAAGCATCGGTAGTTTGCATGGAGAGGTGCAGTGTGGGTGTGTGACTCTACACTTTCTCACTGAGTTTAGTAATAGGGATTTTCACGCCATTATAAAATATGCCACACCATTTCCACAATTTGCCTCTGAGCCAAAAGCACAAGATGAATCTAAATACTGGTATGACATGAAATACTAAATAATCATGACATTGATAGTGGAAAGTAACCACTTTTTAAACAAATTTAACTTGATCTACATTCAACTCTGTGCTTAGTTTGAAGCTAGATGATAAATTAGAACTTTTCTTTGGCTGAACTTTTCTGTATGTGCAAGAAGTTTAAACTTCTGCATAACATCTATCGTTAATTACTATTTCAGTTAACTAAATTTGGTGAAACTAACATAACCTAATCATGTTATTAAACTATTTTGGGCACAATGTTTTTCAACACAGACAATTATTTAGCATTGTGTAGACTTTTAAAAAGAAAAATTGACTATGCAGAACCATAGATTCTAAAGAATCAACAATATGACAGTTAATCTGGATACAGTAGGCAGCCAGGTAATAAACAAGGTTAAGAAAATCTGCCAACTCTATAGTGCACTTTGCAAGAACCTAAATGAAGAAACCACAATATTGTCTAATGGCCAGATCAATTAATTCATTATTAGTTTATCTTGTACTTTGTGGCTGTCATGATCAGAACCACAGCTGTAGATATGATGAAGAGAACACAGATAAAAGTACATCACATGCAAGATTAGTTCATTAATTTAACAAACTCTGCAAGATAAGATTTCACTCAACATGTTTGGTTTCGCACCAGAATGTTTTTAACAAGGCCTACAAAATAGAAAAAAGGTTTTAACTGAAAGTTAAAAATGATCTCTATTTTTGTTTATTTAACTCTAAACCCAAGAGACAAAAGTAAGGAGCCCAACGATCATTAGATGCCATTTGTTTGTGAGGCTTGTGGTCATAGACATTGTTTGGAAATGACTCTCAGATAAATCAGATATTTTTGTATTGTTCCCTAAAACTGAATTTTCCATAGCAGCCCACATCATATATGTGGTTAAATATCTGTTCGTCAGGTTGCTACAATTCAAGCAGGACTTGCTGAAGTCAGCTGTGCTTGTCTAGCTTATCGTCTTGCATTATCTGATGCAGGTTTGCACTGAAGCTCTTGCTGTAGTCCAGAAGGTTCACTTAAGTAAATGACTCAATGTTATGATATTTTGGAAAGATTTCAGGTCTCAGTCATTACTGAGAGTGTTTTGTAACCTTGCCTTTTGTATTGATTGCTATGAGAAACTTATTTTCTTCTGTGCTTTTCATTTGTGTGTGTACGTTTCGCTGTTAATAATTTTAATTAAATATGTAAAATGTAGCAAAACCTTCCTTAGGCACGCTTGAGAAACAGTCCTTACTAGTTACAAGGTTTATAAATGGGTCGGAAAACTGGTATAGCGTTGCGTTAACAGCGCAAAGCTCATGGGTGCGATTTCTATGGAACAGGCATATGATAAAATGTATACATTGAATGCACTGTGAGTTGTGTCTGCCAAATGCAAAAAAATGAAGAAGTCAAGCGCTCATGTTCAATGAGAGCAGAAGGCATCAACAGGAAGATATTCTGTGAATGTTTTTCTGATGTGATGTTCATCTGATGAACATAAAAGGAAAGAAAATTGGTGGACTTTCACACAATTTTTGTTTCTATACACACTTTAAGAAAACATGCAATGGGAGACATTGTGCACTGTTGCACTAGATTCCAACTGCGCAGACACACACACACTTCACCAGCATGAACGCTTCACCAGCTGCATGACTGTTCTGCTTTGTGGTCAGCCGTTCAGTCCCTGTGTGAGTGTGTGAGTCTGTGTAGATATGTACACACATGTGTATGTGCACAGGTGTGCGTGCAGAGTTTTGTTTGGTGCTATTTTCCATCACCTACGTTTTAAGTTTCCCTTTTGTTGTCAAGTAGGGTGCATCAGTAAAGAATAAATTAATTTTAAAACAAAAATCAAAACTGATCTATTTCAGATAATTTAATACTTATGACTAAATGTTTTAAAAGTTGAAACAATGAATGTTTAACACACTGATATGTGTAAGCTTTTATGCCTTTTATGTGTGTGTAGGGGGTTCACACTTTTTTCTTCAAAGACACTGAAACCATGACTTACACCTTCATCCTCCAAACCCTTGAAATCAAAGAAAGTTACTTTAAAAATTAACTCTTTAGGCTTCATCTGTAGGATTTATACAGACATGAGAGAAAATGTTTGTGTGACAGACACAGAATGTTCAGCTTAAATCTCTTATCTGTCAGCTTTACCATCTTATAACCATGGCAGTTTTCGCTGTGACTGAAAATTCTTTAATTAGTCACTCCTGTTTTATTTTAGTGACAGCTAATAACATATAACGATTTATTCCTGTTCAGCCAAACTCAGTTTTGCAAAGTAAACAATATGCAAATATATTTTTAAAACTATTAATTTATTAAATTTATTAAAAAATAATATAATTACAAATATGTTACATTTCTATTTAATTTCAAACTTATTTGAAGTGATGCAGGTGGTGGTTCATCAAAATTTTAATTATATAATTTTAAAAGTCATTTGAATTGATTAAAATAGTTTATCTCTGCCTTTCACAGTGTCTTTAAGCTGATAACATGATAACCTTGAGCCGTTGCTAGTGGAAAACAGACCAATTTAAATAACAATGCTTTGTTGATTATTTAAACACTATTCACTTGATTAAAACACTTACAACACTTTTCAACATTATCAGCATTAATTAAATTGATCAATTAATATTACAAGGATCTTGTAAATTTCATCAATGTATCAGATATTGTATGTCATTTCACAGCAGTCTTGTGTTCATCTCAAGGATTTCCGTTAGTGGAACCTTGAGGTTTTTTGCTAGTTTACAGTGCAGAATGCTGTGATAGAGGTTTCATGAGACACTGAATCCAAGCGCTGGGGTGCTCATAAATAGGGGTGCTTGTCAATAGGCAGTGTATCAATAAGATAATGAATTGGTTTGTATCCCAAATACTTCTTACCAATATGACTTACCATTAAATATGTTTTCACATTTGTTACCCTGTTTGCAATAGCGTTTGTAGTTTAAAAAGGTGTAAACATACAATCAAATAAAGTGCAAATGCAATTTGTTGACTATTAAACCTTGTATTTCCTTAAACTTTTGTGTATCTTGATGTTACACACTTTAAACAGCCTATATTTGTTTCTCACTTTTCTCGTTGTTTTTATCATCTGTGTGAAGACAACAGTAGGGAGAGTTTATGTGAGTGGAAAAATAATGCTGTTCTCTCAGATTCTCCAAATTTTCCTTCTTATAACGGTTTCTTGACGAGCAAAATTTCGTGAAATCACAGATTCTAAAACTTCCAAATGACTTTGAAAGAAAATGTACATAATCGCAAACAAAAATACACTGGTTTAATAATATTACATAATATTACAATAGTTTATGTAAATACCCCTTTCTGAACCGGAAGTCTATGGGACCAAGTTAAGAATGTCACATACTTTGTGTACAATTTGCAAAACGGAATTGTACTATATATTCAGCTAAAATGTTTGCTAAATTCAGCTAAATAATTTGAATATAAAGGGTTTAGAGAGCTTGAATGTCTGATATTAATTTGCATTTGCAGTAATTTTGCATTTTTAGACCATACTGAAGCTGCAGTATAGTTTTATGTTCCCCTATCAGTGTCACATCAAAGACAATAATTTCTGACATATCACAGCTTGCATCTTACTAACAGTCAGTCAACAATATATAGGTAAGATGCTATCTTTATTTCTGGAAACCTGTGTAATGGAGATGCAATCACATACATACACCTGGCCAAATGACTTTATGAACCATTCTCATATCTGCAACAATATTTAAATGCATAAGTCAATGTTTTATGCTAATCTACAGCTGTGGTAATGGCCTATATATGGGTGTAGTGTCTGCATTGTGTTCTAATTTTAACTTGCAAAGAAATATCAAATTTTTTGTGTAAAACCTTGTCAATGAATTAGAGTTGTTTGTATCTTAGAGTTGAATGATGCTTAAGATTGTCAGACGCATGAAGTGTGGCATTGAGTTTGTCTACAAACCTCTCATAATTCACATACAAAATGGTTCATCTGTTTTTCTTGTTAGCTTTATATTTCTTCACTTTTCTGCACCTTTGATAAAGTGATATAAAAGGAGAGAAAGAGAGAAATGAGGACTTTACTGTCAGTATCAGCATGTGGTTAAAATAGCAGTAAGATAGCAGTGAAAAGGAAGAGAGAATTTTTGCTTTTCATCAGCATGTGGTTGTAGATAGATACAATGAGAGTCAGAGGTTTTTGTTCATATGAAGGAATACATATTAGTGTAGTTTCAGAAACAAACAAATTGACGAAGAGGGAGATTATCTGTGAGATTACAATCCTTATGTATTTGTGTGAGGGGCCCCTTGGTGAAGGAAACATGTTCATGTTCAAGATGTTGAGTAACGTAGGTATGGCAGGGGTTCTGGTACTTGAGTAATTGTACTTCTTAACTATACTTATTTTAATTATTTTAAGAATTATTACCATAAATCATTATTTGCATTTATTGACATTAACATTTCTAAGTCAAAAAGATACTTTCCGCTCCATACATTTGCCAGTCATCATGACAGAATTTTGCCAGTCATCATGAAAATTGCCAGTCATCATGACAGAATTTTTTTTTCTTTATTTCTTGAGCTTGCAAGCCAATCACATTTTACAACTTTTACAACCAATGAAAGCCATTTTAGCAACATGGCAATGCTGTTCAACCAGCTAGACCAACAACAAACCAATACTAACCAGCCTATGCCTGTCTAGACCAGCATGGAAATTCTTGGTGGTCTAAGCTGGTCATTTCAGCAAAGATGATGAATTACAACTATGAAAAACTCAAGTTGTTCAAAAGTACAAAGTTCAATTAGTAGTAGCAGTTAAAGTGCCATTAAAGTACACTTCAACCACGAATAAAACTTTATTGCTAACCTTAGCAGTTACAAAGCAGTTTGAAAAAAGGTGCCTTATCCTGATTTGTAATTCTGATGGTTCTCAACAATTGTAGCCTTACGTCACCATCAGTTGCCTAGGTCAGAATCTCAGCAAATGCAGTAAGTCATTTTGTATTACTATAGATTTACATATTAACGCACTCTGAAACGTGCTTACAGCTCAGGACTCAAACAGCTCTTGCTCAACTGTTGCAAGGAATTTCCTTGTGTGCCCAAAACTGAAATGAACCTCACATTTGACACAGTGACACAGAAACACACACAGGCACACTTGGTCTTAATACTGCAAACACACACATCCTTTATTACAATTACATATTTAAACATACATGACTGACTAAATAACTTAAAATAATTACAGACACATGCAGTTGCAAAAGAAATATGTTTTTTCAGTCAAAGGAAAATGCAAACATGCTGTTGGGTGAGAAAAAATTTTAAAATATGGCATTAAGTACTTAAGGATAACTATTTGATGTATGGTATATACATTTCATATACATTTATGCATATGTGTTTGACGTGGTGTGAAAATAAATGCTAAAAAAAAGGTTTAACCACCAACAACATTATGTCTTCAGGTTTTACAAGAGTTTGTGCCTTTAAAAAAAAAAAAAAAAAAAAAAAAAAAAAAAAAAATTACAGACACATGCAGTTGCAAAAGAAATATGTTTTTTCAGTCAAAGGAAAGAAACATCAAAAATTAATATATGGTGTCAAATTATACTGTTTATATTCTTAAATTTTCTCTGTATTGCTCTCTGTCATTTTGCAAAATGTTTGTGTGAGGGAACACAGACAGTCTTGTGGTGAGCTGCGCATGATGTCTGTGGAGGGACTCACGACAGTGCCAACTGAAAATAGAAACTAGACATAACTCTCATTTAGGTTGATGCATTCAGTTATGTATTTAATGAACCAATGTATTAGATTAATATTTTCACCAAAGCTCCTGTGGGATATGGTGGGATTGGGAGAAGAGAGGAAGAGAATTTGGAGAGGAGGGGGGTGGACATTCCTGGCAGTACACAGACAGATGAAAGAGCGTGTTACTGGCAGTCACATCCTTTGTGAGCGAGATAGAGAGAGGGAATGAAAGAGCAAGATAATGCATGAAAGAGGAAAAGTCAGAGTGAAAGAGAAGCCAGTAAACCACTTAAAAAGAGTCTGAGGTTGACACCTTTATGTCCACCTCCTCATGCTCAAATATTCCCTCACTCTCACTCGGTCTTTGTAAATGTCCCTCTTTTTCATGAGTTGTTATATGATTTTTCTTTTCGTGTTGTTTTTGTGAAAAAAAAATTATTGTCTTTGATTCACCCACTACCTGTGCTTTGAAGGTCTGGGTGGGAAAAATCAGAAGATCATAAAAAGTTTTTTTGACACGAGAAGGTCAGGCTGATTCAGACACATTACCTCAGGTCACCTTTTCTTAATGAATTTTAATATTATAATTCTGCAGTAACAACACAAGGACAGAGAACTCAAACTGACTTGTCCCTAGGTTAACATCTTTTTTAAACCCGGTTTAAAGCTGTTTAAATAGCTTACCGTTGTAAATTGGGGTATAAAGACTGAACACTGATCTGTTATGGACTTGCCCAATAACTTTATTTAAATTTAATATAATTAAAATATAAATTTACTTTATAGTTTATTGTTTATTCGTAACCAAAAAAAAGATTACAGATTACATCTTAAAGAATTATCCACTGTGAATCCACAACCTAAAGATAACCCAGGATTACATTAACCCAGGATTAGAAATGGGTTTACTGTTTTAAGGGCTGAAGGCACTTTTGTTTAGCTAATTAGATAATTAGATAATTTTGTTTTAAATGTTGTATTGAGCCTTATATTCTTTCTTAAGTACATAAGATTTCTTATGAACTTTGAGTTTATTTCTATCATTTTCTTACTTTCATTTTATTTCTCATGTACAATGTTACAGCTGTTCAATGTTTGAAGAGATCAGGCTATGGCATACGTTCAGTGAGTTACTCACACCTGTACATTAGGGTGTATGTGTGTGTGTTTAAGGCAGGGAACTTATGCTCCTTGGTACTGGATGATATGACCACATCACTTTACCACATACACTGTGCTGGGTTCAAGTAAATAACTTGGTTAGATTTGCTGTCATTTTGACTGAAAACACACACACAGCAACACACATACATTTAACCCAGCAATAAACACCATATATATAATTTTAAAGGACTATGGACATAGTACATAGACACATAAAGTACATAGACACAGCATGCCCCTTTGCACTTGTGCTGTTGCTGTTGTTAAATATGTCATTCCTCCTCTTGTTTTATGTAGGTGTGCAAATGTGCATGTATCTTTGTGTGTTTGTGTGTGTACAGGTTTGACTGTACTTTTGGGTGCCAAATACAGATAAAATGTTTTCACAAATATAATATGTCAGAAAATGTCAAACATGCTGTTTGGTGAGACAAAACTTTTTTAAAATATTCCATTAAGTACTTAAGGATAACTTATTTGATGTATGGTATATACATTTGGAAAATGTTATACTAATGTTACTGCAAGAATGCTTTTTGATAACTTTAAGAGAACTATAAGAGAACGTAGAGCCACTGGTCTCTGTTAGCTCGGGTTTAGCTTTAAATGCAATGGCATCCAGTTTAGGTGTAGCCGGGTAGGTGTAGGGTTAGAAAATATCATTAGACTGATAAGAAATGTCCTTACAGATGTCTTTACTAATATAGTCAATCAAACCTTTATGTGTGTGTGTGCGTGTCTGTAGCACCACAACAGAATTGCTTGTGCGGGCTTTATGCATATGTGTTTGTACGTGCAAGTGTGAAAATAAATGCTAATATGAAGGTGTAACCACTATCACATTATGTCTTCAGTTTTTACAAGAGTTTGTGCCTTTATCTGAGTCTTATATTGATAGATGGATCAGTCGATTGTCGTTAGATGACAACATAAGAAATACCGCTGCAGAAATACATAAAAGAATTTGCTCTACTTCCCCCTGCTGGCTATATATTTATGATCTGAATGAGAGCATTATTGAACTTTATTAGAGCTGTGATAGGTTAACGTGTTAAAACACACGATTTAAGTTTTAACGTGTGCTGTTGTGGTTTGTGTGTATTTACAGCTCAGATAGAGGTGATTCCATGTAAGATCTGTGGCGATAAGTCCTCAGGTGTTCATTATGGGGTTATCACTTGTGAAGGTTGCAAGGTAAGTGTTGGATGATACAGGTGATTTATTGATATCAGAGTTTGTTGTTCTGGTCTAAATGCACAAATAGGAATGTTCTGCTCAGATTCTTTAGCACACTGTTCCTCCCTCCCTCCCTCTCTCTCTTTCTCTCTCTCTCTCTCTCTCTCTCTCTGTCTGCAGGGGTTCTTCCGCAGAAGTCAGTCCTCCAGTGTTCAGTACTCATGCTCCAGACAAAGTAACTGCCCCATTGACCGTGCCAGCCGCAACCGCTGTCAGAGCTGCAGACTCAAGAAATGTGTTGCACAGGGCATGAGCCGTGATGGTGAGACAGAATGGATGGATGTCTGCATGAATTAGTGTGTCTAAATGAATGGATTAATTTAATTGATTGGATAAATAGATGGATGAATGATTGAATGGATGGATTGGTGGGTGAACAGATGTGTCTGGATGAATAAATTGAGTGATTTTATATTTGCTCATTTGATTTTATCCAAACTTTTGTGACCATGTCTTTGTTGTGATATGTGTTCCTGCTCCTTAGCTGTGAAGTTTGGCCGCATGTCTAAGCGTCAGAGAGACTCACTGTTTGCAGAGGTTGAGAGACACAGACAACAGCAGCTCCTTCAGGCCAACTCTGTCCAGGAGCCCCAGTCTCTCCCAGCCTACCGGCCCAGCAAAGAGCCCCGAGGACAGTCATCACATATCATTCCGCCTCTGCCCTCAGCCTACTCCTTTTCTGTGGAGCCAGAACTGTCAGGCTGCCCAGCAGAGGTGCATCCATATTTGGAGTGTCGTGTAGACGAGGCCCAGTCTCCCGGTTTGGCCTATAGAAGCTCCCACAGGAGGGGTGAGAGCAATAACTTGTCAGCTGGGAGAGGTGGGATGTTCTCATAATTTATTCATCACCACAGAATTATTGTTATTATTGATCATGTTGTTTATTCTTACACTGACATTCACTCACAGGGATTGACTCCACAAGGTCCACACCAGAAGCCATGCTGAACATGCCAGGCAGTGAAATGGGGTTTCGACCTTTTGACCCAGAGAGCTCATTCTTTTCCTACTCAACCTCTCTGCCCATAGGTGAGAGGCAAAAACTGTTTAAACAATAGCAAGCTTGTATGGGGTTACAATGTAGTTTAATGGGATGTGTTTAAAATACATTGTATTAAATAGAGCAGGACAGAATTACCCAAACAGTCCATTAATCCAGGCTTGATGCATGTAGAGTAGTGTTTGAATATTGTGCATTCTGAAAACCATGTTTGTGCCCCTCTTTGTGTTTGTGGCAGAGGAGCTTTGTGAAAGTATTGTACGCTCCCACAGAGAGACAACTCAGTGTTGTCCAGAGGAACTGCAGGCTCTCAGATGGAAGGTTTTCAGCAGGGAGGAGATCCATGCTTACCAGAGCAAGGTGCAACTCCTCTACTATTCTTTTACTAGTATAACTGTTACCGTGACGATGTAAATAGTGTGGCATTAGTATTACCCTTACCCTCATTTAATGTTTAGAATGTTTTTTACATTATTAGGTAGGTTCAGTCAATGTTTGTCTACAAACTAACGCAAGCATTAAAACAGAAACTGTTAGATCAAAAGGATTTTAAGATCAAGACACATTTCAGTCAAGTTTGTCCAAACCTTTGACTAGTAGTGTATAAAAATCTGAACATCTGTTCAATTACCTGACTCTCCTGTCTCTCCCTTTCTTTCTCTGTCTCTCTCCCTCTCAGTCAGTGGATGAGATGTGGCAGCACTGTGCAGTGCGGTTGACTGATGCTGTTCAGTATGTGGTGGAATTTGCTAAGCGTATCCCAGGATTCCGACAACTCTGTCAGAATGATCAAATCGCTCTGCTCAAGAATGGTGAGACACATTTGTCTATAAAACATGCCAGTTATTCAGTTCAGGGGCTGCTTAGGTGGGACTTGACCACTTGACCACTAGACCATTCCATTCTCATCTCTCTTTCATTCTTATTCATCTCTGGCTTTGTGTTCTGTTTTCACTCCCACTCCTATAATTCTATGTATTTTGCTCTCTCTTTTCTGTCTTCTCTGGGTGCCTTTCTCTCTTTCTTTATTAGGTTCCATGGAAGTCGTTTTGGTCCGCATGAGTCGAAAGTTTAACACAGAAAACAGCACAGTATTCTTTGATGGCAAATTTGCAGGAACAGAACTTTTCAAATCACTCGGTGAGTTACAGGAATAATCCAGGTTACAATAGTTCATAGACTGTAAATGCATGTGCATTTATGTCTACATTTTTGGGGTTTTAACTCAAAACTATTGATGACACAGAGACTGTCAATAGTGCAATATACCTTAACTTGTATTTAATTTTTAGTATTCCGTCAACCCTAAACTTACTGTGTTCTTGAACACTGTTTGACACTGTTGCTTTAAATGGTTCTGTTTGTGTGTGTTTTATTCAGCATGTAGTGATCTAATAGCAGCAGTATTCGACTTTGCTCACAATCTGTGTTTGCTAAGGCTGACCGAACAGCAGATGGCAGTGTTTAGCGCGCTGGTCCTTCTCAACGCAGGCGAGCACAGTCATTCCGTGACATTACTACAGAAACTCTAAAATTTTCATCTCAAAGAGAATTAACTTCATCTCTCTTTTTTGGTGCAGATCGTCCATGTCTGGAGAACAGAGAGAGAGTGCAGAGAGTAAGGAGAGATGTGGAGCTTGCTCTAAGTCACATCCTGCACAGGGACAATCAAGAAACTCTCCTGCACAAGGTAACAGAGAAAAAGCAACAGTAACCTGCAGTTTTATGTTTCAAACAGAGATAGTGAAGCAAAGAAGCAAAAGTTACATATTGCAGCTTTAAGGAATGTAATAATGGAAAGTTAATTTAATTGTGTTGTATGCAACTTTTAATTGTAATGATGTTTTGCATGTGGTTGCAGCTGTACCAAAGGATGCCACTGTTGAAGTCGCTGTGTGGGCTGCATATTGAGAAACTGCGATGGTTCCGTCAGCTTTACCCTCTTACTGTTCATTCCCTCTTCCCTCCACTATACAAAGAGCTGTTTGGTTCTGACACAGACATTCAGACACTGGCTTCTCACTGATACTCATTTATTTAGCAGAGCTGCAGTTCGAAATGAACAGTTACGAATGGTGCATGCAATCAGGGTCTAAATGTACTATATACATGCTGAAGAAGAGAAATATATTTTTATTACTCTCACAAGAACAGAACATAATGTTAACAAAGGTATACTGTCAGTTAATCAGTACTTTTATGCATATTCTATGAGCACAGATGCTATTCATTTAAGGTGATGTTTATGGTGAAAGAATTTAATTTAATTTAATTAAGTATTACTGAAGCTGTATTTGTCTAAGGACATAGTTTTTCATGACATTGTCTTGATCCTGACTGTTAATGAAGCATTTGCTCTAATCATTAGAATATGATTGATTGATAGTGCTTTTAATTTTTTTTTAAAAAGTGAAGAGTTTTGAAACTATATCTGATAGTAAATACCAGATAAATACCAGATCTCAAATGGTGATATTTGCAAATCTTAGATTCAAACCATCATTGTTTTATGTCAGTAGCTACACAGTTGTCTGGACCAGTTTCAAAGTGTGTGCAGAGAGAAGTTCAGACAACATCAGAAATTCTTTTAATTCCCTTAAATGTCCTTTAATTAAAAAGAGTACTTTTTAATTTACTGGTGGTGTAGATAACAATATGGGTGCTTAAAACAACAATGCATAGACTAGGTAAGGACTGACTTGCAGGAATTTCAAGAACCTGTGAATTTTACTTTAATGTTCCACTGAGCTTTCTGATGTTTCTCTTGTGTTTTGTGTCAGCCTTTACTTATCACATTCACGGTTCATGAAACCCTGTTATTATTGCATAAATCACTGCTGTGTATTGTGTTGTGCTGCTTTCTCTGGAAAGCATACAGATGATTGATTGGAATTTCAAAGGGAGGGACAGACTGTTAGACAGGTTTGCTATTCCAGACTCTGTAAATGTGAAAGTTCCCTTCTGGGTTTCACTGACTCATCATGCTGTTTTCCACCATATGTTTATAGAACCTATTACCATTAAATTAGTAAGCATTTTTCCAGTCCAGCTAAGAATCACAAGCACATGTTTCTCATAAAGCTATTTAAAAATAAACAATGAATACAATGAAAGAAAAAAAATCAGAACCTAAAAAAATTGAAAAATCTTGGGGCTTGTGTTTGTGTAGTCAGTAGATAACACAGTAAGCCAGTCAAAATACTGTACATCAACGGGCAAAGAGGAATTATGGAGGAATTAATTTTTAAAAGCTAAAAAAACTGTTCTGTCAAAATAATAATGGCCTTGCAAGTTAAAGCAAGAGTTTGGGTTTTCTTAAAGTTGCTTTGGTGTGAGGATATATTTTATGTTATTAAGGCATTTAATGACCCAATTTAAACATTTCAAATTTATAAGACCAATTTATAAGACCAATTGAATGGTCTTGAAATAGACCATCCAAGATTAAAACAAATACCATATTACAAATAGTCATATTTGAAAATGTCAACAATTACTTTTTTGTTAATACTAATACTATTAAGCTAAATAATATGGTCATTTATTATGACACATATATAGTGAGTTTTATTTGTGTAATGCTTTTTTGAAACATAAAGAAGCTACTGTATAATAATTCAAGCCTTAATACCTCAAAGCCAACTATGGGGAACGGCAAAACTCCCTTAGGATGGCAGGCACATATTGATCAAGTAACTAGCTAGTTACTTCATTTTACTAATTTCACTTAAACTTGTCTAGGCACATATATGCCTCAACTCTTGTTAGTTTTACCAGGATATAAAAACGGAACCTGTTATTCCATGTCTGTTCTCATCATTCCCTTCAGAGAGATTTACACCAAGCTGAACTATGAGTTTGTTGTATATTTATGATATTAGCTTGGATTACTCGGTCTTTAGTCACAAGTTTCTATTGTTTTAATCATTTGAAAAATTATGATATTTTAAAAATTGGCCATTTAAATGTCCAGGGGGTCTAATCAAGAAAATAGTTTACCCTCATTCACCTTGCTTGTTCAGACAATATAGATTAACAATTTAATAAGCAAGGCACATACTGTACAAATTTTAATAGCCCTTTACAATTTTTGCTTGTCAGACTGTACAAACATGATCACAACTATATCATGTTACACTGTGTGATCCTAGTTGGTTAATGTCAGAATGTACACCAGTCAAGATTAGAAAATAAAACTGACCCACCCAAGAAAACTTGTGTGGAGTTTTACACTATCATTCAGTGACATGTCCAGTGATGATAAACCTCAATTACATGTGGAATTGGTGGTTATGCCTCAAAATTTCTGACTCTGCCATGACATTATAAGAGCAAAGATCTGATCACAACAGTCATTAACTGGTTGTTGATGAACATATCAAACTGGCAATCAAAGACTACAGATTTTGGCCTATGATCTATGATCTTTTAGGATTTTCAAAATTAGTTTCAGATGGCAGATCATGCCCAAAATCATACAGTGTGCTTTCAGCTTTAATAGCCTATAGTTTTCTTTATTAATTTTCACAGGAAACTCGAGATGGAGCTTTATTTCATATTTCTCAATTACCTATAATCAGTCCAGCTGAATCAGACACAAAAATATTGCAACATTTATTCAGACTTTGTTAGCACCATCATCTAAACCACATCAGACTGGAAAACCTTTATTGCACATAAACACATTGCAAAGGGTGACAGGAGTCAGTGAGGTCACTTGACTAGGCTATGAAAGAATAGGATAAGGAGAGAGACCAAACATCTCTATCTCAATTTATTTTTGTCTCTCTGTCCTACAAAATATGTGTAATGAAAAAATGGAGGACATCAAAACAATGAATTAGTTCCCAGCTGCAGGCCATCTGGAGAGCCTTGATGAAGATACTATCCAGAATAAGATTAAAGTCTCATGACCTGGCTTGTAGTGATACCGTTTAAGACAAAACTGTGTGTCCAAGATAAACAGTGGCGTCAGAAATACCAGCTCTGTCTGACAGCCACTGCTGTGACAAGCTTGTTAATATTAGCAGTATTATGTGAGTTAGTGTGAGACTGAGTCTGTGCCAGCTCTCCAGTTCCTGAAAACTCAGTACTGACTTAAAAACAGTATGTGATTCCATTGAACATTTCATGACTGGTACATCACTGCTCAGAATTCCCAACCTAGTCACAAATTCTGCTGATGACATCAAAGTAATATTGAAAAATAATAACTTATCATTATTATTATTATTTAAATTACCTAAAGATTGAAAATCTATTCAAGCAACAAGGTATAAGTGAAGACAATAGGACACAAAAAATAATTATATAAGGACTGATTATCCAAACTCATATATTAACATGATTTACATAATGCAGATGCTGTTATATAACGACATAAAAGCAAAAACAAAACAAAGCATTTTTGGCGGGGGAGGGTTGAAAATATTTTGATATGACGTTATATAAAACATATTTCCTGTGTTATTTTTATTTCTGTGTTATTATTTTTACATTACATTGTCATTGCACATGTGAGTAATTAGTAATACTAATAAACAACATGGATTTAATATGTATTTAAATACTAAGGCAGTTTATGCATTGGTTTTGTTATAATTCACTTAAATTTAAGGTAATCAACACTGCCAACACTGCAGTATATAATGATGCTCATTTACAACTTAAGAGCTTGTCTTGACTTAAAAGTTCAAGCATTTAAAGAACACATTTCTTACCTGGTGTCTGAGGCCAGTGACCAGTCATGTTCTATGAGTTGTGTATAAACACCCAGCAGTTGGCCCGGCAACATGCCTGTTGCCATTTGATACAAAACTCTAAAATGTGTCCAGTATACTGGCTATTTATTTCAAAGGTTTTAGATGGTGCAAAAATATGTATTGGGATAATTTGCTATACAAATAAACTTCATATTTTTCCAGCAGGCAACAGATCTTAAATCATCTTTAAAGTGCATTTGGTGCCATTGTTGGGTGTTTATTTGATGTGAATCAAACTACTTGTACTTGTTCTCATTATATGAAACATTGATAAATGAAAAACTGATTACTGATACACGCTTCACCTAATTCATCATAATGGTGAGAAAAACTCTTTGGTGAGTGCTACATCACAATTCAGTAACACAGTCCAGTAAAAAAATACTGACACAAATATATAGCCTAATAAACATAATACAGTACAGAATGCAAATATGTACAATAGTGGGCAACAGATGCATGTTGCATGTATATATATATATATATATATATATATATATATATATATATATATATATATATATAGAGAGAGAGAGAGAGAGAGAGAGAGAGAGAGAGAGAGAGAGAGAGAGAGAGAGGCTTTTATTACCAAGCTAGATATTTTAAACAGTTAATACAATTACACAACTGTAGACAAACAGTTGACGAACTTGTCGATCGGGTCACCACCCAGAACTCTCTCATGATCTCCAAATTCCGTCCTGGAATCTGGATCTGTGAATGAATATGAAACTAATCTGCTGTGTAGTCAACATATGTGGGCATCACAGTCAGCTGAAACCGTGCTTCGAATGGAGAAGTGGAAGTAACGCATCCGATCATATGTGGGTTAAGAAATGACGGGATAAAATGAGTGTGTTTATTACGGTAAACAGCTCCCCTCCCTTCCGTCCTCACCCAGTCTGACTTATTCTTCAGAGGGTTAGGCTATACGGTTAAGGACAGGGCACGTAGCCATTAATACGTGTTCAACAGAAAGAGCAGCGAATCTCTGATGGTCAGAAGCGACCTCCTCCATAATCTCCTCCTGAACTTGACGAGTTTGCCTTTAAAAGCGCAAGGCGGATCAGACAGCACTCATTCAACGAGGCACTGCGTCTGCGCACAGTACCGTTATTCGAGAAGTATTAGCCCGAAAGTGCATCATCTACCATGGGCTCTTCACGCTGCGTGGTGCTTTTCTTCATGCTGGTACTGATTTTTATGGGCGAGGCATCGGAAGGTAAATGCGACATTTCGGGCCTGTGACATGTTTATTGTTGTTTGCACAAAAATATGACTCTGAAGTTCAAAATCCTGCAAAAGTTTTAACACTTCTGAATGTTATAGATACACGTTAAGGATTTTGAGGAAGTAATGTGAATAATTGGGGTGTTCACTGTGATCTAGTCTAGTAAATAAAACTTTTGTTTATACTATGTATTTTGTTTATCAAGTAAGGCATGTTGTGTTTGTGTGTGTGTGTGTGTGTGATCGCCTGGTAACGTTATGTAAAACGTGCGCAGATGTTATGAATCATGGCGAAGTTTTTCGTCTGTTTTGTAATGTTTGTCCTACTTTTCCAGACCCACAGGGTTACCATCGGATAACTGTTTACGATAAAGGTATGTTTGGATTATGTTGTCGACAAAACACACACCACTCTCCATTTATCTCACTATGTTTTTTTGTTAACATATTATAACAAGGTTCTATAAATTAAAAAAATGGTTATGCATTAGGTTAAAGAAATAACATTAGGATGATAATCGTGATGTTAAAATATTATTTATTGTTAACTAATGTTAGCAAAAACTTGTGTGTTAAGTCTGAACACACAAAGAGATCTTGTGATAGAAGCATGACCTGATTTTTTTCATCTTGGTTTCAGATGGCGGTCAGCGAGAGATGACATTGGCAACTGAGGGTACAAAAATCAGTGATTAACTTGACCTGTTGTTTGATTGATTTTTTAATGTTTAGATAACAAATGTTTACACTTTCTCTTTTCAGATCTGGATTATATGAGTCTACAGAGGCCAATTTTTCCTGACCTTTCAAAGTTTCTAGGTAGGCATGCCGCTTTATCTTTTCCCTGTGTTTTTAGGGAATAAATAGATTTGTTTTGTTTGATATAATTTCACATAATCTTTCCTCTTGAT
Organism: Chromobotia macracanthus; assembly: GCA_036877525.1. Taxonomy (NCBI): domain Eukaryota; kingdom Metazoa; phylum Chordata; class Actinopteri; order Cypriniformes; family Botiidae; genus Chromobotia; species Chromobotia macracanthus. Next base: position 6,491,120 of record JAZGTH010000027.1, on the reverse strand, counting down.
TCTTTGTATGTATTTAGCTTCAGACATATCAGAGACGGTTATCAGCCCGAGTGAAGACACCAACTTTCACCCTGAAGATGTCCCAAGAGGTACAGTCATGGGCAGAGCTATGATGTGTTTTGGTTTGGGAGCTGGTTTGGCACTCTAACTTATAAGTCTTGTTTCAGTTTGTCTTCATTTTCTGACCTTCTCCATTATAATTTGATATTCAACTTTTCTTCATTTTCATATCTCCGCTTTTCAGCTCCCCCAGTGTTTGGCCCTCGCTCCATGGGACCCAACAAGGGACCACATATTGATTTCCCACCAGCCTTTCCTAATATCGGCAACTTCCAAGATATCTGTCAGTTTAGTAATGCTTCAGTCCGATACCATGAGAGCATATTTCCCCCGAGTGGCTTTGGTTCGCAACATCGGCAGGCTGAGGCTGTCAATCAACTCCAGCCGTGGTACAGTGTGTGCTGTGGCCTAAATGGAACACAGGCGGAGAAGATCTGTTGTGCTGAACAAGCGGTGAGAATATTTACAAACAGCAAAGAATATTTATAACAGAGCCACAATTAATAACAATGAGTTGCATTTACACATCTAAGCCCTGTCTGTGAAACAAGGCCTTTAGACCAGAGACCAGAGATTTAGTTTGTTTTGATCTTTAATTTTTTGTAATTACATAATACTGCATGTATACTGGCTGTAAACATAATTGTCTTATGTTAGTGTGCAGTTAGTTACCCAATGGCAAAGCAACCTTGAGTGTTTGCACGTGATTCTCTCTCTTACTCTCTTATTCTCTGTTTGTAAATCTTAATGTAATTCTTGCACTTTATTTGCCTGTCATCATATCTCTAAAAAATATGTTTCTATCATTAAGTGGAAGAAGACTCTTTCTGCCTTCTGCGAAGAAGAATTCACTATAAAGACCGTGGCTTATTTTTGCTGCCGGAAGAAGGAGAAGGCCAAGTGGACTTGTTTTGATAAACAGGCTTCAGCTACTTCATACCACGTCCCTGACAGCGACTTCAGTATCGACATTCCACCCAAAGTCAAAGGCTTCAAATTTAACCCCAGTGCTTGCAAAGGGTAGGTTTCTCTTGGAGCAACATTTGTAATGTAACATAAACGTGTACATACACTTTAAGTAAATTAGAAGATTCATTGGATCCAGATTCATGAATTTGGTACAACCATGATATATTTTCTATATATTTTATTAAGATATCAGTAGTATAGAATGATGTTTTAAATGCTGTCAATTATTGTATGGCATTTCTTTCTGTAAGGCATCATCTCATATATGTTCTATAACGGACTGTTGTAATATCATGGTTTGCTCTTCATGTAGTTTACAGAAGTAACCTTCAAGCACTTTACTTTCTTTTACAGTCTATTGTTTTAAGTCTAATACCCTTCTTAAAAACTTTATATAATTGTATCCATGTAAACATGCTATAATTAAGAGCAGTGTTCCAACCACAGTTTTTATCCAATATTTAGTTTTATTTAGAATTGAACATATAGCTATTTTAATTGTTGGCTTTACACCATGATCGATACTTATGCCAAATAATGACTTCTCATAACTTCTCTCTTACTGCGTATATGGTTATATATCTATTCAAAAGATACACAAATTCCATATAACAAACATATAAACGCATGTTTTTATTCATCATTATTGAACTAGTATTGTTTATATGTAGTGTTCTGTATGTCATAGCATTTGCTGGGTGCTTTGGTCTAATAAAGGAAAATAACAGAAAGTAGAATGTAACCTTTGTATTCTGTTTAGTATTCTATTCTATTTCTGTTTGTATTCTATTCATTCCATATATGAGGAACGTTTAAAGGGTTTTTTAGGAAACCTAAAAAACTTAAAAACAGAAAATAGTGTCACATTAAAGAACTCTTAATGTATGAGATATAACCGTCATGGACAAGTTTCTCCAAGTGGGCAACAGCAGGGTGAGCAGGCCTTTAACAGTATTTCAAGCTATGCCCACTGGGGAACAGTTTAAAATAATTATTTTAATTATTTAGTAATTTTATTTAATTTTAGAGACTCTTATAAACCTGATATTCCTTAATGCTGCTGTATAATGTTACACTTGGTCTGTACTTTTTTTGTTTACATAAGGTTTTTGTCTTTTCCTATCTAAGTGGCCTCAGATGATGTCATTATATGAACATCTTCGATCTTTAATATATTTAACTCATTTATTTATAATGTTAAAAATGTGACATTTTTCCCAGTAATACAAAACACTTTTACTCTAAATATGGCCTAAAAAATGATCACCAGTCATAATTGCACAATCACACCAATTGATATTTTAATATTATAAATGGAATGACTGGCAATAACTTGTGGGTACATGAATGGGACAGAGGAAATAGACTTGTTATATTTTTTGCATCTTAAACTTTTCTTCAAATACAAAAAAAGATTGAAAAAAGGAAAAAGTTCTTTAATAAACAATCCTTAATAAAAAAAGTATTATTTACCCTCAACACTTCATTTACTAGTTTTAGGTGGTGATGTAATAAATTAAAATAAAATGAGTTAATTTCTTTCATTCAGCTCTATGAATTTATCCACCATCCTTCTCCTAGAGCACTTGAGGAGCAGATGGGAATTCTAGACATTAGCTTTCCACCTGGCCGTCCGGATTCCTCCAACATAGCCCTGATCTGTGCTCATCGCAAGATCCGCCCACGGTACCTTCCCAGGTGTCTTCCTCATACCGGCTATGGCTGGTTGGCTCGCCAATCAAAAGCCATCAACATGTTGGAAAAAGAATACAACCGGTGTTGTAAAGAGAAAAAGGGTGAACAAAACTGTGCTGAAAGAAAGGTGAAGAAAAACATGACACATAATTCCCCCTGAACAGTGTTATTTAGCAATCAATTAATGATGGAATGACCAATGCCTATGAGAGTAAAACCATGAAAACACTCCTAAAGAATCACATTTTGGATAAATGTAAAATTAAAGATTTTTCACCTCACCTTAATACCGTTCAGTATCCAAGAGTGTAAATGTAAAGAAACATCACTGTCATTCTGGTCTCTAATTTGGTCACTGTAATTATCAGTTTTGGAATTACTGAGTGGGTGTGTGATGATGTCATTTTCAAACACACCCATCAAACAAAAACTTCTTTCTCAAATACATCTTACTGCTCAGTTTTAAACTGTAGACATGTTAAACAAAAACTAAGCAGTAAGTATATTATACAACCACCACACATGCTCTTTTGGTCGCTGATAATTTGTTTATATTTTTAAAAATCTTTCTGTGTGTCAGTGGAAGAAGATGGTGGATAAATTCTGTAAAGATGAAAAGAAAACCAAAAGAAAGCATTTTGAGTGTTGTGACAAGAAGAAAGGAGAAGAGCAGTATTCCTGTTTTGCATCTGCTGCTCCAGATCCAGCATACAGTCTCACTGATGGAGTATTAAGTTCTCCGGCTGCCCCTCCCACCCTCGACTCACTCTGTGATACACACACAGCCCTCCAGAGCATGTAAATAACTTTATATTCGTAGTCACCTTTTTGTTTAAACACTAAAGCCATGTGCATGAGCCAATCACAAGCTTTCTTAAAGTATAAGAGATACTGTTTTTGTTCTTTTTTTATCTGATAAATTTAAGTGATATTTAAGTTTATTTAGGTGATATTGCCTTTCAGACACCAGAGACAATATGTGTCAAACCAAGTGCAGCTGACTAGATTATCTCAATGTGTGATTATGTGGTTAACCTTCTATGCAGCAAAACACTGATACAAGGGCAAAGAAAATATGTATATGTACTATCCAGTTGAAAGTCTGGAATATTTGCAGGGAATTGTTTCATTGTAAGAATGAAATAGTTTTCTGGTGATTTTTTTTTAGTTTTACCAGCAAACAGCAATTATGGTCGCTCAAAAATAAAGATATCTGCAAAATATTATAAGCCTTACTAACTAAAATCAAATTTATTATCCCCAGGACTGGCTTCCCTTTCTCAGTAGATCAAATAGTTGGACGGTGCTGCCCTCTAGTGTTGCAGAAGAGATCTGCATGTATACAGAGAGAGGTAAATGCAAGCCTTATATAATGTATAGTTGGTGTTCTCTATGTACTTGTGCATGTTCTCTCCAGAATTAACTTTTAACAAAGAAATGCACACACAATTAAATACAGTAACTGACAAAACGCAATTGTGCCATAACTAGTCCTCGGCCTACTGCTGTCAGACTCAGGTCTATCAAACTGTGATGAATAACATTCAGCAATATGCTTCTCCCACAGCTTAATAGCTACCTGGATAATATGTGTGAAGTGGAGGAACTGGTAAAGCCTCACTGTTGTAAACCAAACATTAAGAACCGTGCCAAATGTGCCACAAAACTGCTTCTGCGCTACATGGCCAAGGCAAATGATGCCAAACATAGTGGGAGAAAGAAATGTCCACTGATCCAGAAGAGAGATTTTGAATAGTGATTCTAAAGCAGTTTGTTACAGAGCACATACATTTCAATACATTTACACTTGAACCAGACTGCTTCTGTTTTTACAAATTCCCTTCATTTGTATTTTATTTTATTAAAGATCTTTTTTCTGTATTTTCATTGAAAAATGAGCTGCTTGGACAGTTCAGATTTTGTGTTTACATTGTTTTTCCAAAATATGTCTACTGCTAATGATCTATAACTAAGTGTAGTGTTTATATATATATATATATATATATATATATATATATATATATATATATACACACACACACATACACACACACACACACACACACACACACACACACACACAAACAAAAAACATTAAAACACTATAATATATTTGTAGTTTTTATATTTGTCTGTGTTGTAATTGTTTGTTTATATATTTGTTTAATAAACAGTTTGTTGATGCATACATACATCAGAAGAAAACCGATCACTCACTCATGAGTATCACAATACTGCAAACTGCCATGTGCTCCTGCTGCCTATCCCAAGATGTTATCTGTGTTGTGAACAGTCCTGTGTTGTTATTTTTAGCGCTGCACATAAAGGCTTGGCGCCTGGTTTGTTTTACACACATAGATGGAACATTACTACAGCAGGGCTTGTAGTATCATACATAAACTGTATTTAATTAATAATTAGTAAACCACAGGTGACTGACTCACTTTTCATTATATCTTTGATATGTAATACTTTGCATTAGTTGGCAGAGGCAGTGTTTGTATTATTTACTACACATAGGTCAGTGACAGTAAACAGTAAACGAGAGTTAGTGCGGGCGGAACTGGACACACTCTCTCTCTGTCTCTGGTTCCGGTCACAGCTCGGGTCCAGTACACCCGAATCAAAATGGCGTCCGCCGGTCCACCCGACACGGGCTTATCTGCCCCTCCAGGTAAATACAGTAATTATACGTATACACTAATATTGATTCGTGTGTGTTGTTTTTCACGCTGGTCTGTTGTTACGGATCTTGTTTTACAGTGCCTTATTCACAGTGCCTTATTCACTGTGTTTACTGGTTGTAATTAAACCTTTTGTTTAACATCAACACAATACATTTGACTTGATTATAGTCGCCAGTAAGTGAATGTGTAATGTCCGTAACTGGTCAGATGTGTGTATGTGTGATTTATTGCGTTTAGGTTTGCGATCTGAATATTTTTCCAGAAATTTTCCTGATCGCTGATAATGTGGATCTGTGGCTGACGTGCTATATGCTAACTAGCCCATCATATAAAAATTTATACAGGCGATATTAACATAAATAATGTACACGATCGAGTAAAACCCGGTTACAATGGCCTTTTTGCTTATTTACTATCTATTTGTGCCGGTGGTTGCCTGCCTGTGGTTGTTTGAACGAGCCGTCCAGACCATTTCTGCTTAATGCATGTCGAGCTTGGACAACAACACAGCGCTTGTTGTTTAGTTACTTTATTTACTTTTCAATGCAAAAATGTCTGATTATAAAAACAGCTTCTAGATCTAGATAACTAGAGAATCTGACAATTGTATTCAAATACCTTGTGTACTTTATTTGGCAATTTTTAGTAGTTCATGTTAAGTCAATGTGCTAGTATACAGTCCTCATCTTAGCCATTCAAATTTGTTATGGAAAACTGTATAACTGTATAACAATTAGTGGTGCACTTTATCTGACAATTTAGATGTAAAATAATTTATGTAATCACATTACTTAAAGCAAAGAGTCTCTTAAGTCGTTTGGTACTGAAATGTAGTTTTGTACAAAAGTTTTCCATCAGCGGTGAAAATCTTTTCTTTTATTTCTATGCCTTTTGTGAAAGTTAATGAGCATTATGGGAGTTTAACAGTTGTTTGTCACGCAATGCCAGTTGAGCAATAGTAAACATATCTTTATAAATTGGATAGTTACAATAATTGTATTGCTCCTCTGCTGTGTTTGTTTGTTGCTGTTTCTGAAGAACTACCTTGCCTACCAGTAGAATATATATATTTTTTTATTGATGTCGTTTCATTTTTGTTGTGTGTTTATTTTGTGTAGTGTTGCCAGGTATATGAAATAACAGTTTTATAACAGCAATAACTCCTGTGAAGCTGTGGTTTACAGTAAATTTAGAGGCACTAAGGGGTTTTAGGCGGTCTACGTTGTGCCTAAATTAACTGTAAACCATGTCTTTTTGATGTTTGTTATATATAGCTTTAGTATTTCTAATATCCCTTTTATTACACTGACTGTGTCTGAGCCCTCATAGTTTCTGATATAATTTGTCCTTTTACTGCATCTGTTAGTCTGGCACAGTTTCTGTTTTTTTATTTGGGATGTAAGCAGCCTTAACACTGCTTGTCCAGTGAGTGGTTGGTTTTGTGACTCCCCCTGTCTCCACATTGACCACACAGTACAAATAGCATCCCATGGGGAAGAGGAGATTGACTACAGCCCCTAGTCTGAGATTATTTAGGTGGTTGTGTGTATTAGTTTGGGATGTTGTGGCTCTATGTGTTGGTAACCCACATATGGGCATAGTTAGCACACTATTGAAGATATTTTTAGTTCTTGGTGATTTTAGTTGTGATTATGACAGAGGCTGTTCTGTGGTTCTATATATAAATGTTAAAATGGGACATAAAGCAGTACATTTTCCTCCAGATGAAATGGTGTAGACTGCTAAACTTCTAAACCTCACAGACCAATCACACAGGCAGCACGTCCTACCAGAGTTCATTACGGAAAATGTGATTGTTTGTGTGGTAAAAATGTGTTTTCTAGCACTTGAGACAGAGTGTATCCCTTGACCTTGAGCTATATGTAGGCAGTTCAACTCACCGTCTGTTCTGATTCATGTGTCCTCTTTTAGTGGTTTTTGAAGGGCTTAAAACAGCTTTATGATTGTTTATTTTAATGTTGCGTTGTGTGTAACTATACATGCCATCTGTCGTATTTCTTAGTTAGCATCGTTGATTCCAATGCAGTGAGATTCACCCTCAAAAAACCCTCACGGAATTAATAAACATTAATTCGTGTTTCTATCCAAACTTCAGTCCACCCAAACACCCACCCACCCATCCATCCATCCATCCATCCATCCAGTTTCAGACTTTACAAAGACACAGGTCAAAGTGCTGTCATGATCTGTGACTCCTTTCCCCATTGACAATAGCTTTTTTACCTCTGCAGATTTGAGAACTCCATTTTGAAGGCTGTTGGCCTCTCAGAGAGGTACATGCATGGCTCTGTTCTCTTGTGTGACTTACAACATCGCCAAGAAACCAAAATGGCTTTTGCATGGTCTCCTTGCAGTGGCAATTAAGGCTTGATGACTGGGGGCTGGGAGGAATGTAATGAAAGTGAAGGCTGTAACTGACTCATCTGTTTGTGTGATTAAAGCATATGGGAGTATAAATTGATATTTCAGACTCATGATAAAGATGTGATGTAATTTGTGAGAATGGCTAGTGTTTCTCTGGTTGGCAGAATGTAAACAGATCAGTTCCTGAATTCCACTTGATCAGACTTAACAAATTGTAGCTACTTCTGTGTGTGTCTGATGGTTTGACTCTACTTAAAATGTTGTCGCATATAGTGAATCATTCAACATTCAAATTGGTTCTCACTGTTTGCATAACAGTCTATGCATTAGCTATGGTGTTTACAACATAGGATGCTGTACAAGAGGTACATTCATGTAGTTTTAATGATGTGTTTGTGTGTGTGTGCATATGGAGCTGTATCCTGGTGAGATGACAGGGTAAACAGCATGGACTCTGACATGCTGCCCTTTTCCAACATCTCTCATACTGTTTAAAAAGGGCAAACTGATTCATTTATTTGTGATGTAGCCTTGCATTGCTAGATATGCTGGCCATTGAGAGATCCATTATCTGTCCTCCCTCACTGAAATAGCTGTTGCTATTGGTTACGAGGGACAATGGTTGAACTTCCTTCCATGTGATCTGAATGCAGCCACATATAGACTTATCTGCAATATTGAACTGAATATAGATAGAGATCTTTCCTGATATGACCTGCTGTACTATATGAGATAATATGTGTCAGATTTATTTTGTGTGTGCTATTAAGACCGCAGAGAATACAATTTGAGTTTCTGTAGTTTGGGCTCTAATCTTGATTGTGTGTAGTAATATCAAGCTCTTGGCCGAGTTGTAGTTGCAACGCTGGTGCATTTGAGCCTGTTTGTTTTGGCAACATGCAGACAAGCTTTACTGTATAACTTATGTCCAGAAACACACAAGCATTTTGCTGAAATGCAAATAAACAAGACCAGTCGCACACTGCCTATTTATAAATCTAATATGAATGTAGAGCCTCTAGGTATCTGCTGGGACAACCTGCTGATTGTCTGGCACCCCTGGTGCCATGACAGATTTTGTGCTCTGTGTTGCCAGATGCAGAAAAGTTGCATGAACTGTGGCTGGTTTTTCCTACAGTGTTTCCTGCGATGTTTCCTGAAATGTGGCTGCTTTTGCTAAAATGGGGGCCATTGTGTGCTGTTGTGGTTTTCAGTGCAAATAGCTTTCACAACAGCTTTGTGTGTATTTTGTCTGCATTTTTACAAAATGGATTTTAATTCATGTTGTGCAGTTTATGCAAGGTGTGTATTTATTCTGACACAACTTCAAGCAAGTATAAATAGGGCAAGATACTCAACTAGTCAGCCACAAGCTAACCAAGCACACTTTGAGCTAATTACTAAACACTGAGCTACACTTAATGAGCAGTCTTAAATTATAAGGTCGTAACACTGAACCTGCAATGTCTTTTGCTGTTGTTTATGTAATGTCCTGATTCTTTAATTATATTGCTTGATGTCTGATTAGATTTAAAAAATAGTGTTTGAGTTAGTTTAAACTTTAGTAGTAAAAGGTGCATGTAAATATTTTGAAGCATGTGTTTGTATATTCTACACCGGTAGTGATTGGTTCTGCAATAGGCTAGAATGTTTTCACTTTGTTGTTCCTCTAGGTGAGCCAGATCTGTTTCTGCAGTACTGCTTTTACCTTAAAAGCTGTGTGATTTGAAAATCGCTGTTTTTCTCCTCTAACACGATGATGTTCTTTTCACGGTTTTTCTCTTCCTTTACTACTAAAGGGGCCAGCGGAGTTCGAAAGATGACTGCAACAGAGGTAAGACTTTTATTTACTTTTGCAGCACTTTATTTCAGTGATAATAGTGACTGACAGATAGTTTCAGTCCTGGATGCTGGAGATTTGCGTTAAGGTCATGTTTCATTGAGTGAATTTATCAGCAAATAGGGCTGTAATCTTTAACAGTGACCTTCAGTTGCGATTAGATTCACTATTCGATAAAACGCTTTTTGGAACACTGGATTTCTAAATTGTCAGTCACATATTTTGAAATAATGATCGCTGTGTATGTTTGACTGTTGTCAGTTAAAAATGTTGTCCTTTTGCACTCTGTGGTCTATTTCTCGTCAGATATTTAAGTCATTTTTCCCCCTTCACAAAAAACCTTTAACAATTCAAGATCCTCTTCGCGTTAGGGATCTGATCACCATTTGGGGTTTCGCAGTAATGACCAGCTGACTGTATATTATGCCTCATTCAGCCTTTGTATTTTTAATCAAGTCATATACTGGCTTAATGGTTTCTGTGATTCAGTGTTTCAGTGCTTTTTGCAAATATTTTCACCCCCTGCTCTTTCTCACCTATGTTTCCTGCCTGTATGCCAGTTTCATTCATGTTGTTATTTTAGTTGCTGAGCTTTTATAGAGGTATGAGAACACATGAGACGGTAGACTGAACTAGTCTTGACCTACTGTTACTGTGTGTTGATCAAACAGTCATGTGAGAAGGATCTCAAACAGGGCAAATATTGACACACACACACACTGCTTTCATTGTCAGTTGAAGATTCACATGCATCAGATCTGTGTGAAGATGAACAGAAAGACTGGAATGTGTGTATGTCTATGTGTTTGACAGCAGTAAATACTTCAAACAGGAAGTCAAACCTGGGCAGAGCTGAGGCCTCTAAAACCCTCTATTGAAATGAAACCAGAAGAATGAAAGTTGTTTTTTTCTGTTCTCTTTCCTTTTCTTTGTAACTCTGCTCTCCCGCTGTGCATCTAACTAGGGGCCTGGATCATCTCAGAGTATGAAGAAGACCATTGGTCACCGGGGAGTTGACCCTACCGGAGAAACAACGTACAAAAAGGTCAGCTTATGGTCAGATGTGTCATCCGAGAGCAAAGGAAAAACAAAAGAGGAAAATTTGGCTAGAAATAAGGAACAGAGTAAAGGGAGGAGAATTATCTTGATACACCCTCTGAAATCATTGATCAGCACAGGGCATTATATCAAATCAGCACAATATATTCAGCATTAAGACAGATTTTTTAATAGTGTCTGTGAATTAAATGTCTCTTGTAAAAAAACTTTAATATCATTCTTGTATTTGTTGTGATAAACATTTAGAATTTGGTTACAATGTTTCTTTAGATGTAATGATTTTTCATTTCATAAAGCTTTATTTTAAACCAGTACTGAGCCAATACAAAAATATAGTATGTACTGAGAAAAGGCTTTTTGTAAACTGTAATTCTTGTTCTAATCATGACATTCCAGCATCGTAAGTACTGTTTATTAGAAGCATCATGTTGACAAACTGCCTGCACAAGAGCAAATTCATGGGTTATTTAAAATTATCATCAGAATATTGGTTTAGTTTATCCACTCATTCTCTCTGTTTGAACTTTTTTCTCACACTATAGACGCCCTCCTCTGCCCTGAAGGGTGCCATTCAGCTGGGAATCGCGCACACAGTGGGCAGCCTCAGTCAGAAAGCCGAGAGAGATGTCCTCATGCAGGACTTTTATGTAGTAGAGAGCATTTTCTTCCCCAGGTGTGTTTGTGAATAACTGTGGCTATTCAAATCAATTTTTTATGTGTGCGTTGTCTTGTCAGTGTGTATGTAAACCATAGTCTTTACAAATGGTTTATTTATAGTTGTCTTCACATTAAACTAGGAACCGCAACACAAAAACAAATGGCATCTTTTTAAAGAAACACTTTGGCTGTCTCAAAACCTAGAGAGCTGACTATATAGACAGCATTTTTGGGTGTCACATGCATATTCAAAAATTCCAATTAAACAGTGGGCAGCTCAGATTTTATATGTTTTTATAATCTCTAATAAAACAAACACATCTCTGTCTGTCACCCACAGTGAAGGAAGTAATCTGACTCCAGCTCATCACCACGGCGATTTCAGGTTCAAGACCTATGCCCCCATCGCCTTCCGCTACTTCAGAGAACTCTTTGGCATCAGACCTGATGACTATCTGGTTAGCTAAACCACACCCACACAGGTTCCATATATAGTCAGCTTCTAAACTGGTGGCTTGGCAGTGGTTCTGAACTGGGGGTCTCAAAAAGCTTACACAGAGGCTGGAAGATAACTTATTTTAAGTCTAATAATAGTACTTGAAGACATCTCTTTAATGTACGGGGGAATTACCCCATTAGAAGTTAGTAGTATGGGGACTTGATGAATGTGTTTCTATTTAATCCCATGTCAAGGAAGAAAATGTTGTTTAGACACAAGGTAAAGTGAGGTCCACCTCAACAATGGGCCAGGGCTAGGTTTGGGGCAGCATCGCTTCGGTTTTGAATATTATACTCACAATACAAAGTGACATCATGGTGGGAGGCTTCAAATATTGTCTTTCAAATATGTATATGTATATATCAATGTATAATTATTGGGAGCCTTAATGTTTGAAGGTTGAAGAACTGATATTTTTTATTAGAATTAGAAGTGCATTGTCCTTATGAGTTGTGTGGCTTCTCTCTGCAGTACTCTTTGTGTAACGATCCTTTAATCGAGCTGTCCAACCCTGGAGCGAGTGGATCGATATTTTATGTCACTAGTGATGATGAGTTCATCATTAAAACAGTGCAGCACAAGGAAGCCGAGTTCCTGCAGAAACTGCTGCCTGGATACTTCATGGTGAGCTGTATTTACTTGTACACTTGTTATCTTGTTATTGTCTGGAATGACTATTGTTATATGCCAGGATAAACCATTATATGTTCCTGTAGCTATAGTGGTTGAGAGCTGCACAAATACACAAATGTTTATATATTAAAAACCTTTAACATAATCATAAAAACGTCTTGTTTGGTTTCTACATCTTTCTGAAGATGTTTAGATCTTGGATCTTGCTGAAGATGTTTAGATCTCTAAAGTCAAAACATTACATCAAGAATATCTGTCTGTTCTTCTCTCGTTCTCCTCTCAGAATCTGAATCAGAACAAGAGAACACTGCTGCCCAAGTTTTACGGATTGTACTGCGTGCAGGCTGGTGGAAAGAACATCCGTATCGTTGTGATGAATAACCTTCTGCCCCGCAGCGTGCCCATGCACCTCAAGTATGACCTGAAGGGCTCCACATATAAGCGTCGCGCCTCCCCTAAAGAAAAAGAGAAGAATGTCCCCACTTACAAAGACCTGGACTTCATCCAGGACATGCTGGAGGGCATCCAGCTTGAACCAGACAACTACAACGCCCTCTGTAAAACCATCCAGCGAGACTGTCTGGTAAGCCCGCGAGCTGGTACTTGAGCTTCATCATGTTTGGTCATAGGATCCAGCATTATGATTGCTGATTCATGTCTGTGTTTACCAGCTGTTGCAAAGCTTCAAGATTATGGACTACAGTCTGTTGATGGGGATCCACAATCCTAATCAGGCATCTCGTGAGCGGGTGGGGACGGTGGAAAGCGGGATCTCTGAAGGGGCCGTCACGCCGGACCACAGGAGGCCGCAGGCTCAGAAAGCTCTATACAGCACTGCCATGGAGTCCATACAGGGAGAGGCCAAAGGGAAGGGAACCCTGGAAACAGAGGACCAGTCAGTCACCATTATAGTAGTGCACTGTTAAATGTCTGAAATTTCAGTCCAGCTTGTCATTCATCCATTCAACAATACATGAACAGCACTTGAGCTGTTTGTTCTGCTCAGTTTTTTAGAATGACATTAATTTTTAGATTTACATAAATGTGACACAAAGCAAACTCTGAATGGTTACATACTGGTCAGATGGCCTCTAAATAGCAGTTTATGGTCGATGTAAGATACTAAGTATAGCCACACTTCAGGCTATTATATAAACTTTCTGTGCTCTTACAGAACAGAAACATCTGATTTTCTGTGTTCTGTCTCTCTGTTCTGTCCTCCCTGCTTTTTTCCAATTGGTTTATTTTTCCAGTTGACTCCAATTAACATGTTCTTTGGTTTCAGTATGTGGTAGCCATGTGTCACATGTAATTTTCTGATTTTGTTCGTAGATGGGGAGGAATCCCAGCACGCAACAGTAAAGGAGAGAGAATACTGGTTTATATTGGGGTTATTGATATCTTGCAGTCATACAGGTGACCGATTAGCAGATCACATTTGAGTTCATGTTTACATGTGTATCAAAATCATAAATGCCCTCCCATGTTTCCTATGTCAGATTTATTAAGAAACTAGAGCATTCCTGGAAGGCCTTGGTTCATGATGGGGTAAGTGATTAGTCCCTTTGTGTTGCTGAGACTGCAGTTATTTTTGGTTAATTCATAATTAATTGTAAATTGTAAGCATTTGTGTTGTAGGACACAGTCTCTGTACATCGACCAGGTTTCTATGCTGAACGATTTCAGCGTTTCATGTGCAACACTGTTTTTAAGAAAACCTGTAAGTTGACATGTCAAACACGGTCTTTAGATGATGTTTTGTTCTCTGCCCTCATTAAGCCTACATTGTCATGATGATGTCATCATCCTGCATCTCTCTCCATCTTCAGTAAAATCATCCCCCTCAAAGAGGAGTCGAGGAGGCTGTTCAAGTGTCGTCAGACGGCTACCCATGGGAACTGCTGCTCCTGCCCCCGGTGGACAGTCAGTTATTGACCCCAGACTTGTATACCATACTCACCTTAACCAGTCTGATATAGAAGGGGAGAGTGGTGAGAAACACTTATTTTACACAATATTTACTCAAAACTAATTTTATTAGTCTTGTAGGACTGTTTTCCTAGTCCTGTGGGGCTTCTACAGAGTTTAGCTTCAACTTTATTCAAACATGTAAGGTTTATCATTTTCAAGTAATCCTGAGGAGCTTGATTAGCTGGTTTAGGTGTGTTCATTCAGGATTAACACTAAACTGTACTTGACAACAGCCTTTCAGTACTGGAGTTGACTAACACTAGTGTTAATGCCTTTGGGTTCTAAATCAAATGAAATCATTGAGTGATTGTTGTCTTCAGGCATGCAGTCGGACAGACCGGACCTGCTTCCGCGGACTGATCCATTGGCTGCCAGCAGTGAGTTTGCAGAGACAAACTCCTCAGCGGGTAGCACAGGAATTCCATCATCATCGCCTCCTCAAAGGTACCTCCACCTTACCTCTCCATTTCAGATTTCCTCTCTTGCTGTAAACCTCTACAGCACAGTTTCACACTCTTTTATTACAATTGCTCACAGGTCAGTAGGGGTGGAGGTGCACACATCTGCAGTCATAGAGCCTGACAGTGGCGCTCCCCGAAGGTAAAACTGAACATACACAGGCATATGGTCCCATCCCTCATGGATAAACCTTGTTTAAAAAATAATTTACCAAAAAAGATGATTCTGTCACAATTCATTCATCTTGTATGCCATTTTTTTTTTCTGTGGAACACAAAATTGGAAGAACAGGCCACCCAGATCTTTTATGCAACCATATTTAAAACACCTGAAAAGCAGCATAAATGAACTTAAGTGAATAATAGAAATAATATAGGTTTATGAACAATATGAGTATGATTGAATAAGTACAGTATTTTCATTCTCGGGTAAGCTTTTCTTTGAAAATTTGTGATAAGACCGTTTCTTAATGTTTCTGTTTTCTTCAGCACGGGAGCAGAATGCTTAGATGACCAATTAAGCAATGAAGACGCAATTTCACTTCAAGACATCATCCCAGAAACTGACATCTGTTTTGTAAGTCTCATTCAATTCACTGAAAAACAATTCTTTTCAGTTAAATTGGATCAACAAACATTTTCGTCTTCTTTCTTCAGTAAGAGAAGAGTGATGACTGTTGACAGAGAATCAGAGCATGGAAAACAAAACGCAGGGAGGCAGAAACTCCAGGGCACCTCTGAGCACTTGTATGATTGGGGTTTCTCTCAACGGGAGCATTGGAAGACATCCAAGTCCTCACAACAGTTCAATCATGAGATGTGTTTTAAAACAGTGTGAAATGAGAAGGCGGCCATGGGTGAGAGAGGTTTAAATGGCTGTCCTCTCTGTTTCTCTCTCGATGCTGCTAAAAATCAGTTTTAACCACACACTTCAAACACAATTATGGGGAAAATGAAGTTAGTTATTATAGTCAAACACTTCACTGCCTTTATTCTACCTAAACACAAAACAGAGCAAAAGGGATGCACAAACTAGTACTAGTTTTTTTTGCCTAGTGCTGGGAGTAGATACACACACATTATGTCCATTCAGCACCCTTTATATTATTGTTGAGTTGGAGGATTTGTTTGGAGTTTGTTGCATAAATCTTTATTTGCATAGATCTTTAAGTCTTTAAACCTTTGGATTCTCTCTGAACTGGTGTGGCATAATGGCTGCTAGTGCCCCAGTGTGTGGTAAACAGACAGCTTCTGTTTCTTCAGGCATGTCTATATATACACATTTGAAGGCTGAAGATGTTACCACTAATTCTTCTACCTAAAACCTGGTGTAAAACTGGTGAGAGCATCTCTTTGGTGACTTTTTCCAGCTCTTTCTGTTAAAACAACATGTGCTCTAAGAGAGGAGAGAAATGGAAAAAAATGACCAAAAATAATTCCCACTTTGTTAGAAAGGAGAATACATTTGAATGTGAAGAATGTTATAGAGTATCTTCTTGAAATCTTGCATTAAGGTCTAGTATTACATGGCTGGCATCAGTTTTGCTTGTTGCCTTTTCCGCAGTTGGACAAACCAACTGTCAAAGTTACAAAATTAACAAAGTGACTTCCATGTCATCCTTTTCTTTTTTGTAATGCTGCCATGACAAGGGCCCACATAACATTCATGTACTGTATTTGTGTATATGACTTTGTAAATAATTATTCACTTTGTGTTCATATATGTGTTATGAAATGCTAATAATGTGTTCTCATAGCACAGCAGCTATTTAGTCTTTTTACTAACATACTAATGACTGACTGATTGATTGATGAATGTGCCATGATGTCTTCCAATCATCTGCCTTATTGCCACTATTGAAACAGTGCAGTGGTATGAAATTTCTGCTGGATACAGAAATAACATGGCAAACACATGGACCAACTACAGATGCTAAACTGTTATTCCAAATTGCATTTGTATTTTTAATGATCATTTCACACTAATCTGAAGTTTATCTAGCATTTTACGCAATCCTGTCACAGCCTTTGAGTTATTTGAATTACAGGAATGTAAAATGCGAATTACATTCCGATGAGTTCTCAGTTGATCACAACTGATCCCAATCAAAAGCACATTCTCTGTGACACAGTAGGTTTCTTAGGTGCAGCTGTACTGTTTGACTCTTTCTGAGATAAAGAAACTGACTAAACAAAACTGACTTCACCAGAGCACATGTAAACACTTCAGGGGCTGGAACAATCCATTATGATCCAGCTCTCTGATGAATCTGCCATTCTGTTATCTGAATAATACAGCTACTATCTCCTCCATTAAGATTATAAAATTGAGCAAAACATTTTATTGTTAATAGGGCCATTTTTTAGCTTGTACATTTTTTTATTGGTCGTAACTCAAAAATGTGAGCTGATATTAGGTGAAGGCCTGGGTACCTCAGCCACACACAGATGTGAGATTGTGACAGTGCAGTCTTGAAGCATTTTAAAGAATGGCTGAGCGTACATTTTTGCATTCTTCTGATTGAAAACAGTTGGTGAATTGCATTTATCTCTTGAAAATATGATTTGGGACTCTTTTTTTATTTTTTTTGCAAAGGGTTGTACCTTTGCAGAAATGAAGAAATGTTTCCATGCAGGTAGAATATGCACAAGAAGTTTATTGAAGAAACTACAGAACAGCTTGTCTATAAAGCTACAGTATTTATGCATTCTAATAGTTAATGTGTTGAAAATCATATTGTTACAGATACATGCCTGAGGGCAGAGGTCAGTCAGTTCTATACTGAAGTAACAATGAAAATATTAGGTTTTGGTTGGGAAAATCTGTATTGTGAAGTTGTAACATTATATTTATTTTTTGCTTTGCTTCATTGGTTTGAATCATTTCAAATATATTATTTTCCTTTATAATTAAAGTCAAATGTTGCATTGAATCTTTTTACAGATCACTATGATCATGCACCTTGCAAAACTGGTGGTGTTGCTGGTGAAAATAGCAAAAATTGTCAAACTCACGACAAGCTTTAATGACTAAATACTAAAACTATGATTTGTATTGGTGTTTATTTTCCCACTGATCACAAAGCAGAAATACATGCAGCTATTTTGCATATATTTTTCTGATATATTTTGTTTTAATCTATGCTGACACTAAACCTGAACCAGTCTATGGATGATCATTAGTCACTGTCAGAGATGCACATTTACCTCCATAGACCTTTGTATGAAGTTTGTGCATTGTCAAATGTGTAATGAAAATAACTTTTTAAACTCATAATTGCATGTTTACAGTACAGTTTCTCCCGTCTGTTCTATTGTGGTGGAATTATAATGTAATTTGTAAGAATTCTTTATCCAAATTCAAACAGTTTTTGTTTTGTTTTTTTAATGGAGAAGTCTGTCTGAAGAAGTACAAATTTAAGCACACCCTATGAAGTTAGTTTTTAGTCTGTTTTTTTACTCTACACAATTCAGACCTCACACTCATTCCTGTTCTGTAAGGTGGCTGTTTATGTATATTTAAATCCCAGCTGTTTCTAATCTCAAAATGACAGTAGTCATTGTTCTACTCACAATGCTCACTGCTCAATATCTGTATTTATGGGCTAGAAATTTGCATTACATGTTCAGCTAGTGCCCCTTTTGAAAGATTAAATTCACCTAATTCACCTAAATTATCTCACTTAAACTAGAGTTCTAAAAGTTAATTTATTGACCTAACAATAAAAGTAACCCGCAACTCTAAGAAAACTTAAATACCTCGTGAGCAATCAAAAAGGTGGTCATTCTTCATTTGTTTTAGTCTATGTATTCCAGGGCTACTTAATGTAGGACAACACATCAGTCATACACAGTGCACGCAGGATCCAATGCTGGCAACTCTGACACTGAACACAACCAACCTATTGCAATATGAAGATTTCTGCCATTGTCCATGCTTGTATTTATTAAGAATTGTTGTTTGAATTTTTGAAACAGATGATTGTATGTATTATGTAATCTGGCAGACAGTACATTTCTCCAATCTAAGAAGTAGGTTGTTTCTTTATTTGGAGTGGGAGGGTCTTGATAATACGAATCATTTAGGTTATGTTTATGGTAAAGATTCCTATTCATTATAAATCTTTGAAAGCTTCTCTGCGTTTCTACATGCTAATGTCTGGTGGTGTCAGGAACAACAACTGATAACTGCTTTGATGACTATATTTTTACTGGGTCTGTATAAAATGTGTACATAATATGTATATAAGCAAGTCACAGAAATGCCTTGTTCTTGTGTGGTGTTTGCAGCCTGTTTCTTCTGCCATCTGTGATGTGGTGCTGTTTTTTTCACATTGTCTTTCTGATTTAGAAAAAAATAAAATATTTTCCAAACCTTTGTTGGATTGTGATTCCACCACCCCCCATTCAAATCGTCTACCACACACCTCGTTGTTAAAAACCTGTACTAATACACATTATATAAAATTAGTTTGGAGGCGTTTCGGACAAAATAATAATTGATAAGAGCGGATTGAATAATTTTAAACAACATGAACTACATTTCCCAGTATCCTATTGCTCATCGTTATTTAACCAATAAACCCTCAATTACGTGCTCACGTCATCCAGAGCGACAAAAAATTCAAGATGGTGCTTGAAAGTACTATGGTTTGGTAAGTTAAACTACTTTATATTAGCTTTAAACTTCATCAGTGCCCTAACACGCCTGATTTGTTAAAAGTCTTAGATAAAACCTGTAGTCAAGTATTGTTTATAAGTTGAGAAAGACGTAACGAACAGCAGAAAGACAGAAGTGCTATTTTCCTTAGTCATGATCAGCCTGTTCGTCAGTTTTCTTCTGTTGACATGTTGTGGGAGTTGACGTTGTTATTTTGGTCAAATACGCTGTCTTATTTTTGTCATGTATTTCTGTTTTGATCTGAGTAAATTGATTGATTGATTGGTTTATTTTCCCTGCTATAAACCCATATAAACCTTTGTCTCGCCGTCATTAGACCAAAATACATTCTTTTTACTGGGCTGCTTTCTCTTCTCTTGACTGATAATAGCTGCTATTTTACTGTTAGATTAAACCTTACGCTTGCAGAATTATGCTTCTGAACATCATTTTACAGGAGTGTTTTAGTCACCATCTGCAGACGGGTTTTTATTATTTTGTAGTGTGGACAACAGTGAATATATGCGCAATGGAGACTTTTTACCTACCAGACTTCAGGCTCAGCAAGATGCTGTCAACATCATCTGTCATTCAAAAACTCGGAGTAACCCAGAAAACAATGTGGGACTCATCACCATGGCCAAGTAGGCTGAAGATGAATTCAATAATTCTGAGCTTCTGTTTGGTATTGTACAACAACATCTTGATTAATTGTGTGTGTTTGTTTGTTTGTTTGTGTTATAGTAACTGCGAGGTCCTAACAACACTGACTCCTGACACTGGGAGGATTTTATCAAAGCTTCATGCTGTTCAGCCCAGAGGAGTCATCAGTTTCTGTACAGGCATCAGAGTAGCACATGTGAGTTCACACACACACAGGAAACCATAATATTAAGAATGGGTCATATAATGATTACTTTTATAATTGTCTTATTGCCCTTTAGGATTAGAATTCTATGTAAACAACCTTTTTTATGATTTTGGCTAGTCTTTTGTGATTTAATATGCATTTGTAAAATGCATAAGAACGACAGTTACTTATGAGTTGTAGGTATTCTGTTGTGTCCATTGGTGCTTCTCCATCTTTTTTTAATAACAGTCTGTTTGCTAAACCTGCCAATGACCAAAACTGAAAACAGTCTGTGCTGAAACATGGCACACAAACCTTGTTATAAAGGAACTTTAGTCACTCGTTACTAATATTGTGACTCTTCTAAGTTTAGTTCTTTCTTTAACACTGCTTTCTCTCCCCTTCACAGCTGGCATTAAAACACAGACAGGGGAAGAACCATAAGATGAGGATCATTGCCTTTGTTGGAAGCCCTGTAGAGGACCAGGAGAAAGATGTAAAATCCTTTCTCATCCTCCATTTCATTTTTTTATTTCATTTTAGTCTTGTCTGTCAAAGGGGCTTTTTAGGGCACATTTTGCATTTAAACAAAAGTCTAGGCAATTACCCAATACATATTGAATTAATAAAGCATCTTAATGCTAATAGCATGAGATGCATTGCAACAGCCAAATATGTATATCACATGCTTAGGAAATATTTTGAAAATCATGCAGACGCCAAATATGCACAGCCCCCAAGTCTGAATTTGCAAAAAAATTTACTTCTCTGTTCATGTGTTCCTTCAAACTGCCTCAGTTGGTGAAGATGGCAAAGCGTTTGAAGAAAGAGAAAGTGAATGTGGACATCATTAACTTTGGGGAAGAGGTGAGTGTTAAAGGAAAGGAGGAATGTTGTTAATCACAGTATTTGTAATAAATATTACTTTTGTGTGTTTCACAAAAGTAATATGTTCAATGTCCTTCTACTATCACTGTGTAGGAGGTGAACACAGATAAGCTGACTGTGTTTGTAAACACCCTAAATGGAAAGGAAGGGGCTGGCTCTCACCTGGTAACAGTGCCCCCCGGCCCAAGCCTGGCAGATGCTCTTATGTCCTCTCCCATCCTGGCTGGGGAGGGTGGTACCATTATGGGCCTGGGTCCCAACGACTTTGAATTTGGAGTGGACCCCAGTGCGGACCCTGAGCTCGCTCTGGTAAGTGGCACACAGCTTTTATTTAGGTCAAACAACTCTCACGTCTCGATGCCTGGCTTTATTATAAATGTGTCTTTCACAGGCTCTGCGTGTCTCGATGGAGGAGCAGAGACAACGGCAGGAGGAGGAAGCTCGCCGGGCAGCTGTGGCCTCAGCTGCAGAGGCTGGAGTCTCATCACCTACTGCAGATGGTGAGAGATGGGAAGGGTCAGCTACAGATAGGCAGAATGTTAAGAAAGGTCTTCAGATGTGGTCTAGATTTAGTGTTTCCAACCAGGGATCTTTGGACCTCTGGGTGGGTAATGATGGAAGTGCAGGGGGCCCCTGGACTGATTGACAAAGAGTCAGGTAGAAAGTGTCTACACCCTCATTCTCAAGATGTTTTCTGTGTTTGTGTTAGAGTCTGAAAATGCCCTGCTGAAAATGTCTACGGCTCCTGCTCTACCAGACTTCAGCCGTATGACAGAGGACGAGCAGATCGCATATGCTCTACAAATGTCCATGCAAGGAGGAGGTCAGTCTATTGTTCTCGTTTTCTATTTTTTTATTCTCATCTTCTATATATATACATATATATACACATTACAATGTGTGTAATGTGTGTATGTATATACGTACACATATACGTACGCACACGCACACACACACTAATGTTAACCTCTTTATCCGCAGAGTTTGGATCTTCAGATGTCATGGATGTGGACCCTAGTGCAGTAGACAGTGAGACTAAGGTGTGTTTTTATGTCAGTTGTGTCCACATGGTCATTCTTTCCCTCCAATCAGATCAGCTGCGCTTTTAAAGAGATATTTAGACTTTAAAATTAACCAAACAGCTTCTGCTTTATTTCCAGAAACATAATCAAACAGCAAAAGTCAGCCAAAATCACTAAAATCAAAACAGAATCTATCAATCTAACAAAATTAAATCAGTTTGCATCATTCTCCAGAACACCATAATCTGTGTGTAGGTGCACTGAAGCAGAATCTGTACTGATGCGCACAAGGTCATTATGTAATTAATTATAAGATAATTAGGTGCTACCTTTTAGTATTAAACTTATATTCAAGAGAAAGAACATGAAAGTGTCTCTTTATTGTGTGTGTTCTATAGGAGGATGAGGAGGATTACGATGTGATGCAGGATCCAGAATTTTTGCAGAGCGTGTTGGAGAACCTTCCAGGAGTCGATCCCAACAATGAGGCCATCCGTAATGCCATGGGCTCTTTGGCATCCCAGAGCAGTGCCAAACCACCTGAGGGAAAGAAAGATGAAAAGAAGAAATAGAGGAATGAGGCACATCAGGATTGATAGTGGATATCAAAGGCAAATAATGTGGATGAAGGGTTTGAAAATAGATGATGTATTAAGATGGACACAATTACAAGATGCACATTATTAATGACAAAGTCATTTATGGTTTAATGAGTTTTCTTATATAAGGAAAATAAAGTTGAAATAACAGACTAACTCTGAAAAAAGCCCATAGGAAAAACGTCTTGCCTCTGATGATAAATGCAAATATTATTTTACCTTTAAAGTATCATTATCACTTTAACATCTGATCTGTAACATACCTGAGTGGAGCAGAAAAATGACAAACAACACTGTTTCAGTAGTAGTGTTCACTTCAGTGTTGTTTATTTGCTTGCGTTACTGTTTAATGCCACACCAATAATTTCTCTTGTGGTTTTCAAGCAACTTTGTAAATGTTTCTTTGTCAATTTTGTATCACTGTTAAGTTCCTTTTTAATAAAGGGCTTTGTAATGGTAAAGGAAATGTAAGTGGAGTTTTTAAATGTGATTGAACAGTGAGATATTCCCTCCAATTGTTAGTCTATTCACAGAGACACTTTCTGTATTAATGGCTCAGATTGCAAATCTGTTTTAAATTGCCCTGCCTATAGCGACTCACAATTAAACACCCCATCTAATACATGCCAGTGAAATTGAGCCAGGATATCAGGAGCTGTAAAGCACAATAACATACAACGCTCAATTTTCGCATAGCTTTTCTTTTATTTTTAATCTATCTTTGACAGATGGGTACTTTTTGTTGAAACATAATCCCTATTTGTCAGTGTACTGCAGTAAAAGAGTGAGATAGAGAGAATAAGGGGGGATGGGGGAGTAGAAGCAGGCAGCACACCATCCTTACAGTTTAGCTACAGCAGAGACGCATTATTGCATGCATTTACTGCACTAGCCTACAAACCAATAATCTTGTTTTCACTGGACTCTTGGCAGTTTTAAATCATCTTTTTGGCTAGTGACTTTTATCCCTTCAGCGAGCACTCTGAAACAGCTGCATAATGTATCTGTGCATCTCCTACCTT
Organism: Chromobotia macracanthus; assembly: GCA_036877525.1. Taxonomy (NCBI): domain Eukaryota; kingdom Metazoa; phylum Chordata; class Actinopteri; order Cypriniformes; family Botiidae; genus Chromobotia; species Chromobotia macracanthus. Next base: position 6,467,166 of record JAZGTH010000027.1, on the reverse strand, counting down.
TCACTACAAATACACTGCAATAAAAAATCGGTTTATTTACACTTGTATGAAATAACTTTGGAAACAGTTTTCCAAAACTGTGTCTTAAATTTGTATTGATTTTAGATGACCTGAAATCATATATATATATATATATAATAGTTTGTCAATGGAAAGTAAACATTAATATTTTTAAAAAAGTAAAATAATAAATGTTCTTGTAATTTCAACCATTATATGTCTAATAACAATATAAAATATCATATACTTGATCTGTAGCTTATATATCTCAATGCTGTCTAGATATTTGTACCAGTAATTAACCTAGAAATCACAAAATAATTGGAATTTTAGGGTGCTGCTTCAAATGCAATAAATTGGCCTGGTTACTTTGTCACACATGCACTGTAATATCTTAGCTGCAGTTTCAGGAAGGCTATCCTGTGTTTGACAGAACTAGAATGTCAAAGTAGAACTTGTGCACTAGTGAACTAATTTAGTTAGATACATCTGTTTCCAGTATCTGTAGTTTACTTCCAATCTAAGAACAGGCTGTCTTCATAAATTCTCTACAGCGTCATGAATTTATTTGGTTGTTTAGGTCTGCTACAGATAATGCTAATCCTGCTAGTGTTCCTGGAGGAGAGGGGGCACCAGCGGTCCTTCTGTCCCCCCACCCAAACACCACCAGCAACCACTGACTACAGCAGACACAAGCACAAGTGATGAGAGTGTTTGAGAAATAATTAAATAATTTAAGTAATTTAATAAATAATTTAAATAGTTCATTTAGACCAAGGCTGGGCTAGTGAACTCTGAAGGCGCATTGTCCAGCTGAATTATCCCAATTATAAGGGTCACAATATGCAAATTTACAATAACAACAATATAACAGATATTAGTAACCATGATTAATGATAATATTGAGAATAATTCAGCATTAGTAGCTGGTTGACACTCCAACACAGTAGGTGGTGCTATTGAACCCCTTTAACATTTTGCCTTAAGAGCCACAATGTTTACAAACTTTCTCTCATCCTCCCCACACTTGTATTTTGAATGATTTACTGGCCGAAAGAGAAAACACTAAATAAACAAAATTAAAAATGTTTTTTTATTTCAATATATACTGCAATAATACCGTTACAGTGAATTATTTTGGCCATGATAATGTGTAGTGAAAATCTGATACCATGACAGCCCTACTGGATTTTTAATCAAACACATCTGAACAAGCTAATCAAACTATTCTAGATTACTTAAATTGTTCAGTCAGCTCAAATTTGTAATTTTAAAGGTTATTGAGGTGAGGACAAATATTTTCATTATGTGTAACAGTAGGCCTATAATTGTATCTAATAAAAATATATAATAAAAATATATAAAATATAATTGTTCTCATTCTCATTTCGTCCATAGAGCAAAAGCTTTGTGAATCACATTTCTGTCAGCTACCATCTATCCAGCCTCAAGCTGTTGTTCTTCTGATTACCTGTGTCTCTTTGCTTCTGCTCTGTAGGTGGTGGACATCATGCATGTAAATGTGGATAAAGTTCTGGAGAGAGACCAAAAGCTTTCTGACAGGGCAGATGCCCTGCATGCTGGGGCTTCACAGGTCGAAAGCTGTACTGGTGGAAAAAATTGCAAGGTGAGACTTCCTGAGAGCAGGAAATAAAAGGTCAAGCTCCGCCAGCATATACAATATCACTTAATTATTAATTAATTTGTATTTACTGCTGTAAAGGACAGTGAGAAGAGATTTACAATATAATATAGTATTGTTCTAAACCAGGGTGGAATTGAGAAGGAAAGTGAGATGGGAGAAATACACTTTGAATTAAACAGGAAATAATGAGCTCTATGTAGTGTAAATGAGGGGAATAAAACATGCAAAAGTAGGTCAGCGCTATTTTTTGTTGCTCAGTGGTTTGATTCTGTACTGCTGCTAGTGAACTGGACCTTCTTTTTGGTGCTTAAGGATGTAGAGAAACATGCAGCTATAAGAATGATGTCCACTGAATGAGAAAATGCTGTATGCTTTTTACCATGGCACTATTATACGCAGCCTGAACAACCTGAATCTAAATTAACATGTCTAGTTAAACAAGTTAATCAAGCTGTTGTTTAAAAATTTCTATTTAATAATTTTTTGAGTATAATTTAAAATTCTAGTTGATATTATATAACCCTTAATATTTCTTTTTTCTTAAGCACCACTAATTCTAGGGACCAGAATATATATAATATAAGAATGAGCCTGTTTGACTCAGAATTCACGCAGAATTTTGCGTGAGCTAAAACCAATCACATTTTCTCAAAAACATCCAAATAGTTTTTATTAGTGCATCTTAAATGTTTGCTGAGTTTGTTATATCAAATTAAGAGGCCTTGTAAGAGATTGTTGTTAACATATTAAGTGATTACATGTGTGTGTGCTCCTGTGACATGGAGTGAGTGAAATCACCTCTCTTCTCTCTCAGGTGATGATTATAATGGGTGTCATTGGACTCCTCTAAAACTAAAGCTCCAGTTAATTATTATTGTAATATGTGCTGTTAGAACATAACTATATCCACACAATTACATACAATTAACTTTTAAAAACTATTTACAATTTCTTTCAACTGGATTTTCATCAATATCTATTTCTATCATTTTTTATTAATTTTGAAGGAATTACTTTAATGTCACTAAATTAAATGTACTATATTAAATTACTATTTATTCTATACCTGTAGTTTTGAATGTACAAGCACTAAATGTTGGAATCCTAAACTGCAGATGTGTGTTCATCTTGTGGGCAAAGGTTTTTGAGGCCTCTTTAAGTGATTTATTGTTTATTAGAGGCCTCTGTGCTTGTGTGACACAAGGGTTTGTGTGTTTAGAAATAGAAGACTGACCAACTCCACACAAGTGCAATTATTCATTAAACTTGTTATTGTGCATTATTTATTAGGAGCAGTTTCACACAACAATGCCATACATGCCCACTGAACATGACACTTTTTGCAGTGAAACCAGTACACCTGCTATGATCAGATGGGTACATCTATAAAGTTATAATCAATACCACAATCATATTTCTATTATCTCTCTTTACCATAATTTTTTCTCACTTTCTCCTTTTTATCTTTTTTCTTCTCATCTAGTGTATTTCTTCTCTTGAGCTTTTAAAATCCACTTGCAACAAATGAGAAAACAAATGAATGATGATGTAAAAAAAAACATAAACAACACAATAATGAGCTCCATCCATTTCCCTGAACCCTCTCTTTTCAAGATCTCAGTGTAGCCATCTCACACTTTGGTCATTTCTCATCATCAGCTCTATTTCCTGTACATTCACCAGTTAATTGGTGGCTTGTGACTTGCATGGCAGATTTTTCCAAAAAATGTATTAATCAATGCAAAAAGAGCAAAATAATCGATACTACCATGCAATACACAACTATTGTTTTTTACAGTCCTTATTACTGCTGGTTATCACATTCCTGCGTCAGTAAAATTTTATATTTTTGCTATTAAATGTCTCGTTTTTACTGTAGATGTCTATTTTGTCTCTTATAAGCTCAAATGAGACAAACTAAACATTATGATAAATTATATGTATAAATGTGAATTAAAGCCTATACCATCACGGAGGGGTAATTATGTCACCTCTGATGCCAATATTAGATTTTAAGGGCTTTAACAGCATTCTTATTTTGCCACTAACACTTTAGCTGGTCAATAAAATCATCAATCCACATACTCTTTGTTTCTGTTTTTATTGAACAAAAAACTCAACCAATAAAACATCAAAAGAGAAAAATAAGAAACATATTCTACATTATTAGAATAACTTATGTGGGAAAGTTTTTGACAAAAAATGTCCATTGACCAAATGTATTATGACCCATTTGAAGATTGTTGGTGACAGATGGTGTTAAAAACACTTCTCAAGCTTCTTTCAGGATTGGACTTCAGCTGTTTAAAAAATATCAATACAAAACAGATGTTGTTACCTGTATATAAATATATATATAGAGAGGGGGGTTAGACATGTTTAGTCAGAAACTTACCTGCACTCCTGAAGACTTGAAACAAAAACACCAATGAGATCAGCAACATTAAAACAATCGTCCACCAAAGTGCTGTTTCTGTTGAATTACAAAAATGAATGTTTTATTAATATGATTATAAATATGGAACCTTGAATTGTATTCATATGTTTATGAATATTAAAATTCAAATGGCAAATTATGGGTTTTAAATCATAGTATATTAAAGACATCACCACATTCAAAGTTATGCTAAAATTAAAATGATTTTATGCATATTTCATCATATGAAAGCCAATCACTGTATTTGATCATCCAATCAGGTTGAAAAGAGTTTCTCACCTGGTTTAGGTTTCTCCACAGTCAGGGTAACTTCAGTGGGTGTGTCTAGGGCGATGTGAGAGATGCTGCAGGTGATGACAGTGCCCGGGGGATGATCGCCAGGCCGTAGGATAAGGTGAGATGAAAGTGAGAATGTTCTGTCACTGTGTTGCTGATGGCTGGTGAGGAAGGATTCCTTTGAGAAAGAGACAGACTCCTCTGCAGAGGGGGGCTTGGAAAACCACTCCACCTACAGGATCACAGGTCAGTCAGGATACAGCAAAATAAATGCCCCAGAACTGTTTTGGATGATCAGAAAGCATTTGCAGTTTAAGAGTTGTGAGATCTGATTTGAGATTTTCTTTAGTGTTGTTATGGAAATGATCTAACCTGCACATCCAGAGGATAATATTGGTCACAGTGACAGCTGAGTTTTTGGGGTGTCTTGTCTTGAAATACAAGGGCTTTTTCTGAGAGTGTCACTTGAGGAGGCTCTGAGTAAACAAATCAAAGAGGCAGGATGGAAAATCATAAGACACAAGCATTGCTACATGAGCTATGTTCTTGGCTTTTAATGCAGACTATCTTCATCTGTACTGCAGGCTTCAAAACTTCAAACACTCCAAAACACTTTATATAGAATGACCTCCTAGAATGGGCTTATGAGAAACTCACGTGTAATGTGCAGCTGGACAATCTGCTGGGTCTGAAACTCTCCAGAGCCGACAGTGCAGATGTACGTGCCCTCATCACTGACCTTTAACCTCCTGAGAGTCAGAGATGCATTTCCGTCCCTCACCAGCAGATCCGCTTCTGCACTTGTGTTATTCCTCTCTACTAGCACTGCCATTTACAAGAGTAATGTTAACTATTCAAACAAACACCCATTTTAGCAGAAATCTTAAACTCATTCTGTGTTTGTAAGGTAATGATTGAATCCTTTGACCCATGTCTGATTGGACGAGCTCTGCAAATCTAATCACAGCTGAAACAACTAGTAGTGTTCCTGCAGCTCAACTGTTGCAAATAACGCCATGGATTCAAAACCTTGGGAATGTGCATATTTGAATGATTTTCACCTACCATCTGATCCCACTTCTGCCTCTGTCTCTCTCGCTTTCATATCAAGGATTTTATGGCCATTTCCTCTGTGCTGCAGGCGCCACTCAAGCGCCACATCCTGCCCGATTACTGAGTCTTTCTGTCTGAAGCCACAGTCTAATAGTACATTGCCCCCTAAGTAGGGGGAGGAAAAAAAAAAAAAAAAAAAAAAAAAAAAAAAAAAAAAAAAAAAAAAAAAAAAAAAAAAAAAAAAAAAAAAAAAAAAAAAAAAAAAAAAAAAAAAAAAAAAAAAAAAAAAAAAAAAAAATTTTTTTTTTTTTTTAAAAAAAATTTTATTTTTTTTTTTTTTGTGTGTTTTTTGGTTTTTTTTTTTTTTTTTTTTTGTTTTTTTTTTTTTTTTTTTTTGTTTTTTTTTTGTTTTTTTTTTTTTTGGGGGTTTGTATGCTTTTTTTTTTTTTTTTTTTTTTTTTTTTTTTTGTTTGTGGGGTTGGTGTGGGTTTTTTTTGTTGGGGGGGGTTGTGGTGTTGGGGGGGGGGGGGGGGGGGGGGGGTTTGGGGGGGGGGGGGGGGGGGGGGGGGGGGGGGGGGGGGGGGGGGGGGGGGGGGGGGGGGGGGGGGGGAGGGGGGGGGGGGCGGGGGGGGGGGGGGCCGGAAGGGGGGGGGGGGGGGGGGCCGGGGCCGGGCGGGGGGGGGAAAAAAAGGAAGAGGGAGGGGAGAAGGGAAAATTGGGGAGGGGAGGGAAAGAAGGGGGGGGGGGGTTTAAAAAAAAAATTAAAAATTAAAAATTTTTTAAAATTATAAATTTAGTAAAAATAAACCCCACTTCAACCCCCCCCCCAAAAAAAACCCCCCCCCCCCCCCGGGGCCTTCGGGGGGGGGGGGGGGGGGGGGGGGGGGGGGGGGGGGGGGGGGGGGGGCCCCCCCCCGGCCCCCCCCCCCCGAGAACCCCCCCCCCCCCCCCCCCCCCCCCCCCCCCCCCCCCCCCCCCCCCCCCCCCCCCCCCCCCCCCCCCCCCCCCCCCCCCCCCCCCCCCCCCCCCCCCCCCCCCCCCCCCCCCCCCCCCCCCCCCCCCCCCCCCCCCCCCCCCCCCCCCTTTTTTTTTTATTTTTTTTAATTAACAAATATAAAAAAAAAAAAAAAAAAAAAAAAAAAAAAAAATTTTTTTATTTTTTTTTTTTAAATTTTTAAAAAAAAAAAAAAAAAAAAAAAAAAAAAAAAAAAAAAAAAAAACAAACACAAAAAAAAAAAAAAAAAAAAACACCCAAAAAAAAAAAAAAAAAAAAAAAAAAAAAAAAAAAAAAAAACGCCCCCCCCCTCCAACAAAATAAAAAAAAAATTTTTTTTTTTTTTTTTTTTTTTTTTTTTTTTTTTTTTTTTCCTTTTCCTTCCCTTTTTTTTTAATTTTATTAATTTTTTTTTTTTTTTTTCCCCCCCCCCCCCCCCCCCCCCCCCTTTTTTTTTTTTTTTTTTTTTTTTTTTTTTTTTTTTTTTTTAAAAATAAAAATTAATATTTTTTTTTTTTTTTTTTTTTTTTTTTTTTTTTTTTTTTTTTTTTTTTTTTTTTTTTTTTTCCCTCCCCCCTTTTTTTTTTTTTTAAATTTTGCTTTTTTTTTGTTTTTTTTTTTTTTTATTTTTAAAAAATATTTTTTTTTTTTTTTTTTTTTATTTCTTTTTCCCCTCCTTTTGTTATCTTACACAGGAGAAATCTTACACAGGAGAAATAACTATGGGTCTAAATCGTGTTCTCTATTGCTCTAAAACATTTAAACTTTATAATGTGAAACGTCACTATAATTACAATACATACTGCTAAATAAGTATCAACATGTCTTTGATGACATTTTTGATATCTGTTAATATTTTCACTTATTAATTCAACCCAGACCCCTATTGAATATAAAAAAGCAGAAAAGCTGATTGGAGAATGAGCCTTCTGCATTATTAGACAAACCAGGACTCAAAATGGTTACCATGACACTATATATGAGTTATGTTAGAATATATATATATATATATATATATATATATATATATATATATATATATATATATATATATATATATATATATATATATATATATATATTAGAGTAAAACAGAGAACATAAGTTATGAGGATATTCTACACCATATGAAAAGCCCTCAAGGGTTACAGACTGAACCTGCTGTTACATTGACTGGGATGGAGGCACTTGCATAATTATAAACACACCTTAAAGTCTGGGAAGCAAATAAACTCATAAGGTGTATGTGCGTGTACGGGCACATCAACAGGTGATAATAACTTGTATATCTCAGTGCATAGATCATACAGAATGAATGTTTATGTTAAAGTTAGTGCCTAAACAAGTGAAAGTTGTGTGAAAATTAGGTCCTAAAGTGCCTAAACTTAATTGTAAGGTCAGACAAACAAATATACCAAATATAATAATAAATAATAAAAAAATGTGAACTTTGAATGTAAAATGATTTTGAACACAAGATAGTTAAGATACATGTTTATTCAACTGATGAAATAAAGTCATAAAAAATATGTACAATGTGGTTTTAAAAAACATCAAAACATCAACATACAACACAAATAGGAACATACTGTGTGTAAATTGCATGTTCATTGCAGTGAGCAACAATCTGGGCCCATTTTGAATGTATGCTATTTAATGTGGTTATAAAACAACAACATATGTCTTTCTCTGCCAAGGATCAGAATGTCTATCTTTAGAAAAATCTCACATGGTAGTTATTCCTTAATTGGCAAATGTTTTGTTTCAGCAGCATTGATACAGGAAAAGACAAAATGTAATATACATATATTTATAATATATATATATATATGTATATTACATTTTGTCTTTTCCTGTATCAATACTGTATCAATATGCCGAATTTAACAGGAACAGGTACTTTTTAGGTCTAGTGTGTAAATGTTCACCCTGTTGGCCACAAGGGGGAGACAGCATGTAATAAAACCAAACTTTAACGAAAATTAATTGTCATGTTCTAGTGCTTTGGAATAGTGTCATCAACTTAAACTGTACCAGCATTTCCACTGAAGTGCATTCCCAAGTAATTCCAATTCCAAAGGCATTTTCCTCTGCTAATACAGAGGTCGTATGAGACAAACATTAGCACTCGTGCTGCTTCAGGATAATTTTCTAAAGAACCATGTGATTAGGGCATCATCATTTAAATTTCTGTAAGAGTGACCCTGAAAGAGTCAGCCTGGTTTTCAATGGCCAGGATAAAGGTGTCTTCATTGCAATAGTGCTCAATTATGTTGTCGTCCATGTTGACCAGGATACTATGTTGAATAAAAGAGAAACAGGAAAAGGAAAAGAATAACTATTAGAAAATAATAACTCAGCATTACTATGCATAGTGTTTTATACATAGTGTTTTATGCATAGTGTTCTATGCAGGGCTATTGTTAGAATTTAGAGGGCATGGGAGAAAATATTTAAGGATGGAGCCCCCTCCCCTGGGCCCAATAGATAGGCTAAACTATAGAGCTAAACTAAATTATAGAAACCACCCTTGTTAATATAAGATGAAATGTGTCACATTTTGTGAATGTATTTCACAAAAATTAACATACTTACCCTTTCTTGCTTTTCTTATAGATTTTAGTCATCTTCTCCACAGGAACAGAATATTTGCCTGATATCTGGATAATGAAAGACAATAACAATGACAAACTGTTGCTGCTTATTAGACCTTACATTCAACGGCAGTTTAAACCAAAGCTCTTCTGAAAAGCCTCCGTAAACATCAGCTTATTTTCTTTGTACTTACTGCCTCCAGCAAACTCTTCAGGTTTGGAGACTTCAGCATTAGTGCATCAAAAACTTCATCAGCTTCTCTCCTCACATACAGCAGGACTGCAGAAACATCAAATATCAAAATAAGCATTAATACAAAAGCCAGATTATTTAAAATGTTTACATTTTATGATCTGCGCTTGAAGTTACTTGTAACTGGACATTTTACATCAATGTTACTTGACAGCAGAACTCTTTATTCTGATACCTAATATTATCTGATATTATTAAACTGAACAGCTTTTTTTAAAAATGCAATAAACTACTAAACCCACTCACTCACAATTTCTACACAACGTAAGCATTATAGAGCTTGGCATAACTAGTCAGATGTATATTCATTATTAAAATAACCAAACACTATCTTGATTTTAATCAAGAAATATCTTAATTTTTAGTTTTAGCATATCTGAATACTTGTTTTGTTTTATTTTAAATCATTTTAAGTCATCTTGAGGCCCTCTTGGAAGTACGTTAAGGCCCCCTAGTGGGCCCCAGCCCCCTGGTTGAGAAACACCGCCCTGGCACGTATGTATGTTACAGTGGCTATGAAAACCCCTTAGTAGTTTATAAATCTCTGTAACACATTATATTATTATGTGGTAACAGTTTATAAAAGCAGTAAGGCCTCGTACCCTATTCCTTAAGTAAAATGTACATACATGTACAAATATAAACACATACCTCTCTTCTCCTCTCTGCTGTATTTTGCAGGCGGAGAGCAAATATCATCTTCTGAGGGTCTAAATGTCCTTTTCATTCCCACCCTTAATAAGAAACAAGCCCAAAAATTTGTCAGTTTTTGTAAGTGGTGAATTAAAAAGTTCAAAATGAACAAAACTGCATGTATTCTGCTGATTGGTTTGCTGAACTTTGATAGATATTTCTTTAACTATCTTTATATAAGGTATTTTATGAATTAATGAATAAAAGTAGATCAAGGAAATTCAGTGATCACACAAATTTAGTAATCACACACATACCCATCACTCTCCATTTCTTCGACACCAAAGCTGAACACCTGCACACACAGAGAAACAAAACACTATAAACACTGAAAACTACTCTTTCTGTTGGATGCTGGACGCAGGTTGTGCTCAACCTTGGCACCCATTGCTTTGTGCTCTAATAAATGAAAGAAGTCAAACAGCTTTAGAACAACATTAGGGTGAGTAAATATTGACTTTTCAGTTTTACTGAAAATAATTTGAACAATTCCCCACAACCAAGTCACCATTACCCTTACAGCCTCAGCATTACACAGTGACAAACAGTTCAGAACTAATACAGCTTTTGAGTATCACATCAGTTCCTCTCACCTGACCAGCTCTCTGGAGGTTGCTCAAGTGAACATCAGGGATGAAGAGGACTGGCTGGGACACCAGGTCTGACATGGTTTTAAAAAATGTAATATCAGACTTCTTCTGAGGTAATGCTGTGAAACCTCCCCTCTTACCTAACAGGTGAAAAATATCAAATGACTCAAATTCAGCAAGCTGATTCACAGCGAAACACACAACTTCATTAGTTTCAGGTGACAAATAAGGTCAAAAACGTCATTACAGAAACAAGTAAAAACTGGGTCATGCAAACTGATAAATAAGAATATGATTAATAGCCAAAATGTAATTTTGCATTTTCTCCACGATTATTGTAACAAGGATAACGTTCAGGTTTGTGTGAATAAACATACAATTGACTATAGAAAGGCCCTCACCGTCATGACCCTGTCCGCCAACAGCTTGACCTTTGACCTTCTTCCGGAGCTGTTTTTTCTCCTCATCACGAATTTTTCGCTCTGCTCCCTGTGGACCAGATAAAATTAGAGTGTTTGTGTGGGATTACACTAGGTATTGTTGTTACGTGGATATCAGAAATGAAATGGACATAAAAGGCTATAAAAAACACTAAACTACAAAAGATAAACATATTATGCTTAACTGAGTATTATTTAATAAATCAGATATTTTTTTCAAATGACTAATTTACTTGATTTCAAACACTATTGTACTCTTATATGAAGGGCATATAGTAGAGACCTCAAAGGTGCTATTTTGTGTAGTGGTCAGTTATAGCCACTACACAAAATAGAAATGGTAAACACATGAAATTACTGTTATAACACAGGACACATGATTTGAGCATATAAAATAATGCAGGTCTGTCACTCTACTTGTTAATTAGTAAAAACCCACAAATATATGAACCAGGAAACCGCATGCATTTTTACACTGCACAAACCTTGTCACAGAAGACCTTGATTTGGGAGGAGGCTCTGTGAATGGGCCTGTTGCTCCTGTTATTATAACTGTAGGTGTCAATCTGGATCATAAGTGGAAGACCTTTAACTCCCTTCTGTGAGGAGAAATCTGTGCTCAGACAGTTTACCGTAATAAAAACCTGTGAAACGAAAGAAAACACACACAAACATGCTTGTCAAAACATGCATTTCTCAGGGGAAAAACGGTCAGGTTTGATGGCCAGACGTCTCTTAAGAATCACAGCAGCACTTCGTTCACTAAGCTGCTCAACTACAAGATAAATGCTTTTAAGGAGGGCAGGAGATTTTTTCATAAACATTTTTGTTATGCTGGTTGAAAGTCTCCTCACATCCTGATGCAGTCACTAACTAAAGTGGTCTAAATATATTTGTATAAATATATCTTCGGTGGAAGGTGCAGGACTGTAAATGTTCGTCCAATTATTACATTCAGTGTTTTGGAGGAAGCGTGACTTTGGAGGAAGTGTGGGATCTTACGCTTTCAAAGCTAGGTTGCTATTGCTAGCCTCTCTGAAACTGCCTTTAAATAGTGGCAGGTGACTCCATACATGCATACATACATACAACACAGCTGAAAAAATAAAATTAAAGGTAAATTAAGGCAACAGATAAGTTGTATTTTGGTTAACAAACACAGAAAATTAACCATGGAGTCTATATTTCTACTTCTTCCATAGCAAATAGCAAGATCATTACTTCCTGTCTTAGTCTAGAGTAAGTATTTAAACAGATGAAAAACACTTAGCATTAAAAGAAGAAAGCAGGGGAGAATGTCATGTACTTCTGTTCCTTACTAAGTCATTTCTTTAAACCTGACTACAAAACATCCATACAGATTCTATGCCTACAAAAGGTCACACTCATTAAATCTGACCTATTAATATAGCTAATCATATTAATAGGTATAAATAGCTAATCATTTTTACCTTCTACCCTTCTTGTATATGTTAACAACTGTAAAATACATCTTTAAATGCCAATTCCACAGAAAACCCACATAACCGCTATCTCAGTATCTACTTGTCAGTGGTTTATTCAAATTGTAAGCAAAACTAAATTCATTTCAAATAACTGAAACCTGTCTTATGCCAATATATCAAGAGACTCTGGAAAAACGACTGTTGAAAGATGAAAAGGTGGCAAATCTTTCAGCCCGGGGTGAAAATAGTTTCCCACTGACGGTCTCCCCTGCTTCATGTCTGTGCCTGTAGCTGTGCCTGTTTCATACAGGAGCTTGTTGTTAAATGTTATGAGAACCACTTGCTTTCTCAGGATCACGTGATCTCTTTTGACAGGAATCAGTTAGCAATAACACACAGCCAAACAAATCTTTCTAACCTGGGCTCTGTCTGTCCGTACACACAAATATAAAGCAAGCAACACTGAAATCTTACAATGTCTTCATCCTGCACCATCAATCATATCAACACTGCTTGACTTTATAACAGAATGCATATGCATTTCTACAGTTAGATTACTACATTATACATGCATTTATAAATGTAATTAATGTGCATCAGCAATGCAAAATATTAGCACGCTTGCCTCACTTAAATTTGCATGCATGTTAATGAAGAGAAATGAACTAAAATAATACTCCCCCACACACCGTATGAAAATGGCTGCTTGCCAACCACAGAACTAAAAATGCTTTTTAATATATTGTTTAATATATCGCACTTTTCTTTCAAAAATTATAAAACGTGATTAATAAATAGCTGGTTATTAATAAATAACAAGAAAGACAAATTTAAAGCACATCCTATATGTTCACTTCCACACACCCTAAACAAACAAAAAAGTGGGTTATTTCTAAAAGTTAAGCCTTTTATTGAGTTTTTCCACTGGCTATAAAATAACACATCAGACAACTTCAAAAGCTTCAGCTCTCTCAGAGCACCAACTTGAAAGACAAATATTGACCATGAGCACTGGGTGGATCTCCTCCCTTAAGTGTGCACTTAAAGAAAGCTTGTTAAGCGCTGCAACTTGGAGGGGAAAATCCTCCTGACAATGAATAGGATGCTGCAGGGAAAAATGAAATCTCCTCCCAAGTCCTCCACAGGCTGAGCAGCTCTTTTCAAACAATCTCAGGTCTGAGATAAACACAGTATCCATGATTGTCACTAAGATGTGTAGTGTGACAAAAACTATAAACATTAAGTCATTTTGCAGAGACTATTCAAACTATTCCATGTAAAAGCTCTTGTGTCTAAGTAAAAACTTTAAAAAGCCTCACCTTTGCCTCTTCATTGACATCCCAGGTGAAGGACACAGCATTGTAAGCAATTTCTTCAATGTTACCAATGGTGTTGAAGCTCTCTTTATAGTCGGCTGGGTGGGAGGAGGGGACAGTGGGGTTGGGGAAAAGGTATTTTTTGTTCAGTATAATTCTCTGCATTATAAATTTGTCTGAGAGTAAAGTATCAAATAACATGAAGGCAAGATAACTGTGAGAACAAAGTTTTTTTTCATTTACTCAGAGCAAAAATTATGTATATTTTATGTAGAACAGCAAGCAAAGCATTTCAGCACTTATTATACATAACTAGGTTATGTAAAGGTCATGTAAAGAATCAAAGCCAAAACAAAACGCGAGATGCATTTATGCCTCACACAGGCATTTTATTTCCTGTTGAAGCTATGACATGGTACCTGCCTGCTGTGTAAATACAACACCACTTAAATGTATGGCAGACGTTACTCAAACCTTCCACTTACAAAAGAGCAGGACCTTTTCCCAAGCCCCCCAGCCCCCCCAACAGTTAATGCTTCTATTCAAATCCTGATCTTCTGCCTCGGGCACTATGAAAAATCCCTGGATACTGTTATTCAAATCAGGACAACATCAGGATCAGCAGATCAGGTTTCTATCCTTCAAAATTATGCCCAAACCATCTCAGTCTGCCAGCTGCCATGGAGAAGACCATCACAGTGGTCTCCAGGTGTCAAAACCCCCCTTCCTTTAACCTAACCCCCATTGTCCTTATGGCTCCCGACAGGGACTTATAATAGAGTAATTTGCCCCAAGCATCAGACTAAAGTCGCAGCCCCCTTCTCTGAGATAAACCTCAAATAAAATTAATGAGGTGGTGAGAAGAAAATAATGGACAGAAGGAGAAAGAAACCAATTCTTTTGTATCCCAGACAGACAGACAACGTACAGCCCAAAAAATGACTGTTAAGGATGTGAGTGAATTTCAATAAAGTATATAATGGCACAAAAGAACAGTCATATCTTAAAACACTGAGGTACAATAAATCTCTTCTTTACCATATACATGCAGCAGCATCTCACCTATGTCAAGGACTCTCTGTTTTGCCGTGTGCTGGCGGGTGTGCCAATAGTTCCAGTGCTTCAACTGTTCATCTCGACACTTTTCCTGTCCAAACACCACCATCACTACACTCTGAGTGAGCAAGAGAGAGAGTCATGATGATGTGCTTGATTCTGGTGCTTAATAATAAAAAAAACTATCTCTGAGTGGTTTTCATGGTAACAGCAGAACTCACCCGCACTTTACTGATGGGATGACGAAGGCCCCTATTGGCCCCGGACTCACTGAGAGTGATGCCGTAGAACTGGCCTTTGTTCAGATATATCATCGGCCCCTCGCCTGCCTTCTCACGGACTGACCGACTGGCTTCTATTGTGTACTGGAACATGTCTCTGGAAGAGGGAGGAATACTGTTGTGTAAGTGAAAATCAAAATAGAAACAAAAATGCTTGGTCTCTATTAGTGGAAAGAAGACATGACAATACAACTTTTGCAGTCAAGCAATTTTTAACCGTCATCCATACTTACTACAAAACTGATTGTCAAATGTTGTTATGGTTCATGTTTTTCAACACTGAATAACAAAACTTTTTATTTAGATTGTGTAAATGAATTATCACAAAATCATGCAACATCTCTCGATTAATACCTCTTTTATGTTTTTTTACGTTTTTTATTTCCTAGACATAAGAGCTAATTTTATTAAGTTTTACATTTTAAAAGGTTACTGTCAACAGAGACAATGAAAATAATAATAATTTAAATTACATTCTCTGGGTCACTGCTATTCACAAATTTAAAAAATGTGGCAGATATGTTCTTTCACTAACAATACTAAAATTTAACATTTTTTACATCTCTGCTCAAAATTCATGGAATATGAATTTATGCATTATGGATTTCCATACTGCGCAAACATACACAATTCAATGAAATCTATAAAACAAGAGATAACTGATGGTTTGAAATTATGTACTTACACCCCTGGATGCTCCTGGGTGAAATCTTGGGCCCCTAGTGTGGTGGACACTCTGTACTTCTGAGAAACAGTACATAACTCAGAAACGTGAGTCTACTGAGAAAACATTTCAGAATAAACTCCATTACATCTTCATATGATCATAAAGCAGTTTTGGAAAGCTCACCATCGTTTCCTCAGGGTAGGCATCCTCAAAGGTGCTGTCTGGTGTGCTACACTGCTCATCTTTCACATACCCGTCATGGCTAACACTTGCTGCCTCCTGCATGGACTGGTAGGACATGCGAGGATATTGAAGCCCCTGTTGCTGGTGATGGTTGGAGAATGCCTGTGCATACACCTCAGCCTTCACAGTGGCTACGACACCACCCTCGACCGGCGCTGTGCTGAACAGATCTTGTTTGCTTTCAGTGCTGTGACCGTCAGTGTTCAAAGACAGGTTGACAGGAAGTGACTTCAGGACTTGAATCCGACAGTCAGAGGACTCTAGGCCATCTTGACCAATCCTGTTGAATGAAAGAGGGCAGCAATAAGGGTATTAGCCCATATTACTCCAGGCAACCAAGCTCCAACTGAAATACATTTCTTAAATGTTGAGTGTGTACAGTGCGTTACACTGACCTTTTGTCATGATCTTCTGGAAGTTTGGGGACTGGTAGGATCCTCTTCTCTTTAGGAACCTAAGGAACAGGGTATAATAACTTTAATAAGACATCTTCAGATGTACATGCCATAAAATATACTTTAGTTTTCTAAGGCAATGACTATGATCTGTGCATTTATAGATGATCTCTGACCTTATAGTAATCATAAAGGAGGCCTAGGGCAGCCACGCTGTCCTCATCTCCATTGATGCTCATCATGGCTTTGGTGGCAGCAGTAAGTGGGTTCTCCAGGTAGGATTTCCAGGCCTCATCTTCACTGGTGAAGGCACGGCGTGATGGAAGGGACATCTCGTTAGGAACCACCACCACCAGACGCTTACTGTGAAAGGTGACATAAACATTTGCCTAGATAAAAAAATTGGCCACATGACATCTTCATATGTGTATATTATGATAAATTTATCCGGAAATCAATCAAAAAATGTTTTAGCAGTTAATAATCAAAAATACTTTTGTTCAGAAAATACCTTTGTTCAAGTTCAGATTTCCAAATAAATGTGAGCAGACTCTAAATTATGTAAAAATATGGTAACAATCTTATGTGTGGGTAAGAAAAGCCTTAGATTTAGGGCTGTAAAATTCCTGGAACTTTGGAAAGTTAATGGGAATTTACGGGAAAATATGGCAATTATGGCACACAGAAGATGAGTCATATGTTGAGAAAGCGAATATAGTTATACAAATTAAACAACATTTCCAATTAATTCCCATAAATTCCCATAATATTCCAAGTTACGAAAATTTCTCACTTAAATTAAAATTATGTTTATCACAATGTCAATAACAGGCCCCAGCCAAATAATACCACCTCTCTCTATACCTCAGGGTTCATAAAGTTTACAAAGAGTTGCAGCATACACCTGAAATTCCCAGCACTATCCTTTTACATAATCCACACAATCGCTTTTGCTGTTGGACAATGGACTATATCCTGCTGGATATAGATACTACAGTGAGGAAGGGCTACATGGGAGGGGCTGTACAAGGATGTTAGCTAATATAAGCCACCTGCCCAGGCCCACCGTTATATTCAATTATATATACATAGCAAACAAACACACAGATACAAAAGAAAACCAGCAATCTCTCTCAGTCATTCTCAGTCACTGAATATATCTGACATGTTATCCCACTGGAAGTCCTCAAAAATAAAAGCTGAGTTAATACACTGATTATAGGCAGGGATCTATTCTTCAACCTTTGTTTGTCTGCTTGTTGATGTAACCTTTAGATAATGTAGTAAACAACCATGGGTTCAACTCATGCAGAAACATATTTACTTACATTACTTATATTTTTATTAATGCTAAGAACAAACAAAGCCAATGCCAGGGGTAAGCACAGCTGATAATTAAATTACAGGATAGGAAAATAACATAAAATAGTTAGGATTTCAGTTCCTTGCAAAAAGGTAGTGCTTAACACCCTGGAATTTACATTTTTGTAAGAAACTGTTTATAGGAAAGTAAATAATTATTTACATTTACTTACATGATCAATCAAAACAACTTGTTAAGATGACGTCACAAAATTCACAGGTTGACAACTTACAGCCACAGGATCAACTAAGGTTTTCCATTTCTACAAAAAATGCTGTGCTTTCGTTGGCGACTTACTTGTCCTCTTGAGCCATGTGCGCTACTGGGTTCTCGCAGCCAAACTGGACTTTCAGGTCGGTGAGGATGCGGCAGGCGAGTCGTAAAGATTCAGTTGGAAGAAAACTCGGACTACAGGTCAAACAACTTCTCGCATCCGACTCTCATTACAGCATCATCCGTCTGTTCCGCACAAAGGGGAGCCGCCAAACATTCGGGATGAAGCGGAAAATTGTGTTAATTCTGGGAAGTCGTTAGTAAGACTGTTATTGAGAGCAGGTAAAGGTGCGCTCTCCTTACCTGAAGGAGGGGACGAGCCAACCAATCGCCGCGCGACCGCGGTGATTCGCTCATGCGATTGGCTGTACAGAAGATATAAGGCGTAACCGCTACCTGCATGCTTACTGTTATTAAAACAAGCGCCTGAAAAACAGAAAAGCCCACTCAGTTTGTGGGAGTTTCAGTTGGTTGTGCAATGATCCATGACAAATGTCCTTTAAATGTTGGTTAACCACTAAATATTATCAAACCAATTAAACCAGAAGCCAACAATCAAGAGATCAAACCAATATTAAATATATTTTTTATTTTTTACAGTTATGTACATCTGTACATAAATCT
Organism: Chromobotia macracanthus; assembly: GCA_036877525.1. Lineage (NCBI taxonomy): Eukaryota > Metazoa > Chordata > Actinopteri > Cypriniformes > Botiidae > Chromobotia > Chromobotia macracanthus. The sequence goes on along the minus strand of JAZGTH010000027.1, from coordinate 6,448,528 downwards.
CCCTCTTACATTTTTATGTATATTACTTAAAATGTTTTAATTTCATTCCACCTGTTTAATTTTTTTTTAATTTCTTGTGTATATATTGCATGTATTTAAGTACTCGGAGCAGCTGGAAACCACAACAAATTGTGTGCACACACTTGGAATAAAGCTGATTCTGAATAAATGTCAAGGTTATTAGCAGAGACCAGAACAAACAGCGTGAATAATTCTTCACACAACTTTCCTAATTTGACTTTTATTTTCTTCTCTCTGCTTTAAAGTTTGTTATACACTCTAGCATCTGTCTGAAAAGAACTTTGACAATAAAGTCCATCTACTGTGTCCTGTTCATACGTTAACTATATTAAACCAGAGAGATAATGAAATAGGACTTTCTGATTGTTTCCAGTGAGCTTCAAAGATGGTTTTACTTGTTTTTTGTTTACTGTTAGCCATTTGTCTGTGCTTGTCCAAATAAAGCTATTGTTGACCAGAAGACTGCTGTTTGTTTGTTAGAGCTGCAAATAAAAGCTTCTGTTAGAGTAACAGGTGTGGCACCATTTTAAAGTCTTCAGTTAGGCTCTCTCTTTGCTTGGATCTGGTAAAAGGCTGGTCTGAGATCAGCTTTTGTGCTTTTAATAAGCAGACCAATAAAACAGCCAAAATACAGCTCCCCTTAACTTAAAAACTGTTTCGATCAGTCTAATAAATGTTAATGTGTGCGTGACAGCTCTGACTTGAAGACAACAAGTCTCAACAGGACTATCGAGCGGTCAGGTGGACTCATACTAAAGACCTGCAGTCAGCAGTCATGGGAACAGAAACTGACACCCGAGTGATGACAAATAATATTTCATAATTTGCTCCAGCAACACTGCATAACACTCAGATCACTGGCTAACAGGCTGAACAGAGTTTTTGTTATGAAAGGGACAGGTTTAAATAAGTTTATCATTGTAGAATTATTTAGTATGTACTAAATTTCTTGTAGTAAACTGCTTATTTTGTTCTCTCGTAAAGGAAAAGTAAGCTCATACTATATCTGCATCCTTATCACACTTCATGGGACATTTCACAAGAGGTGTGGCATGCATCAAGAAAAGTCCTCAAAAGAAAAATTACCTGTTTAGACCTGGAGAAGAGCTTCAGCTTCTACCTGTCTGACAGGTAACGATCCTGCATTGTTATCAAAATGTGACAGTAGTTTATACATAATACACACACACACACACACACCTGAATCGACACATTCTACCAGTCATACAGGTGCAATAAAGGCTCAGACCTCTGCAATAAGTTGCCCTCAGATAATTTAACATTGAGTTTCTCTCATGTTTGTCTGTTAATTATTGGGTACTGCTTCTAGAAAAACATTTCTCATGCACCACCTTTATCAAGAATTTTACAGCCATGAACGCTCAATGTTCTTTTCATACATTATACACCACATTTAATTTGGTGGGAAAATTTTGGGCGACTAATTGTGCTGACTCACAGGATTCACATGATGTCATCCCTTGCCCAAGCATGAGAACAAGACCAGCTCCAATCTACTGCTAAAGAATCTTTACAACAGCAGGCCCAACACTGCAAATGGTATAATTCCATTTTTAGATATGACAGTGAAACTTCCACAATCGTTTTTTTGCACACTTCTGAGGAATGCTCCTTTTGTGGTTGGTGGTGTGGAAATTCCATTTTTTTCACCTATCTAATCTTTCACTGTCACAAAGACAGGGTGTATAGAGTTGCTTTAGAGAACCCCTGAGAGTGTCAGACATGTGTAAGATTTCCTCACTGAAGCCCCTGGGCTGGGCAGGACCTCCCAAACACATCCCATTAGGTTATTTCAGGAGAGGTTAGCTATGCTATTGTATTTAAGAAATATTTTAAAATGCATTCAAATATACTTTGTGTTTGCTAACAGTTTTTGGTCTAAAAGTTTAAGTCTTGCCCTTTTTGACAAACACTGTTTATGTTGAGATTGTATTCATTAACCCTCTCCAGCAGCCTATTGTTACCATTTTTTTAAATTCGCTAGTAATATTCTGACATCTAGTGGCTAATGTTGTTACTACTTTTTTAAGCATTCTGTGTTGCAAAATAACAAAGCAACACAAGTGTTCTCTTCTCTCCAGATTTAATTTCTGCTCACTATAACTAAAATTTCTATGCCTCAGATCTACAGTCACAAAATACAGATTACCATACAAAATCTACAAAATGCAACAATTACAAACAATTTGTTTGACAAATAACAATTGTACAGTATAAATTTATACAATACTGATTTCATATTTTTGGCACCTGACCACATGATAATATTTTGATACAGAAATGTTATGTCAGATGTTTAAAAAGAAAAAAATTAAAAAAGAATGACAAAATATGCATAAAACATTTTAAAAATACAGTTTTGATCTGCCATTTCAACTTTTCAATTTTTACAAAACCAGCAGTCAATGAATAAAAAAGAAAAACCAAAACAAACATTCAGATAGGTTGAATTAACAGTATAGCAGAATTGAATGCACTGTGGTGAGGCATAGGATGTTTAGAGACATTCAAGAACATGGAACATTAGCCAGATTGAGGAGCTCTGTGACTTCATCATGCTTAATAAAAGCAGGACAGAAGGTGATATGCAGTGATATTATTAGTGGTTGGAGATGACATTATTAATTTTTGTGAGTGAATCAACAGCGCATGAGTGCATGGGCTATTTGAAGAGAGATGGGCCCTGTTTCCAATCACTCTCTTCTTGTAGTCTATATGATTTATACTCTATATTAAAAAGATACAGTGAATATAAACCACCACATGAGGTGAATGGGAGGAGCATAGAGCTAAACTCTGCAACAAATGGTCATTTCACATGTAAGCAATTTCATGCTTGATTAAAAGAAAAACTAACAAAGGCATTTAAAATCACTCACTCATAAAAACACTTCTGTGTGTATAAGGCAATTCAGTAACTTGATGATGCTCGTGTACAATCCAGAGTTTAAGACTGGCTGTATAGCAGATAAAAGTAACTCTAAACATCTCGTACTAGCTTTGACTCAATAAAGCTTTAGTTCTTCAGTTAGAAAAAGTGGAGTAATTAGCTCACTTTCTGCAATAATGCAAACAATGCATCACAACATCTATAATCAGGGTGAGCAAACAAGCTTGTAACTGATCTTAACCACGCACCAACACACACTACATGCATACCAATAACACAAATACTCTCCTGTCCACAAATGCAGATAAAATTAGTATTACATGCTAATACTAAAAACATCAATAAAATAGATCGCTGCAATCTAGTTAGATCTCTGAGTTTTATTTTGCATGCGTGTCTGTCGTTTCATGTTTCAGATTTATATACAAGCCTAAATGTTACTAGAGTACAAACATTAGAAAACCTTCAAACAGGAGACTTTGTCAGACTAAAAGTACTCAACACAAAATTGGATGTGCATTTCAAGCACTTGTTAATAAGGCTCTTTAGACTGCAAGGAATATGTGAGGAACCAGCTGTGTACAATAAGATCTGTATGCCTGATTTAGTGGTCCTGTGAGCTAATAATACTGCGCTCTGCCAATATTAAAGTTGGCCTATAAAGACTAGGATGTCAATAAACAATTTAAACATGATCTAGATCAAGTTCAAATAAGTCTGCAATGACTGTACCGAGTACCCAAATATACAAATGACTAAGGCTGAGGTGTTAACACACAAGAACTAGAGAGATACCATTAACCGTTTGAACAACTGTCAGACACTAACACGATTTTTCACTCTCTCACATGGCGTCAAAAAAAAAAAGAATATAACTTATTTCCTCTATTCAGTCATCACAGAAAGAATCAGTTATTTCCCATCTCATATCTTTGTCTTGCTGAAGCTTAAACTGTTGTCTATAACGTATATAAAACAAAATACACCATCTAAAACCAAAATCAGTTATGTACTTAACATGACAAGAAGCCTGTTTTCTCTTTAGGAAGTGATGTTAGCTCAGATAAATGCTCTGGTTACCATAATTCACTGCATCACAGGCTTCTTGCTGACCTGGTGCAGCTCCCTGTGTATGTGTGTGTCTGTATCTGTAGTCTGATGGGACCCAGATGCCCTACTTTGAAAAAACTGATCCTCCATTATTTCCTTGCTTGTGGAAGGAGTGATTATATCAAAAGTAAATTAAAAACCATAAATAAATAAAAGGTTGACATTGATCTCAGAACTGTCCTGCACTGCTGGGGTCACACTGTAGCAGACGCACGATAGATGGGTCGCTTTTCGCCCCTTTGATGAACTCCTCTAGAGACAGTTTCCCTGTGATGAACCAGAAGAGCACACAGACTGTTAGACATTCATAATCTTTACAACAGAAACATTATGGCTAGCAACTAATCATTTGCAATGATTGGGGAGAATGAAGACTAAATTTACATTTAAACAGAAAACATGTTGTCAGCAGGTTTCAGGAGTTGAAGAATGACTTTGAAAATGTTTACAAAGATTTAAAGGATTCTCTCAGGACAACCAGAATCTTGACAAGATTGTATAGCTAAGAACAGTATCAGTCAGCAGGTGGCACTGCTGCTTCTTTAGTCTCCTGCCAGTCAGAGGCAACTGCATTCACATTTTACAGTTTACTCCACAGTCCTGTGCTGATTCATTAGCTGGTCATAGCATTCACACTGAATTCATATTTTACTCCACATTCAGACCTGTGCTGATTCATTAGACTGTCACAGCATTCACACTGAATTCATATTTTACTCCACATTCAGACCTGTGCTGATTCATTAGACTGTCATAGCATTCACACTGATTTATGTTTTATTTATTAAAGTTTTACTTTTTCACACATTTACTTTTATCTAAATGGGTACATTCTATAGACCTCTTTTGTTTTTATACGCAGCTAGTTATAAATAATATAACCTAACCCTAAACCACACTCTAACACTAACAGAAAACTTTCTCCATTTTTGCAATTGTACAGGTTCAGCTGACTGCAGAATCGGTCCACTGTCTTATTTTCATACATTGTCCATCTGTTCAGTTTTCATGCAGGCCCTTCCTTTCTGTTCTAAACAATCATTTCAAAGCCTTGTCTGCTAATGGAGCTCTTCACTCCACCTATCATTCTGAGATTGTATATAATTGACGTTAGCATAAAACACTTATGTTACAACACAAACAAACCCACACTTTACACAAGCAAGTACGTGGCCAGACATTTACTAATAACATTTTCTTTCACCCCACAGAACTATTAAGTAAAAGTCCCTTGACCCTGAAACCTGAGAAAACAAAAATCAGTTTTGAAAGGGACACAGCTCTAAATTTTACCCAACCCTTTTGGCCTACACCACTGTCATAGTGAAAGAAATGCTTACCATCGCGGTTGGTGTCCATCTGTCTGAAGATCTTTTCTGTTCTTTTCTCAGGCGTAGACTCATCCTCAGGCATCTTCATCACAGATGACACCATTTTATAAATCGCCTGGAGAGAGATTTAAAGAGATTATGATATGCTTAATCAACACAGTAGCAGAGAAGTGACAAACATACATACGTGTATGTGTGTGTGTGTGTGTGTGTGTGTGTGTGTGTGTGTGTGTGTGTGTGTGTGTATGTGTATGTGTATATATGTATATGTATATGTATATATGTATATGTATATGTATATGTATATGTATATGTATATGTATATATATATATATATGTATATATGTATATATGTATATATATATGTATATATGTATATATATATATATATATATATCACACACACATTTGTTTATACACATCTATATCCATACACACACAAGCACACAGATACACATATGTACACACATACGCATACTACTAACAGCATCTCAGAATTATCAGGCCTAAAGATAGAAACTCCGGAAAGATTTCAGTGATCTGTACTGAAGCAGAGCCATGATAATCAGGTGTAAACCCTTAACAGATGCAGGTTCTGCTCTCTAATTATATTTGTCTCAGATAGCTCCTGTTGAGTAAGTGCTGCACTGACTGCTATCAGAGGAATAACAGTGTAAAATAAAGTGAGATTAAGACTCAGTCCTAGACATGAAGCAGGGAGTCCCATGACTGACTGCAAAAAACCTGTGACACATTCATGGCCAGAATGGAGATCTTTAGCTCTTTAACAGAGAAGCAACAGGTAAGCCTACATATTGCACTATTCAATAATCCTAATAATCTAATCCAAAATGTTTGTCATTTTGTCTGAACGACACAACTATACAATTTCCAATACTTCCAATTGTCACAAATGAAGCTGTCTACACTGAAAGAGTTTGCTGATTGTAACTGTAGTGTCACTCCCACCAATTATTTAGTTTAGAAAAAACCCCTTTATTTCTGCCTCCCTGCATATCCATACACACCCTGGGTTAACCCACTAATCATTGTCCTCCTTAATCCATTACTCCCACTTCAGTTCACTATACTATTGTAACATGTCACATGCTTGACAGGGTGAAAAACATACTTAAATTGCTTTTTTTTTGGTTTGCAACGGTTTTGCAATACATTACATCATACTTCTTTTTTAAACAATCATCTGGTTTGCAAGTATCACTGATTGGTGCATAGATACAAGCTTCTTGTAGCATGTTATTTTTTATGTTGTTTTTAAAAGACAATCTTGAGATAATAGCACCTACATGTAAAAATCATGTCGTCAAGTTACATATTAACAATAGACTGATTCAAAAAATACAGCATCTAATACAGTGAATTAGTTTTTTTCTTGAGTATTACTATTATACCAGGTCAGTTTATTCCCACAGCATTAATCACCCTGATTTTTAACAGTCTATGAAATACAATATAATATGAGTTTAAAGTGACGTGTCAGGTTTGGTCATAATGAATGTACTGTAGTTGTAGTGATGGGGCTGTAGGGGTATTAGAGACAAACAAAGTTGGGAAACAGTCATAACCTCTCACAGGAGTAATGGGCTCTATTACCAACCTGCAGCTAGTGTGGTGTTCTTTAATACACTTCTTGGCATAGAAAGATGAAAACACATTCAATAAATCATCAGTCTGCCAGGGAGGGAGGATAGTGATGCATCAAAATAAAATGGCATCATCACAGCATGACAGGTCTTTCCATGGTGGTCCCAAAACCACAATGAAGTATAAAAATCGAATTTACATCTTTGGAGCAAAAGTGTACATGACAATAGGGGGCGCTGTAGAGATAAACTGAGTAGCATTGCGATTCCCATGCAATTTCACCTAGAGGTATAATTATTTTATTTATTTATTTTATGGGTATAACTCCATTTTATGTGTTGAAGACACAACATGACATATCAATTAAGCTACAAATTCTCTGCAGATGTCAAACCTGGTTTGGTTTGAATAGGCCCGTGAGATCTAAGCAATCACTTGTTGCTAAAATTACTCTAGAACTGACGCAAGAACGCTGTGATGTGAAAGCAGGCCAATTGAACAGACAGCAAATATAAATAACCAGAGGAGAAGTGCGGTTTGATGAAAGCCTGTTTATCAGAGACAGAAATAAGACTCTTTACAGTAAGGAGTTTCTGACAGTCTAACACCACTATCCTTGCAGCTAAAACACTACATTCTGCAAGTGAGAAATAACAACATATGTGATGTAAAAATTGGGCATGACTGGGTTCCCTTTTGTCTCTCATTATGTCATGTCTGTTGCTATTTAAGATAGCTGTAAGGCAACAGGGATGACTATAAAACATCACTGCTAATTTTTAGAGAGATTTAGGATGCCTGACATACCTGCACAATCTCAAGCATCTCCGACTTGCTGATGTATCCGTTTCCGTCCAGATCGTACATGCTGAATGCCCACTTGAGCTTCTGCTCCAGCTTCCCTCGGGACGTGACACTCAATGCGATGATGAACTCCCGGAAGTCTATTGTGCCATCGCCGTTCGCATCAAATGTGCGAAACACATGCTCGGCAAACTTGGATGCGTCTCCGTACGGGAAGAAGTTTCCATAGATCTTCTTGAACTCCTCCATGGAGAGGTTACCGCTGGGACAGTCCCGCAGAAAGCCCTTGTACCATTCCTGGATCTCATGCTCCGTGAAGTCTGTGCTCTCCAGCAGGTCCTGCATCACCTCAGGGCGGAGCTTACTGTTCTGCTTCCCCATGCTTCTACTCACAAGACAGCGCTGGTGAAAGAAAACAAGAGGAATATTGGGCATAAATGTGTCTACAGACGAAATGAAATCTTGTACTATACAAGGATACAGAATGAAGATCTAGACTTCAGAACAGGAATATGATCATTCTAATACATCTCTACGAAGCATCTTTGATTTTATCTATATATAGCCAATAATAAGGGCCATATATAGAGAAGCGCCTCCATTTCAAGTTTGTTAGGGCCCTCTAGTGTGCCCCGGCCTTCTTGTGGAGAAGCACCGGCATATATAATATCCAAGCAGATTGTTTCTGAGCTATACTGTAACTCTTTTCAGAGTTGCATTCAATGGCTCCGCTTGCAATATATGTGTTGAAATATGATAATAGAGAAAGGAGAGAGAGTTAGGCATCTAGCTGAACAAACCTTAAAGGCCACTGACACTAAACACTTGTAAAGAACGGGTGGTGGAACAAAACCTGAATGAACAATTTCCAACATCACCCACTCCAGCCAAACCAAGAGTACCCCCTCATCCTTGACTGAGGTCAATAGGGTGGCGGAGGGATGCTCTAGCACTGACATGAGACAGAGGTGAGAGATGGCTATATAAACGCACTCCTGCGAGGTGATTGGTTGGATTACATGGCCATACTCCTCCCGAACTTTGTTAAATAAACTGAATTTAATGAATGCGAGGTGATTTTATACCACCAGGTGGCTCTTGTCATGTAAAAACTGTTTACTCAAGATATTCCCATCTGCAGGATGACAGATATCCCCTTGAACAATTCAAGACAAAAAAAAAGCAAAAATTTGACTTTTTAACACACATGCGTGTTCCTCTTGTAGAGTAAGATACACAAATCACACACTCTTAAATAGAGCACACATGGACATCTGCATGTTGTGATGGCTCCAAATATGGCTGACACTCATTTTTAACATGTATTTTTGACATTTCTACCTAGAACATTAGACACCTTTGCCTGTTTCCTTAATTACCAAATCTAAATATTATTATTGTATTATTATTTTAATCCATTTTTAAATCTGAACTGGAGTGTACTGGCAGCTCAGACATGGCACAACCAACCAAAACATACTGTTCGATCTAAACAGTAGGGGTGGGAATCACACAGGTCCCGGATCATAAAACTGTCTGCCAAATGCATACATATCAATATCAATAACCATTTCTTAAAGAGCAATGTCCCCAAAGGTGGGAAAACTGTCTACATCCCTTTTACCTAGTAAGATACAATTCTGCTCATTTCAATTTATGTTTATTGCACTGAAATCTACAATCTAAGCCAACTGAATGCAAACAAGTACGGACTATATAAAAAAACTCAATAACAACATATCCGTATAAGACCATATTAGTACAATAAAACATGTATTTTAAACAGCATATTTATTATGTAACATGTAGATTACATTTATGATTTAATAAAGAATATTTCAAAATTATATAATAATGATACTGGTCTTCCATGTATCACCACACAAAATATTGCAATAGTATGCTGTAATATATCTAGCCCCTAATTAAAATGGCAACACCAAAATGAGAGCGTCAATCCAAACGGTCATTCACAGGCACCATCTGCAGAGCCTCCACTCAGGCCGAAGGGTCTGGAGATCTTATGTGACATCTGATATGTCTATATGCAGGAAGAGACTTTTGTTTCTCAGTCGAGTCATGGCTCTTCTGTCCAATCAGACAACTGTCTGACACACACACAAACCAACGCACAATTTACAGTGTAATGCCAAATGCATCGTGTCTTGGAGTTGGGGAGGGGTGTGGAGGTAGACTGTGGCAGAAGAGAGTGCTCCCTGTCTGATTAGAACTGGAGAGCAGCTCTTTAAACTTAAGAACACTTGAAGGTTCTGAATTACCCACACAAGTACACTACATGCCATCTAAACCGTTTGGTTTCATGGGAGAAAAAAATGCCTTCATAATACTGAACACACACCAAAAACAGACCAAACAATAAACAGACTAATGTTGCAATTTTATGGATCAGGTGACATGCAGCATACTGTAAATAACATTACAAATTTTGAGCATATACCAAGTCCTGTGTTCACTGATATTAGACTACTGGTATTATAGGTATGACCACTTGGATTATAGGTTTTAAAACTATTATTTTAACTATTTAACTATTCACACAAACTATCATAACTTTAATTTTTGCAAACTATTATAAACTATGATCACTTGAATGCTAGTACAGAATCAGTTCACACACTAAATTGGAAACTTGTGTGAGATCAGTGTGATCTGTGAAGTGCAGCCTTTAGACAATGAACTATGAAAATCAACCATTAAAATCTCTGCTTTGCTTCATGCCTAAACCACCTCATGCATTACCCATGGTAAAATCTCAGTAAGCATCCTGTCATAGCCTACTGCTTTATTATACTTATGAGCAGCTTTAACAAAAAGGTTTAATTCATTTTGAACAGTTTTAATATGTATTCTGAGTTGTAGAACATCAACTCAATAAATCAACATAATGAACACACTAGGAACACAAACTGCATTTGTTGCTTTACAGTCATTTATATGTTAGCATTTTAATAATTTTTCAGTACAGTACAGTTCAGTACAATGAGTAATTCCTTAAGGAATAAAGACCTGCTATTAACATTTCTTGCAGGGAGTAAATTATGCTTTTTACAGCATAATCCTCTTTTGGCAAAACACAGGTGCACTTTTGTATTTGACTTATGATGTTTGTACTGTTCACTATTTTAAACACTGACTATTGAGCTGGAAGAAAACATTAAAAGCTATTAAAATGTATGTAAGGTCTGGAATCAGAGCAATTAATGTGTTTTAACAATAAGCGAATAAGCCTTAAACTCCCTATCAAAATCTCTGCTCAGGAACCTGGTCATTCAGTTTAATAACATGCCATTAGCACTAAACATGAGAACAAATTTTTTTAGTGAAAGTGACATTTGTCAGATATGGTAACCCATACCTGAAATGTGACCTCTGCATTTAACCCAACACTGGTGAGGAGTAAACACACACTGCAAGTTGTGAAGACACACACACCCAGAGAAGTGGGTAGCACACTACTGCGCTCGGGGAGTAATCAGGGGTTAGGTGCCTTGCTCAAGGGCACTTCAGTTGCTACCTGCCAGTGGTGGAATTAAACCAGCAACTTTCTGATTACAAGCCAACTCACTTACCAGTAGGTCACAACTGCCCAACTAAAGGGTTTTGTGTTGACTACATGTCCTAACTCTCCCATCTGCTTATGGATGGAGATTGAAACAGTCAGCTGTTTCTCTACAATTTAATTTTTATAGTCATTGAATATATTAGCAGTATTTTAACTGCAAATTGACAACGGAAAGCAGATGGTGAGGTTTCCAAGGCACACTGCATTAGCTACCAGCCACATTCACAATGCGCTTTTTAAATTTGCTGCCATGTGTTCTGAAATGGTTTTCAGCTAAGAGGTGTCATGGCTGACAGGCATATATTAAATATCCAGCATTAACCCTCTTGATTAAATTGAACCTCAGTTTAAACACAGAGGACAGAATAGGGCTTAATTACAACGCAGTTAGCAATGCTGTCTTCATGTACAATAACGAATCTCTGTGACCTCTCGCCATGTTGCTATGGAAACAGACACTCCATGCAGCATTCGTTAGTAGAAAGAAAATAAAATCAATGAGACTACATGTTTGCATCTCTAGATGGAACTATGCTGTCCTGAACAGATCTCCTTATCCAATATGGATTTCAGCTGTGCACAGAGATGCAACTAGCTGCAACTCCAACTGCTCACTGCAGCCGGTATATGGTTTCACTGTGTTTTTCAAAAATGATTGTGTTAAGATAAGGTATGGTTGGTTAGCCAAGAACTGGCAAGAATAACTAGCAGAGAACTGGTGAAAACTACATCCTGTTTTCTCTCCTTGAAGCAGTGTACAATGGTCACAACCATTCATATAAGCAACTTGAAAGCAGAGTTCCAAAAAAAAAAATGAGGCCCTCGATGTGCATGGCAATTTGCTAATGGTGTAGAAATTAATCTGATTAAGCTCTCTCAGAATAACGTCTGAGAGATTGATCTTTGATGTTTGTGCTGCTGCTTTCAGCCATGTTAGACTTTAAATTGAAACACAACACAAGCCCAATTGCAAAATTGGGGATCCTTGTGACCAATGAATTTTCATGCATTTCAAATTACTGAACAAAGTACATTTAATTAAATGAGAAGTCAGTAAAATAGTTTTATATGTACTACATTTATAAAGAGCAATATCTAGTTGATAAATATTTTTGAATCTTGAAACTCAAATTTATATTCAATATTGAAATTGGGGAATTAGAATAACTACCCTAAAAACAATATAGTGTGATTACTGATCAGTGAATACTGAAATGCTCCAGGGGTTATAGTGGAGGAAACCATCCTGCTCTAAAATGAAACAATTTCTGGTTTCACAGAGCAAAGAAGTTTTGAGTATCTATTTTTTTTTATTTTCTCCCTAATTGTCTGGGTGGCACGACCCAGGATGAGTGATGGTTTGTTGCTTTTGTAGTCACTATTACTCTTTTGACCCTACAAGCTGGAAAGGACAGACGAGATTAGTGCAGTCAAATCTCTGACAAAATGTGTGTCCTGGACTGGCATTCCAGCTTCAATGCCTGAAGAACCACAAGAAACTCCTTAACCATCTTCCCCTTTCACATAAGAGTACACACACTTAACACTTGTTCACACACAAAAAGAAAATAAAAAGTGAAGGGAAAAATGGATCAATGATCTATTCACTCTACAAATAAAGACTCATTTATAAGATTCAAAGCCAAATACGATCCATCTGTAATTAAAGATTACATGTGCTTTAAAGAAAAACGGATTCAATCAGGCAAACTTCATTACTTCACCTTCTTTAATGAAACAAGCAAGCAATGTTTTGAGTTTTATGTTAAAACAACAAGTCCTTGGTTCAGCTGAGTGAGAACAGGAGTGTAGAGGATCTCTCCATTTGCTGTGTCTACAAAACCATACCAGGACTAAGCACATAGAGGTAAAAACACAAAGATCTTCTGCTGAAAAAGCTTCTGCTATTCCATGTCAGTGCTGTCCTAAGCAGTGTGGGCTCTCATTACCCTTGTTGCTGCACAAACAGTCAGTTTAATCTTGTTGCCTGGATACATTTCCTTCCATTCATATTTCTATAACTGATCAAGACGAGCTTTTATAGAAAAGGGCACTGAAACCAAGGTACATACAAAGTATGACAAACATAACAACAGATAGCTTGTGTTGCTGTGCCAACAAACAAACAATAGCACAGGAAAAAGGAACGAGGAGAGCCAAGGAAACAACCAGAATGACTATTAACACTTCCAACTAACACTTCATAAATAGTGCAAAGTCTGCAAACCAAATAGGAATGACAACAGTATCTGTTTCCAAGATTTGAGAACAGTATTTTTAGCATAATAATGTGTTTGATGTGAGAAATACCAGAAATATCCCATTAATAAACCTTTGATTTAAGAATTTCAATTCAGTTTTCTGAAGTTTATACTGTCTACAATGTTACATGCTTAAAGGCATAGTTTAACCAAAATACCCATGCTGGCAAAATAGTCACAATAAGTATATTTTTAAAAATAAGTTTGTTGTTTTCACTTTCTCCATTTAAAAAACCTTGCAAATGATGTTTTGTTGGAATTGGACAAAAAATTGGACACCTGTCTGAAGCACTAGTCATCAAACCAAAAAAATCAGGAGAAAACAGCAATACTTTATGAATTATTAAAACAAGGAAAGATTTAGGACGGTACACCTCTCAGAAAACGTACACACAAAGATAATTTTAGACGTTTACTGCAATGTGGAGCATTGGGATTGCTAGACAACAAACTAATTTTATGAAAACCTCAAAATAGACCAAAATTGACTTTATTTTGCTGGTAGCTCGTAAAGTTAATGAATATTTATAGTTCCTCACAATTGATGCTTCTCAGCTATAAGCCAAATCACACTGTGGCACCTCAGTTGTCATTAATGTCAGAAATCGTAATGTCAGAGATCATCGTCATCAGCAGACATGATAAACAAGCAAACTATAGATTTTGGTCTAGGATTATAGGCATCTTTTAGGATTTTTAAAATTTGTCTCAGACGGCCAAATCACTGCCAGAATCGCACAGCGAGCACCCGGCTTTAGAGTGCAAAAGTCTCATAGACCATTTTCTGGATACTACTCATTTACTTCCATTACATGCAAAAAGGTGGACAGGACATTATTCAGAACTTTATGCTCTATGACCAAACGATTGTAATTTGGGATTGGAACATATAAGGTTGAGTAAATGAAGGCACAATTATTGGTTTAATGAGATAAAACCTGGGGGGTAAACTGTCCTTCTAAGCTATAGACAATTTCTATACTTTTAAGCATCTCAGCAGGAAACCTAAAAAAATGAGAAAAAGCAGTGTGCAAAGCTGAAGAGCATAACAAAAGAAGAACAGCTGTGTTCAGCTCTCTGCATGGTGGAGAATATTTTCTGACATGAGGTTCCCTGTGGAGAATGAGCCTGACACAAACAGGGCAAAAATGGACTCTCTTTTGTTTTAAACTGAGACCAAATTCAAGTCTGATTCACAAAGCCCAGATTTTAGTTCTGAAAACCTCAAAATAACTCCAATTCTAAGAATGTAAAAAGAGTGTAAAAAACCATCTCAGAACATTTTGTCAAGGGGTGGTATTACAAAATTAGTTATAAAGAATGACACTGCTGTCATATTGTGCAAATGTAATCAAAGTGATGATCAAACGTAGTGAAGATACAACTCATTCACATGCAAGTATCACATGTCAGTTCTGTTTTATACAATTCATACTTCATAACTTAAATCTATAGTCCTGCTGTTCAGGGAACTGCAATTGCCAGCGTTGACTAAACAGGCATTTAAACTGGCACTGATACAGTAGTCCAGCATCTGATACTGGAGCATGAATACCTACTAGCAACCTACTAGCACAGCGAGAACAGTGCTTAGGTGCCCTCTCTCTACTTCACATTTTAAGAATAAACTGAGCTTGTCATGACTTCCTTATAGAGCCTGTAAACACTCTTAGGCTAAGTACTTCCTTATAAGTTCAGACAACCATGTTTTCCATTGTAAAAGATGCATATGAAAGACATAACAAGGTACTTTGAAGAAATAACCATTCTCCAACAGCAAGTGGTTTTGACAGCAAATAGAACTGATATTGTAATTGAGGACTGCTTATTATTATCTATATATTTTAAACATTTAAATTTTTTAGCTTGTATTGGGCACATAAACCCTTATCTTTATGTGAGGAATTCCTGCAAGAGGCTTAAAAAGTGGGTGATTTTGTAAAAAGCTGTCAAATTTGACAGTACTTGTTGGTGCAACTGTCGGCTGCATCTAGCTACAGTTTCAAAGTCAACTCAAAATTCACTTACATATTTTCCAATAAATTTAATTTTATTTGCCAAGTCATTATCAAGGGACATACTAACATCATTCTAAGCTAGAAGATACATTGTTATATATAATGTGTACAGTTTTATTTAGTAATAAGGTTTTTTTTTTGTGTGTTTTGTGCTTAGATTTTAAATGTGAATAAAATCTAAGCTACATGTAAAGAAAGAAAATGCATAATTAATATCGCTTTTTCAGTCAAAAAAAGCGATTTTTAATACACAAACCTTTAAATTCACTGACACCACTGTTCATATCTGAAGTAAAAACATCTTATGCAACCTTTGTACAGTGATTAAATTCCCAGTTCTTGACTGACTTTAAACTGGAGCTCAAGTGTAGAAAACAACACGTCTTGTGTGTGATACTCGTCCTACTTGTGACATGGTACTTCTCACCTAGCGTTTGACTGGTTTTAGATCAGACTGCAGGGGAAACTGAAGACTCTGGAGTTTAGATCTTGAGAATAAAAGACTGCTTCAGCAAACGCTAGCACTGCTTGAGATACATACACTACCAGTCAAGTGTTTAGGGTCACTTATAAAGTCTACTAATATTTTTTTTACTATTATATAATTATTATATAACTATATAATTGTATTTTTTTTTTAAACTTTTTAAAAATACAATTGCTTTGTCTTAACATTAACTTAATACGTAGGCAAAATGTTTTTTTACAAAACTAATTCTAAACATTTAAGAATACTCCATCGAATTTAAAGGCAAAACATTTGAGAAACATTTCAGTCAAGTGAAAGTGACTTTTGACTAATACTGTACATTATGGCATTGAGAGTTTATCAGACTGGTGATAATTGCTACTATTAAAACAGCACCTGAAAGAGGTTGATAATGCCAAAAAATCATGTTCATTTGGCACTCTGTGTATTAAAGCCGTTTAAGAGATACACAACACACAAGCGCCACCTACAAACTGTCCACATACATGCAGACAGACGCTGTAACAAAAGACAGGCAGATAACACACAATAGCAGTGGCTGCGCTGGGGATAATCTCCTCCCACACACGTGGGCTGTGCTGAAAAAGCTGCCAATAGTGTCTCTCATCCCTACTGCCAGCAGGCCTCCAATGCAGAAGTGTGCCTGTCTTTGGTGCCATGTGTTTCTGGACTACCAGTAGGCCCTGCATGTGTGTGCATAGGAAATACTGCCATAGCACTACAGGGACATGATAACATCTAATAGCCTAAATAATATGTCTCACTGTAGGAGTCGAGCCAAACACCAAGCCACTTTAGATTTGCCCCGGAGTATGTCTTTAGGTAAAATTAGTTATCCATTCCATAAACCAAAGTATGCAACTCTAAACTCTTGCTTTGCTAAAAGACAAGAATTCAAATCTCCAGATCTGAAAGGTCTGCAAAATCTTCTCTTTCGAGAACTAAAAAAATATGCTGAACACTCACATAAAATTAATGTAAATAAGGACTCAAAATGAAATTGTTTTATAAAAACGGAGAGCTAAATGACTTATGAACTATATTCCAAGGTTAAAGAACTATAATAGTGTTGTATAAGGTACAGACCAAAATTTAAGTTGGTGTTTAGCTGTGATTACACAGCTCTCTGGAATACTCTATTTGGAGTCTTGTAATTCTTAATAACCATAGCACATTGGAGAATTAAGTAATATTGGACTGCTCCAGAGTAATTAATGGATTTACCAATGTGATTGCTGTCAGTTTCCTCATCACCATGTTGTTTTTGCAATAATAACTGGCTAACTGTGGATTATCCCTTACATAATTTTCTCCTCCAGTGGGCTGTTAAAGGCTGTGACTGGATCGATTCAATGAGTTGAGCTAGAAAACTAGATCAAACAAATCTGCAAATTACTTATTTAAAATCTTAACCAAGATGAACCATTTGGTTATTCCATCAACAACAAGCAAAAATAATAAGATCTAAACAAGACAATAATTAAACAATAGTATAACAACTACAATTTCAGTCCATCCCTCACACAAAGCTATTGTATGACTTCATAAGAATTACAATATAACATGTTCTAAGGACCTTTTTTAAGTTACTTTTATGGCACTGTTTTGTCATTTTGGAACTTAGCCCGAATCCTCATGCAGTTTCATTATACAAGAAAGAGTAGCCAGGATTCATCAAAATTCTTGTGTTCCACTGAAAAATGTAAGTCAATACAGAAATGACATAAGGGCAGTAAATAATGACTGAATTTTCATGTAAGTGGTTACACAACCAATAAAAATAAAATGAGGCTCTGAGCTGTCAAAAAACTCCAGCAATTAGCACTAAATGTTTTCTTCCTGACACAGATCACCCTCCACCCACATTCAGTGCGACAGGGGGATGGGGCTATTCTGGTATTCAGTGCAAATGCCTCTCTTTAGAGAGAGTGTCCCTAACACAAGCAACACATACACACTCACCCACATGCCTGAGTTAAGTGAGGAGTAAAAGTGTGGGGGAAGGTCAAAATGAAAAGTTGGGGACACAGGATTAATCTTAAAAGATAAAGCCAGCTCCATTCTCTCTCCTCCTTTCCCATGAGTCTCTCTACTAGAGTGGTTTCTGCTACGACTAGTCTGGGTACATTTATATCTGGTGCTGAAGGGATACTGGACTATCAACCTACAATTCACTTACATGCACTAGAACATCTATATAGAGAAAATACATTGTAGAGATAGCTTGTGTGGGGAAGTTTATCAAGAGACTGATCTACAGGGAAAGCAATTAACTACATCCTCTTTCCTATTCATAGACCCTCCTTGTACTTTTAGAGAGTGACGGAGAGAGAGTATGCAACAGCTGTGCATGAATATCACAATGACATTTCTCTTACCAACCAAATCAATCTCTTCTCTTTTTCCATCATGCACATTTAGAAATTGCTAAAGGGCCCTGGTGCTTCATCGGATATAGCAAAAAAAGGAGAAGCTCACCATAAGACTTACCTCTTTTTGTTTTTATTTTACCCCCTGCAAATCGGTGCCTTCAATGGTCCATAACCTGCCTCCTTTCACTTGATGATAACAATACTAAACAACAAACTGCGAGTTGAGACCAGCAAGGCTAAAACCGATCGTATCAATTTAACAAGTCTTCAAGATTCTTCGAAGCCTTATGCAGCCAAGAGTGGACCAAACTCTAGCAGCGTCCCTCCCCCTGGTGACATCAACGGATAGTCATGTGACTGCATAAAAAGCAGAAGTGAGCTAGTGTTTCCCTGGCAACAGGCAGACAGTTCTGTAGTGATTTCAATAGGTCATCTTCCAGTGGCTGCGCTGAATGAGACCCTTAAAAAACCACAGTCAAATCTTCAGCCAAAATGAGTGTGAGAGAGAGCATTAGAAGAAAAGCTCCAGTGTAGAAAGGAAACACGCTCTGCAGTGAAAGGAAACCATATGACGTGAGCGCCAACAGGCAAAATGCAAAAGAACAACATTTTGTGCAGTTATTAGTGTAAAGCATGTATAAAGAAGCATCTTTTTTATAAATAGTTCTGAAAAATAATGTTGCATTTGCGGTTTCAGATATAACAGACAATAATAACAGAAACAGAGGCAGCTGGGTGCTGAGTCAATGGTTCTCATGATACTCTGGACCCAGATTATAAACATTTTTAGGTAATAAGAACCACAGAGGAAGGTAGATCATAAACATACCTCAGATGTATGATTGTCAACATTACTCTAAGAAAATCCAATGCATTAATCCACTGAGAACTAAAAACATTTGGTTTAGAGTGTGATGCAATGTCATCAAATACCTTGAAAACGGAAAGCCATTTACAAACACTGTCCAGCTCAAAATCAGGAGAAATTAAAAATCACCTTCTACTGTCTGGACAAACAGATCTGCTTAAACTCATGTCAACAGTTGGGCCAATGTCAGGGCATTCAACAGGCTCTAAATTAATATAGACAAATATAAGTAGGCTTTAAGAAACAACCAAAATACAGCTTTTCCAGCACTTCCAGCTTTGCAATTAGGCTGTTAGTATTTGTTTTTATTACTCTTTCAACACTAGCTCTTTGAAAATAGGCAACATTTGTCTCTTTGTGTCTCAAACATGCCTGCACTGACCAAGCAACCCATGGGGCGAGCCCTGGACTCTCAATTCCTTTACAGACAACGGAAAGAGAAGGTCGTTGGGTCTTTGGGTCACTGTTTCAGGGTAAACCCGCCCACTCTTCAGCCCAAAAGCCTGGAGAAAAAAACTGCTTCCATGCAAGGGGTCTAATATGAATACCATCTGGTGGCTAGTTGAATAGAGGTATCCAAGCCTCTAAAATGAGGCAAGAAGTGAAGACAACAGAAAAAGGGCAAGGTCAGGAAATAAGAGCACCACAGGGGAGAAGCTCTGGCATGAAGACAGAGAGGGGGAGCATCTCCCAAAGGGTTGATGCGTAGAGTAGGGGAGAGGATGCTTGTGAGAAGGATGGATGTTTGTTAAAGTCCATACAAGGACAAATTATTTGCCTGATGAATGAGAACACTCAAATAGTTGGCAAACAAAATATAAGGAAATTGTTTTGGGTGGGGTGGACTGTCAGACAGTGAGTGTAAAACATTTATTTTAAAACTGTCAGAAAAATAAAATGGCTCTGAATATGCAACAAAAGAAAATTAACTGCAGGTGAAAACAGACACCATACATATGCTAATGAAATGAGGATACAAACACACCTGCCAACGAATTCTCCCAAGAGAAGGAAAAAAATATAAAACAGCAGAAATAATTGAACAATTTATTTTACCATAGCACAAGGGAGACACAAGTAACAAATAAACATAAGGTAATTTATGTAACAAACTCCAATTTGCTCCAATTATCTGTTATTAATTCAAGCTTTCTAAATTGAAAAACTGGTATTATTTATAGGTAGGAATTAACTAAATTGTTAAAACCTGAAATACTAAAAATATAAAATAGGCATTTTTTAGATATTTGCTTAAAAACAGCAAATTCTTTAAGCCAGTGCAACATGCAAAAATATGGTTCAATCAACAAACAGTGACATTCTCTGTATAAATCAGGTTTTAGTTTTAAAACGGGTTAATTTGCCTGTGCTAACTCTTCTTAATGACACAGAACAAAAACGAAAGTAGGATGGAGTGACCTATATGATGACATCACAGGCATCAAATCAACAGAATGATTTAGACTGGACAGGCCAAGCAGAAAATTGGCTTAAAATTAATAGCTGCTAAAGTAAATAGCTACAAATGCATAACAATACTTATTAATCTACAACTATTTAAGCAATCCTCTAAGCACAATTACATAAACCCTTATTTGAAACTAATTTCAATATCCATTTTCTAATTCCTGTATAAGGACTCTTCCTTCTGCCTCTCTCTTCTGGCTCTACATACAGTACAACCATGATTGAATTTCTGTGTGGTTGAATGCAGGCTCTCTTACATTTGCCTGTCAAGACAACCCAAAAGCGCCTGTCTGAATATCAGTTGTAATGTCAAGGCAGCACATTAGATAAGGCTGCCACTGAGATACAGCAGCACTTACTGAATCAAACAGCAGAACTACTGCACACCACACAACACAGCATGTGATAAAACCCTGTATTACATAAGACCACAAGTGAGAGTTTGGATTGAAGGAAGGCTGAAAGATGGAAAGGAAAAAAGTGAAGAAAACGGGTATATCAAGTCTAACTCAAATGGTTTAGCTTTACCTTAACCCTGTTTCACTCTTTAAAAAAAGAATCCCATGTATCATAGTAATTTAAACAACCACTGAGTCTACTGTCCAATTGAAAATGTATGAAATTGAACTTAGTGTGATATCCCACTTGATTTCCAGTGCCTGGGATTTGAGTGGTCATTTCGCAGGTGAGGTATCAGAATGGCTTTGGAGCAGAAGTGCTCTGTTGTCCCCACCCTCAGACTCCCATGTTCCCTTTAACATGTAAACCACAAATGAGTAGTGAGAAGTTCTCTCACCCCAGAATGTGACACTTCTGGATTTTACATGGTAACATTAAGATTCAGTCACAGCTTTACCATGCACAGTTTTGTCTTTGTATAGCACTGCCACTGAAAGGAATTTGCTCACATGTATACTGATATACAACCCCAAATCAGAAAAAGTTGGGACAGTATGGAAAACACAAATAAAAAACACATTTGTTGTTCTTGCAACACATTTAAAAAAAAGTTGGAACAGTAAAGCATTTACCACTTTGTAATGTTGCCATTCCTTTTCACAACACTTAAAAGACATTTAGGGACTGAAGACACCAAGTGAAGAAGTGTTTCAGGTGTAATTTTGTCCCATTCTTGCTGCAAACAAGTCTTAAGGTGGGCAACAGTACGGGGTCTTCGTTGTCGCATTTTGCGCTTCAAAATGCACCACACATTCTCTATTGGAGACAGGTCGGGACTGCAGGCAGGCCAGTCAAGTACCTGTATCCTCTTCCTCCGCAGCCAGGACTTTGTAATGTGTGCAGAATGTGGTTTTGCATTATCTTGCTGAAATATGCATGGACGTCCCTGGAAAAGATGTCTTCTTGAAGGCAGCATATTGTGCTCCAAAATCTCTATGTACTTTTCAGCATTAATGGTGCCATCACAGAAGTGCAAGTTATCTATACCAAGGGCACTGACACAACCCCATACCATGACAGACCCTGGCTTTTGGACTTGCTGGTAACAGTCTGGATGATCCTTTTCTTCTTTGGTCCGGAGCACACGGCGTCCATTTCTCCCAAAATATACCTGAAATACTGATTCATCTGACCACAGTACACGTTTCCACTGTGTGATGGTCCATCCCAGATGCCTCTGAGCCCAGAGAAGTCGACGGTGCTTCTGGACACTGTTAACATAGGGCTTCCTTTTGGCACAGTACAGTTTTAACTGGCATTTGTGGATGTAACTACGTATTGTGGTACTTGACAAAGGTTTGCCAAAGTAGTCCTGAGCCCATGTGGTGATATTGCTTATAGATGAATGACGATTCTTGATGCAGTGCCGCCTGAGGGATCGGAGAGCACGGTTGTTCAGCTTAGGCTTGCGCCCTTGTCCTTTACCCACTGAAATTCCTCCACATTCCTTGAATCTTTTAATTATGTTATGCACTGTTGAAGGTGAAATAAGCAAATGTCTTCCTATCTTTCTTTGAGGAACATTGTTTTTAAACATTTCAATAATTTTCTCACGTATTTGTTGGCAAACTGGCGATCCTCGGCCCATCTTTGCTCCTAAAGGACTAGACCTTTCTTGGATGCTGCTTTTTTTTTTTACCAAATCATAATTACAATCCCCTGTTGACATCACCTGTTTCAAATCACATTATTTAACCAATTATTATTATTTAATGATTACTAGCCCTAAATTTCTCCTGTTCCAACTTTTTTTGAAATGTGTTGCAAGAACCAAAATAGAAATTTTGTTTTTTTAAGAAAAAACAATAAAAATCATGAGGAACACATTAAATAACGTGCTGTTGTATTGTCTGCAATGAAATACAAGTCAAAGTAAATTTAGAAATCACTACTTTCTTTTTTTATTTGTGTTTTCCACACTGTCCCAACTTTTTCTGATTTGGGGTTGTAATATTAATTATTTTTTTAATTAATTAATTGTCACACAATATCACAGCAATTCAGAACAGCTTTAGAGCTTAATCAGAAAACTGCTTACAACCATTTACAACCATTACTGGAATTCTATGGGCCCCCACAACCACCACCCACACAGTCAGCAAAAGTGAATATAAACAATACATTGTTATGTTTTAGTTTAGTTCAGTTAGCCTTTATAGTCTAGCTTAGGAGAAATTTGCCTTGGGCAATCGAGAGGCCACAAACCAATAACATACATAACAATTACAGACTCTCAGGCAGTTACACTCAATATTATACAAAACCAAACGTTGGATAACATTTCCATGTGTCATACCTCAATCATTTCACAATTCAGACTTTGCACTATCCTACCCATTCAAACATACCCATTAGTACTTATTTAGAAATGTAATTGATGGAGACTAACTATTTAACTTACAGGCAGATACTTACAGGAGGGGTACCTGCCTGACGTATTGGGAACATAAATGCATGGTTAGAGCCAAACAACAAGCAAACTAAAGGCCATGACAACCAAGATGCCATTCTTCATTACATAATGTTAGTTACCTTAAGTCCAACTGGTATAAGTAAAAACATGCAAACTACACAAGCTGGTTCAATTGCACCATCTTAAAGCAAATTACATAATTTTGCCATTCAACACTTTGCAAATGTACACACAGTGAACAGGCAAACATGTTTTTAGTATGATGTAAAAGACAATGTAGCTCCTTGGACACCTGCTATGGAGATGTGGGTGCCTGCTGAGGTGTGCAGGTTGTGCAGTCGTGGACGCATGCAGGTTTATATGAATGTGTGTGGGCAGCTACACTCCTACAAGCATTTCGGTTTTCTTCCTCATGGCAGAGACGACCGTCACGACTCTTAGCCCACTCACACAGCGAAACCTCCCATTTCAGACTGACAGGCGGGGAGGGGAGGACAGAAGCAATGGATGTATTGGTTACAGCATTGCTGTTCACCATATGGAGTCTAACAGCACCTCCTCTCCCGGAGCATCACTGTATCTTACCCAGAGTGCAGCTGGTCACGAAACAATGAAAGAATGAATGATTCAACCCTGAGCATTGGTGTTTTTCTGTCAGAGCTGAGTGGGTGATGCATCTTACTATTCAATGTAGATAAATGTGCAAGGACACGCATGCTAAACGCTGCTGGTTGACTTTTGCATTTAAACATCCAGTGTACTCGCGACTCTACCCAAAACCCACACACAGCACAGAGTTCTTCAGCAAAAAAAAAAACTGAAAGATTTGTATGATGTCCAGTGACTATGTCTGCTAGAAGATTAATAACACATTAACTTGACATGCTGGAGACCCAAGGACAGTCTCTTCCAATCAGCATCTCTGTCACTGGCCTAAAGGACATTTGACAGTTGAGCTGACCTAACTGGAAAACACTTTAAAAATCATACAAGCTAAAAATGACACACAAGCAGATTTCAATCAGTCTAATATGAGCCTGCTGTAAATGAAAACAGAGTGATTAAAATACCTTTTAAGGGTATTTTAAGTTTTTTTTTAATCTCTCTTGGCAAATGCTTGCTTCTGAAAACATGTTCTTTCTATGTCTGTTTAAAAGATGATGTTGATCAGATAGATTAAACACATCACAGAGGAATTTAATCATGAAAGAGTTAAGCATGCCATGAATATGCAAGACCAATGTGTTTGGCATGAACATAATAAAAGCATTCAGCAGTTTGCAAGTGTGGGAGGATCTGTATAATTTGTAGTGTTCTGTCATTATGGACAAGGTTGGTGGTTTTACACTGTCATTGATGGTCCATGTTGTAGGGCAGTGTCTTTGTGAGATCTGTTCTACATAACTGCTATGCCAATTCACAGGAGCCAATTCAAGTAAACAAACAAATCACAAAAATGCCAACGCCTATTTTCCAGATATTCGATGACAACTAAACGAACTGGTTTAACAGGATGATAACATACAGTAATCTGATATTTAGCTTTTTGCGTTTAAGAGTTAAGCTGAGGTAACTAATGTAGGCTCAACAAGCTGCTTAAACGGCATGTAAGTCAATATAGTCTTACATGTAATTTCAAAATTACATATTTCTGTACTGCCCCAGGACCTCTGCCAGCTCAGCAGGGTACAGGCATTTAATTACCCTTCTCAGTTTGTCAACAAAGCTCCTTTAAATAATTGAACTCACTTCCAAATCACTTCCTGTTAAAAAGCAGAACCCAAATTTGTGCAACATGCAATAACTGTCCCAAAAAAGGACAAAACAAATCATTTAAAGACAGAAACACAAAGGCTGTATTTCTTATCACATACCTATCAAAACAGCTCAATTACTGTAGCGTTCACAAAGCACCCCACATCATCGTGGTAAATGATGCATCAGGAATAAGTAATGCTAATAAAAAAGGAATAATGAGACCTGAAGACCGCATCTAACTTTGTTATTTATTCAACCAGTGTCTGAACAATAACCCAAAACACTGATTCTTGAGTACAAGAGGGGCTTCTAGTTCCTTTATTTTAACAGAACATGTTTTCTTCTCTATTACCCAGTATTAGGAATGCATCAACAGGATTTTTTTTGACTGATACTATACCTTTTATCAAATGTACTATAATTTTACTAAACAACCATTGGCAGATAACTATCACTCATGTGACAATGATGATTGATGTTTTTACAATATTTTTTTGTTTTCTTTCTGTTTTGACAAGTATTTAATGATTGTACCCTAATATAATTTTCAAAACAATGTGACAAATACTTATTATAAATACTTACAAATACAGCATTTATCAAAATCAAATATAGCATTTATCAATAAATGTTGATTACAACATGTTTTCAAACTGATTTTGAGCTCGAGCTAGTGAACTGGAAATAGACAAAAATCCTATGCTCTTGAAAGGCTAAACAGTTGACAAAATAATCAATTTTTTGCATATCAAACATGTACAACCTAAACTAACCAATAACCAAATATTTTGCTAAAGCCATCGTTTTTTTTTCCATATTGGTTATTTCATCACATAAGCCAAACAAAAGCGTCAATGCTGACACTTTTCACTGCATATTCCACCCACATTATAACCAGAAGCATTCGGTCATGAAACTGCCAATAGTCATGTTACGCTGTAATTGATTTGCTTTAGTCAGCAGGAAGTGCTCTGGTGACATGTGCTGGCATTTGTGCTTCGACTGAGTGATCTGTTATTGAACTCTATAGTTAAAAAAAAAAAAAAAAAAAAAAAAAAAAAAAAAAAAAAAAAAAAAAAAAATTATATTTCTTTTTTCCACCTTTTTTAAAAAAAAAAAAAATTAATTAAAATCCCACACCCCCCCCCAACCCACATATTTTTTTTTTAAAATTTTATTTTTTTTTTATTTTTTTTTTCGCCTTTTTTTTTTTTTTTTTAAAAAAGGGGGACAAGAAAATGAAAAAACCTAATATTATTATATTTTTACTTAAAAAACTTTAATAAATAAGGGGGAGCCCCAAACATTTATTCCTATCAGTGTGTCCATTAACAAATTCACTGTTGTTGAATAAAATCATTGAATCCACCAAAAAAAAAAAAAGGAAAAAAACACTGATCACTGATTTCCTCCAACAAATACAGGGATGCATAATGATAGTCCATTAAATATAGACATCATTACACAAGTGATGATTACAGTAAATTAAGTTACAGTAAATGCATTAGCTAACATGCAACAATATATTTCTGTTACAGCATTTATTAATCTATCATGTAAATTCAAAATAGTTAATTGTTCGTTAATGTTAATTCATTTTGCATTAACAAATGTTAACAGATTTAAAATGTATTTAAAAAGTTGATAAATGCGGAAATTAACAAACTAGTATCAATAAATGCTGTAGAACTGTTGTTTACTGTTCGTCCATGTTATATTATGTTGTTAACTAATGTTAACAAATGAGACCTTATTGTAAAATATTACCATTACAGGTGATATATATTTAATACTGCTATCTGCAAGGTTTAAAACTATAAAAATCTATATCCCAACATAACAATTGCATTATGGATTTTTTAACAATCTGAGTGTATCCATTAGCAAGTCTGCAATCAAGAGAGGCTCCATTTGCTTTTAACAACCAGCCATATATCTGAAGCAGCCTATCTAGCCATTAGCACAATCGTAGTATCTGGCAAACAGCAGATAAAGGAGAACTATGTACCCACAGCAACAAAAGGTGTTTCTTTATCAGTCTGAAGTAACCTGAAATCTTCTGAAAAGAAGAAATGCTGTACGGCTTCAGTGAAATCACATTCCTGGCCCATTGGGTAGAGATGGTGCTGTGTTTAATACTGTCAACTATACAGTTAAATAACTCTGTTTTAAGTTATTTAACCCTTTAACTCAAGCTTCTTTACTTTTGCTACACTGGCACAGAAAACAGCATTTATCTTAATAGCCAGGACTGGAAAAGGTCATATAAATCAGACTCCAACGCAGGGCTTTGGGAATAAGAAATGACATCACCGCAATACAGCCATGCAGCCAGTGTAAGTACAGAAGATGTGGGACTTCGCTCTCCAGGCGATTCATAATCACAGATATGAGCGCTAGTAGATGACACATGTTCAAGCACAGTACCATGATTTTACTGTGCAGTGACACTACAGTGGTTTTCAGAAGAAGCTGATCTGCACTGGTTTTGAAATCACACAATGAAATGGTCATTTTCACCCATTTCAAGAGTCACCTACAGCTCAGCTGTACAATGAATGCTTTAAAGCCTAAACCTGTTTGGCTTTAAGAAATAATTTGTGTTGACATGAAATACTTTGTATAAACTTTAATTACATATTTACAGGTATGTCAGGACCTAAACCCACCATTTCAATGTACTGCACTCTGTAAGCAGTTTCTATGCTTCAAAAAACTAGACCTGTACTGATCTAAGTGAGACAGGTGGGCTTTTATTTCCTCTCTGTAACTAGGCAACAGCTTATAGAAGGTTCTAAGTTAGAAAGAGTCAAGAGTTTTAGAACAACTGCAGCTGATTAAGTAATTCAACAACTTAAAACTCAAGGTCACTTCCTTCCTTTTTTTTGTCCAGTCACCATAGTCTGTTAGTGGATGTGTGGCCTTTGCTGGTTAAAACAAAATCCATGAAATGTCCTGTAATAGATTTACAGATAGATTTCCCTTCTTAAAGAAACAGCACAGAGATCCTCACCAAGTTGCAGCAGAAGTCCACAAGCTTGAGGTGATCAGACTGTTTCTCTAGTTGGTGTCCAGAAAAAAATGGAGAACTCTTCACCTAAAAGATAACAGATGATTTCCCAATAAATACATTTATACAAGTGATCACAACCGGGTTTCTTTGGAAAACAAACATTTTCACTTTGCATAAGTAAAATAAGGGCAAAAAAACATCTGTTCATTGAAAGGATGGGTTATTGCAGATAAAAAGCCAGGCTTAAGTCTGGGTGGGTGCGCTTGTTTCTAAGCAACAGAAACCTTGACTCAACCCATCACTGTTTTTATGCTGTTTAACAGCTACCAAATAAAACAACAGAACCTACGACTCCGGGCTGCATTTGTGCGTGCATCTGCTGTGACAGACAGACAGCCTTTATGTTTACTGAACCTAATTAATTATACACCTGAATCACTCAGAAATGCAATATAATAATGTCAGTTTTGGTTATTAAAATAGGGATATCACCGTTTTTTTTTAATAATACCACATGCTTGCACATCATCGACACGTCAAACAAACAGGAAGGTTGTGTAGGGTTACGACCACTAGTGTTGATGAGTTTAATGTCTATCAAGTCATTCTGAGAGACTGCAACACCTCTGCACCATGTCATACATGTTCTAAGCAGCTCTGTCTCAGATGCAGTGACAGCAAGATGATCAGCCGGATCAGCTTCTGTGGGCCAGCTCCCTCTTTCACAGCAAATATATGCATTAGTAAAATTGGCCAACAGATAGCACAGGTGTGTGTGTGTGTGTGTGTTTGGGAGGGGGTATTTGGCAGGGGAACACACTGTGAGTGTTATCACTGGGCTTGCATCAGTGGCTTTAATTTCCATCTGGTCTGCATTAGTGGTAGAATAAGGAAGGAGGCAGCAATGGGCTTCTTCTCCACAATCATGAAAGGAATAGACTTAGTCTCTTTTGGGAACTGTAATGCAAGCAAGGATAAAGTCTTCAAATGTTTAACAAAACATTAATTACTGTCCATTAACTCACAGTTCATGTTTCCAATGAGCTCAAAATAAAACATTTATTCTACACCAAAACAAGATGCATACCAATTCTCATTCAACAAGGTTTGTTTATTCAAAGCTAAAGAGCTGAAGGCAGAATTCTTGCCATTGTCAAACTATGAGCCACGCGAAAGAAACTGCCACTTTCTTCTGCATGACGTCACTTGGGGCACATTTCTACAAACCATTTAAATGATAAATTAACAGAATTTAGTATCTGTCAACATCTGGTATGGGCATATTGAAGCAAAACACCAACATCTCAAGATGAATACACAATGTATTCCATAGGGGACTGTGCTCTGCTGATGTCACACGAGAAACTGTCTGTAATTTCGTAGCTCATTGTAGCAGACATTCACAAGACATCAAAAGTTTTAATACCTAACAGTAATAGTAATGTAATTTATCTTGTCTCATATTCAAACCTTGATGTCACAGGATTGAAGTTGCGTTTCAATGAGTATAATAAGTGTTCATGTTTAGGACTGTTAGAGTCCTAACTAAACAAACTAACTTCCTACTATCAAGCTAACTTGCTAAAAACATACGCTGTGTCAGTGTAAAATAGACCCGACTGTGTAAAGACAACACTTTTTTTTTTTTTTTACTGGCAAGAAACGTTTTCTGTTTGTCAGACTCTGGAGATGGTTTAATGGAAAAAGAAACATATGAATCAAACTAAAGAAAACCAAAAGCGCAAAGCTCGGAGAATAGACGACAAACAACAACGAAATTTAAGAGAAAGTTAGGAAACAGACTCACAGTTGCCAAACTTTCTGCAGACGGCTGGAGGAAGCCGGGGGAAAGGAACAGCTGTAAGCTCCAGCGCAACAACAGAGAACAAAGCGATAACTGTCGACACATGAAAAGTAAAACTGTGTCTTTACCGCCCTCGAGCCGTTTGGAGAATGTAGCATGAGAAATGTTTGATGACGTCACCTCACGCGCTAGACGGCACGCCTTCCGTGGCTGCGGCTCGCATGGTTATCAACAAGAAAATATGAATAATATTCTTATCCATTATTATCGTTGTCGTTTTGCTGTTATATGTCACAGTGAAGATCGGTGTGCATTTTCACTGATCTTTTAATTTCCCATAAATGTTTATATTTAACGATCAGTACAGTATACTTAATTTTAATCAATTCACCATGTTGAATTTTACAGTTACGTGTACTTGTTAGAGTTTATAAAAAACAATAATAAAAATGTGTAGTTTAAAAGATGAATTATTTAAAAAGCATGCGCATGAAGAACTTCTATCTGTCCATTGGGATGGGGAATATATCTAAAATATAAATTTACTGACATCTGGTGGTTTCTAGTGGTACAGTAACAATTCAAAGACCAAAAACAGGTCCTGTCCAAACACCTCCACTTGGCCATTTAAGAGCCCGTGCAAGGGATAGGAAGGGCGCGAGACTATGGTCTTAAAATGTCTTGAAAATGCCAAAGTTGAGTCTTAACGCGCACCAAATTAACACTATATTCACACCCGCTTTTGAGGGTAACCCGTCATTCAACATGTTCAGGAACTCGTGTGCCAGTGCCGCAAAAATCATGTCTCGGAAAACTTTCGAAAGACTTTTGTAAGTTTAATTAACTATATATTCCATATTAATGTAAAATGTCTTTCTGCAGCTCAGTTGGTAGAGCTTTGCGTTAGCAACGCAAGATGTCGTGGGCACATGTACCGACAAAATGTATAACATGAAAGTACTGCAAGTCGCATTGGATAAAAGCGTCTGCCAAGTGCATACGTGTAAAAATATGGGCATATACATTATTGCACATCTGTTCTAAGTTGTTGCACACGTCATTGATGCAGACTGCATCAGAGATGTATTGTAACTGATGTAACTGTTTTTTACACTTGCTACACTTGTTTCATCGGGTAAGTTCTGCACATCCTTGTGTTGTTGATTAGGACAAATGCAATGTTATGCAATTGGATAAGTGGTCTACTGCAAAGAGTGATTTTGCTGTCCAGGGGGGTACATGTACAACAGTACATTGGCAGACGCTTTGGATAAAAGCGTCTGCCAGATGCGTTAATGGTAAACAGGGTGAGTAATAAGATTTTTTGTAATCGACTGTACGATTTGCCTAACGAATTTGTGAACGTGATTGATCTATTTGTAAAGGACATTATTCTAACTATTTTCCCTAAAACACAGGCTACACACTCTTTTACCTTCTTGCAAGCACTTATAGTTCCTTCAGGAGATGCAAATTTAGTTACAGGCTACTTTTTTTAGAATTGCAAATGTGAAATGGGCTATATAACGAGTAACAAACTTATTTTTTGTCTGTCTACGCAGATGCGTTAGAAATACTTTCCTTCCTTTTAAACAGCAGATGGCGCTGTAACTCTGTTAACAGTTGACATCTGCTGCAAGGTGAGCGTGTACTGTAAATTTCCCTTACAAATCAATCATACTGACAAAATATCGCTGATTTTATGAGTCTACTCAAGAAAATGAGCAATGATGCCATAAAAGACACAAGACCACTTGCAGGTAAGAAGCTTTGGATTGCGGAAAATGTTTGTTTGCATATGAAACTGGCCATATTTAAATATATACCTAAAAGTGTTTATTATAAAAAGATGAACATCAACAGAAAGATTGATTTTGTTAGCATACACATCACCACTGTGTCACTGTGCCACTCTGTGACATACAGAGACATGAAATGCATATTGGCAGTGACACTGGTGTTAATGGAGTTTACACACACACACACACACACACACACACACATACAAAATCAAACACACACATACAAAATCAAGGTTGTATATGATCCCACCTCCTCTTTCTGCATGACTGCCAGGCCCGAGGCTGATGCCAGGCGCTGATAGCTGGCAGACTGTCAGTAATTTGTGTTAATTGTGGGAAGTTTCCATTGCTGGCGCCCAGTCAGCTGGCACCACTACTGCTCGGCTTCCATGTATCCCAGTGGCTCATTCATTGTTTCTGCCTGTGTGCTTTCACTGCTAATCAATGATCAATCCCTGTCACTTAAATCCTGTTTCTTGCTCACACAATGTTAGGGCATTAAACACTGCTTTAAAACAGCCTCAGATCAACAGTTGAGAAGTCTATAGTTAAGATGCCAATGTGAAGCATTTAAATGCCCAGTCACAGTGACTGTAGTGAGATGACCTATTAATGGACTGAAGAACCATTCTGCCATTTTAACAACAAATGCATCTGTTGGGAAGGCCTGTAAAAGATTCACAACTTTTATCCTGTAATGTAAAACAAATATTATTTATGATGGTGTGCTGTGTTTTGGATTCATACTCATGAAAACATACCAGTTTACAAGGAGAGAACAAATGAAAAATGATAAATTAATTTTCTAAGAAAAATCTTCATCATATTTATTTTAATAAAATTTAAGTTCATTAATTTCTCTTACAAGTGATTAATCTTTTACCGGTAGGTATTCATCATTTTATAACTAACCACAATTAAGTAATTACACTAATTAAGCTAATTAAGACCAATAATGAAGAGCTGAGAGTCACGTGATCATTTTTTTCTCTTCCTAGACTAGCCACAGAGCAGAGCCATCGTGGTTGCCCAGACTAAAAAAGGCAATAATGGGTCTGGAATAAAAGAAGTAGATTGGGATTAGTAAATTAATTTATCATTTTATCAAAGCGACCCTGTTGCAAAAGAATATTACAGAAAGAACAATCATACAAATTATTGGCATTGCAGAAATCTCTGTGAACAATAAGAGAAGAATCCACATAAATTAATTCTAGAAAAATTAAAGTGTTGTAATTATTGAAGTTGTATTGTGGCACTATAAATTGCTAATTATGTCAACAATGTTGCTATAAAATTGTTATCTTGGCAAAAGATTTGTGCTTGCTTCTTATCCATTCAGCGTTTTCCTTTTTCGCCCGTTTTTCAATGAATTAATTAGGCGATCACTGTAATTACTGTTTATATTGTTGTTAATGAGCCCAAAGGCAAGCGAGCAGTACTCATCCAAATTACACTCACTAGGCACAGAGCCAAAGAAGAGTCCAAAAGAGAGCAGGGGGAGAATAACATGCTAAATACTCCCCATATCTGCCTAATCATCAGCCAGCCTTTGAATGCAGAGGAACTGCTAACTCATGAACAAACACACATCATTTACTATTAATCTTGTTGAAAAGATTCTATGGAGACTGACAGACATATTTTAAAACATATTTTAATGTTGATTTAGATGTGGTAGAGTTCTTTTGTGAAGAACTGTAGGTGCGAAATGGTGAGTCTTTGCAATTTGCAGGTGTTTGCGGTAGCATAAAAAACATATCACTGTTTAAATTAATTATCTTGTTAAGAAAACCTCTTGCTTTTAGTCATCCTTTCCTTTATTTAAATATAAAATACAAAGGGGCCAAAAACTAAGACCAAAATTCAGGTTGAACTTTAATAAAATAGTCAAAATTTTAGCATTTTGAAAAATTTAAAACAGTGCTGTACATTGAATACAATATATTTAATATTCTTCACTACTTGTAGGTGACTAATCAAATAAAATTTACCATGTTAACTCTATTGTATTAAGGGGCAGATTTGCTTTCTTTCATTAAAGCACACAAGATTCTCTTTCCCCTTGTGTATATACTGTAAGGTGAGTTCAGGAAAATTCAGACATCTAAATCTACCCTATTATATAGTATATAGATAAAGATATACTCAAGATTTATAGGGATATCTATTGGAATATTCCTGAATTAATTTTTTATACTAGTTGTTGGATTCTGCTGTCTTAATTCTTGGTGAGCAGATGTTTTTCTTCAGTTGCATAATGAATTTATTCTTTGTTCTGCACTGTCTGCGTAACATCCCTGTGATAGCTGCTGTTCCATATCCATTGTGCTGTGTGTTGGAATGGCTTTTTTACACAGGAGTCTGCCTTCATTCCTCATAGCTTCTGCCTTGACTTTCATTCATCTATCAGCACTTTCTTTAAAGGTCAGAGGTGCCTTTTATGTTATTGAGGTTAGGACAGAGGAAAGACAAACTGTCGGGCTAGAAATAAATAACACCAACATGACTAAAGGCTGACAGAAGCACTACACGGAACAAAAAACACAGACACAAGTGCACACGCACACACCCGCACAAATGATCTGCAGTCTCCCTGGCAACCATTTAGCCCTTTTCTGGTCAGGTGTAACAGAGAACTGACCTCCCACACAGGAGACAATGGAAGCATTTAAGATTTGTGCTGATGGATTTTAACCTCAAAGAGATCAGGGCCAGAGAAGTGCTCTACAGTGTGATGGTGCTATAGATGAGGTGGGATAAAGGGGCGTAAACCGGAGCTGAAGGAAATATTAGGCTGAATTAGAATTATATTGAGACAGCTGAAAAAAAAAACATGGCAAAATTATCTTTTGAAACGTGGTTACCTGGTTACCTGGTGTATTAAGTTTAGACACACACTATACACAGTCATGTGCACGCACATGCATGCATACACACTCATGCGCACACAGCAAGCGACGTGATCTGTCAGCTCTAATTAACAGTCATTTCCTGTATCTTCTCTCCATGTAGCACTTTGACCCAACCAGTGTGGCTTAGGGAACATTTTGAGTAGAAGAGTGAGAAAATATGTGCAAAGGGATACAAATGATGTAATCTAAAAGGTGGTAAGAAATCCACACACACTAATGTAGATGTTCTATTTTGCCCGAATGAAAAATTGAATTTAATTATTTTAATATGAAATATTAATAACTACCTCACGTTCGCTCACAGACATTTATCTAAATAGAGCATCTAATTAATGTGTCTGGTGCCCTTATTATTCTTCCAGGGGGTTTGGAGCAGAGAAGAGAGGCACGGAAGGTCATTTTTAACCAGGGCTCATGGGAAATGAAGAGAAGGATCATTGGGTGGTGGGCATGGCTGCTGAATGCTCTCTCCTAACCTGTTGAAAAAAGGCAACTGCTTCAATGTGATTCCATGAAGTTTGAACCAATTTTTATGGCTATTGTTTGAGGTTCTACACACAACTCTATATGCCACTGATTGCACAGCACAGAGTTTGTGTGTATGTGGATAAAAATGTCCATCATGGGTTTAAAAAATGTGATAAATTTGCAAAAAGCACTGTTTGATTGACATGAAGACACTTGTGTTTTGTCATTAAGATATGTTTTGATATTTATTGACATAATATATTGACATATTTTTGACATTTAATATTCTGATGAAGAGATCTGATTTTATTAAATGAGTAATAATATTTTTACAGTAAAATCCCAATCAAATAAAGCAATTTTATTTTATGTACAATTATTATTCTATGTATGTGGGGCAGTTGTGACCTACTGGTTAGTGAGTCGGGCTAATCAGACGGTTGCTCGTTTGATTCCAGTGCTGGCAGGTAGCAACTGAAGTGCCCCTAAGCAAGGCACCCAACCCCTGATTACTCCTTGGGTGCAGTAGTGTGCTGCCCACTGCTTTGGGTGTGTGTTTGTTCCCGACTTGCAGTGTGTGTTCACTCCTCACCAGTGATGGGTTAAATGCAGAGGTCACATTTCGGGTATGGGTTTCCATATCTGACAAATATGTCACTTTCACTTTTCATAATGTCATTATAAAATACTTCTAATAATAAGGGTTTTTTAGCCTTTATCAAAGTTATCTTCAATCAAGCGTTTATCAAACTTATCTCAATCTTATCAAACATTTAAATGTTGGTTTCTGAATAGACATTTTGTATGTAACTAACCCAGAAATATTAAAAACCTGGATACCAAGATAATAAAAATGATTTTAATACACCTTACCAGTTCATAGGCATATATATCTTTAATAACAGATATTAGAATGATCTGATAAGCATAGCATGAAAACTCTAAATAATAAAATAGCTCAAGAAGAACAAACAAATACATTTGGATTAAGGTCTGGACCCAGTGTCATCAGGATTACATAAAGCTAAAATAACGAGGCCTTTAATTAGCAGTGGCCAATCAATGTGGAAATTGCAGTGAGAGGGTTGATGGAGAGTGAGGGATTGCTGCTTGCTGCAGTCCCGTATCGATTTACTTAAAGCAATTAGATGCCTTCCCTCCACCATGGAGCTCTAGTCCCTCACCATCTGCTCCGAACACGCAGCAGAGAAGCTGGGTAAATACGCTACAGGAAATCGGAATATGAGGATCAGTGATTTTTTATTTTTTCATTTTCTCTGCAACACAGTTGTGTGAATGAAGATAAATGCAAACACTGTACACAGAGGAGTTCATACACAAAGAAAAAGAAAGGAATATGTTGACAAAAGGCTCTCAAGGCAAGATTTACAAAGAGAGAGAGTGGACCCCACCACACAGAATAATATATTTCATTTTTTCTTTATAATAATTATAGAATACATCAATTAATTTACAAGCTTGGAATCATACAGCTATCAATTATTAAATACACTTGCTGGAAAATGATCCTATTCTGTTTGGTACAAAACTTAAATACATTTCAGCCAAACAGGTTCTTCACAACTAAAGCATCACTTATGATCACAATCATTCTTGCAATTTTGACACCAGACAATTTTGATGTTTTCCAGCTAGATAAAGTTAACTTGATATATTTATCTCAGCGGAATTTGCAACATCAATGTTTAGTACAACAGAAAAGCTGAAAATCAAAGCAAAACTTAATGAAAGGTGTTGTGACAGTGCTAAAGGAGGCCAAAGGGTTCCATCAGCTGGCCCAAAAGTCACAGTGAGTTGGCCCTCTTTTTTTCGAGCCCTCTTGTATGTTACCCATCACGCTTCAGGTAATTAGATGTGATGGTGTGTTCAACATGCTAAAATGGTTTCTTTCCACCTCCCTGCCTGCTTCCATAGCAGTATGTTATTATTATAACCACAGTCACATTCATCTACAGTTTATCTGTAACAGTGATAATGGAGAAATGTAATAAACAGCCGAGTCTATAAAGCCTGCTCTGCTTTTCATTACCAGTAGCCATATAGAACCATACAACCCACTGTTAAGTGCATAATAGATGCTGGCTAATATTGATTTTGAGAGGTTTCTTCCTCTCTCTAGGATGTCTTTTGAGTTTGCCCACAGCTAATCTTAAGGTTTCTTCTAATGCATTAGCCTGCAGTCATGAAAGGCCCACTTGAGTGGGCTGCCATGACAATTCAGTGGTCACACAGCCTGTTGATGTCTGTTGTTCTGTGCTTTTGACTGGGAGAAGGTAAATAGCGCTTTAATTGTGATGACCTTCATTGCAGAAGGAACTCCATAATTGGAAAAACAGCCCTGGAGTGTGTCCATCTTCAGAAGAGCCTTTGAGATAGAGCAAGTGTTACAGAGGGACAGAGAGGCATGGAGAGGGAGTACAGGGAACATAAAAGTAGGTGAAACAAAGCAAGCAACGGGAAAGAGGACAGAGACGTACAGAGAACAGATTCACTAATACAGTACATTATTAACAAAAGAGATGAAACGAGAAATAATAGATGAACAGTGCTGCTGTCATGCTCTGGTGGATGTGGGTTTTGTGCCCCACGGCTAAATGTGTCAACACAAGTCAAAACCTGGCACGCTTATTTGGATGGCAGACATCACTTAGATGGACATCCATTAACAAGACCACCACTCCACTAGACAGAGCAAACACAGACACCACTCGGCTTGAGTTCCCAAATTTTAGAACTCTAGGAGTTGTTGTAGATTATAGGCATTAACACAATGCTGAGTTGTGTGGTTTTGCCTGCAGTGAGGAGGGGGTTGTTTGGAAGTCAGAGCACCTGTGTTTTCTCTTGCTCCAGGTTTGCTTGAAGCTGGCTTTCTTTCACCAGTAAGCAAGGAGTGATAAATTGAAACTGCATTCACTTGTTCCAGACCAACTTTCAGTTTGCAATGTATGATGACTGTTGTAAGCAGTATCGGCATGGCTGTGTGCTGTTTGTTTAAACATAAGAAAAATGTATCAACTTTCGCCCCGTATTTTCTCTCTTCATCAATATTGTGACTAATTAATACCATCTGAGTCACATCCAGTTACCTTCATCACAAACAGATATGTTTTACCTTTAATCACCTCAAGCCGTCTGATGATGGTCTTCTTTTAATATGTGATTTGCCTTTAAAAAAAATCCCACGCAAAACTGCTTTGGAAGGTGGCTTCTTTATCCTTTAATGGTTTGAATAAAGCAAGTTTATTAATCTGCAGAAAAAAAGTGAGGGGGAAAAAAGAACGAAAGCACTTTCAGCTTTCATTTTATTTGGTGGAAGGTAAGAGAGGGAGCAAAAGAGAAAATCAATTACTGGGCACACCTGAATATTATTTCCTGTCCTACGGTTCTCTGCTGCCTTCTATTCCTCCAAAAAAAGGAGAAAAAATAAGGAAAAAACTAAATTACTCAGCAAACTTATCGCTTGCCATAGCAGGGCCGGTATTAAAGAAAACAATCAAGGCTGGTGGGATTAATCTCTGACAGCAGCCTTATCTTTAACTTGCACCTTTGTTATTTTCTGATGAGCTGCTTTTTTCTGGGCTACCACATTGTGCCATACCTCAGTGCTCCCTTTCATTGGTTCCCCAGGCTGTGGCGGGGGACCTTTTCAGTTTATTAAAAAACCTTTATTTGTGAAGAACAAAGAGGAGACGAAGGCAAACAATAAGGTCAGGCAATCTCTTTTCTGCCAGCACTCTCTCCCCTCACCTGATATTTGGAGCATTATCGGAGAAAGAGAGCGAGAGAGAGTGTGTGTGTGTGAGAGAGAGAGAGACAGAAAGAGAGAGACAGAGACATTGACAGCAAACAGTCTCCAAAGGGTGATTGGCACATATCAACCTCTAGCAAATAACCTTTTCCCTGCTCTTCATATTATAAAGGGCATCGGCATTTCCTTTCGCCACAGTGAGGATGTCAGTGTGAAAGTGAGGATGTGCCACTCACACACATGCAGAAATGAAGACTAAACAGACATGGCAGCCACAATCACATTTCATCTTTATTTTCATTTACTTATTTAATATCTGAAAACAAAGTTGGCAAATGAGTTCTGGCCTTTCGGTTTTGTGTAAAAACCCAATGAGACTTAATCATTTTAATTGATGATTGATTGCTGCATCTTAAAGGTCAGTGAAGATCATCTACCCTTGACTCATTTATCATCTTCCTGTGTCGTTTCATAGACGCTTCAAAATTATGAAATAACTAGACAGAATGCAAGACAACCACTTTAAAAGATTTACAAAATATCAAAGAATATTTATAAATTATTACTAGCAGTGATTTCATCTTTTATGCACTAGTGGCAGTCCTGACTCACTCTAGGTGAGTCACATGACTAGAGCTGCTCTCTGTAGATTTACTCTATATTGGAATGCACTCTATTCACTTCTACTGATAAGAGTGTATTAACTCTCTGCTCTCTTTAACATATATTACCACGTTTACATTAATTCCTTATTATTTTTTTCCCCAAAATCAGTACAGAAATATTCTGTCTGGACCTGCACTTGATCAAATAAGAACATTTTTAACAATTTATCAGTGGAAGTCTTGCATTATTGTTTTTGTTTAGTGTGCTAGGGGAAAAACGGCAAACTGAACCTGACAGGATAAAGTCATTTAAGCAATTACATAATTTTCAGCATTAAAACAAATGATCTGCCACTGTGCAACTCATTTCGAATGGTTAAACATTTTAGACAAACATTTAAAAAAAACCTCAAAGTATTGTTAGCTCTAATTATCCAAAACACATTTTTTTGGCCTTAAAATGGACTCAAAAACTGGAAAGATATGTCACTTCTGATTGTAACGTTGTAGAGGTGAGATGCTATTTTAAATCTCTGCCATTTGGTTTGCTGACTTTATGAACATGCTTCTCTGGGTCTTAGAGAAAAATACCTCACTGACTTCAGCAAAGAACAGTGGACATTTACGATAGAGATGCGGCCTCTGCATTGTCCAGCCTCGCATTGTCTGCCAGCACTGTTTTCTCTCCCTCTCAACAAAATCAAGGCCAACATCTGCAGTGACAAGTGTTTCTGCTCACCTCCTTCCTCTTATCTTTCCTTTTCCAGGAAGCTCTGTCTCTTCAGACCTCTAATCTTCCTCCCTCCTCTTTCCCTCTGTATTCATCAGACTCTGCCTGTCCACCCGATGGCTCTTTTTATCTGACTTAGGAGGGAAGAGCAGATACACAAATAAAATGGTCAAGGTAGAATCTGATGAATGTGGTTTCCTGCAGTGACCTGCTTCAAGCGCACTGTCTTCTTTTGGTCTGTAATGGAGGTCCCTGCTGGCGAAGGGATTTGGTCATGTATTATTTATCACACTCTGAGGCCATTTCTCTCTAAGAGTGCATAGATGGTGGCGACAAAGCATGCTGCTCCTGCACTGGGAACAGTGAGTTTACTGCATATTGTTTGATGTTGTTATTAAAGCATGTAGATGGTGCAAACACTTGACACAGTTGTTAAACACGAAGCGCCTAAACGTCTTCTAACTCAACATCAAACGCTATGCTAATGTTGCGTCGCATTAGCTGCACGCAGTGGAGGTAGAGCAGAAGAGGGCGGCGAGGCTTTTGAGAGATGTGCAAATAAACACAAACACACACATGCATCATCTCTTGCTGACGCACACACACCAAAACAATCTGAGGCTTTGTGCACTCTGATGGAGTGGAGTTCTGAGAAGCATTTGTAATAATTATAATAGCATATACTCAGACTAACTATCCAACGCATGCAGGGGTGCTCTCTCATTCTGGGCTAAAGAGTTTCAGATCACTTGATGGGAAGTGGCCCTTGGGAAATGAATTCTCCCAGACAAGCACATAAACACATCTCTGTCATCTGCACTGAGAAATGCAGTGATGGAGCTGGACTGCAGATTGCATTTATCATATGTTAGTTCAGTGTTTGGTTTTAAAGTTGTCTTTTGTCATCACAATGTAGTCAAAATGTAGTCTCAAACAATTGGTATTAAAATCTTATGACCAAGTAAGTTGAAAGTCTGTTTTTACATTTACTGAAATAACAGTTACCCATACAAAACTCACTGCCATTA
Source organism: Chromobotia macracanthus (assembly GCA_036877525.1). NCBI lineage: Eukaryota > Metazoa > Chordata > Actinopteri > Cypriniformes > Botiidae > Chromobotia > Chromobotia macracanthus. Next base: position 6,406,923 of record JAZGTH010000027.1, on the reverse strand, counting down.
TGTTGTTCTGGGTGATTGCTTGGTGTGTTAACTGCCCAACATCACAAGAGCTTTGTAATGATCCGGTCACTAGATATAGTCTGTACCCCATGAGTTCAGAGTCTAAACATTCTGTCAGTGTAGGTATATGTGTTTTTCCACAAATGTCTGCTTAGCCTTAAAATGCATAGAAAAGCAATAGTATACCTTATCTTAGCAAGCCACATAACTGAGGTATCATTCATGTCTATTGCACAAATGGTACCAGTTTAATACTTATGGTTAGGGTTTATTCAAATAATAAAAGTAGACAGTATGTATACAAGTATGAACAATTGTCAAATATCAAATATTTTGTATTAAATATTTTGTTAATACCTGTAAATGCAGTAAATTGTGATGGTATGGACTCGTGAATATTTAAAAATACGTAGGGAAGCAGATTGACAAAAATAAATGACAAAATAAATGTAGAATCATTTGTGTAAAGAACTTGACATGAAAAACATAAATCTCCTAAAAAAATAAGGTTTCCTGCCATCTTCATGATAGCAATATATCTGGCATCCCACTGGTTTGTTCATATGTCATGCCTAGATTGTGGGCCACATTAATCCTGCAAGTTGACATCTGGGCCTCACGTCAATTTATTTTGAAAGGTATTAAATAAATGACTATGTTTTGTACGTAATACAACATTAACTCTGGCCATGAAGATAAACCAAGCCTTGCTCAGTGGCCTTAATGCACCAAATTATCACCAAAAGAAACAAAATAGAGTTAATAGCACCTACAATCATTTGCTTGCTCAGTGTCTTGGCTTATTTCCCTCTTTAGCCCCAGAGCTGTTACCATATAAGAGCACTTTTCCTGTATGGGATGCACCCATGCTCCTATAATTGTCTTTTGTTTGAGGGGTAATGAAGCTCCCAGCATGCATCTGTCAGGTGTCTGCATGCTCTCTCTGAGCTACTGCCTGTGTATGTGTGTTTGTGGGGCCCAGCTGGAGTTCTCTACATGGGCTCATATAATACACACACACATGCACACACACACACACACACACACACACACACACAAAAGCTTTGGTAAATAGAGAATAGGACTCATTACTGTTACCTAACTGCAGAGTCTACAGGCTCTCAGACACCTGTCCCATCCGTGTGGGGAAATAATGACCTCACACCTGACACCAATGGGCCATATATATAGGGCTAATTCAGTCACCAGGAGGTCCAAAACGAAGCGTTTACTGCGCGATGACACCCCGCGGAATGAGGCCGCCACACCTGGACCAAACACGGATGAATGCAGAAAGAGAGAATAAATAGAAAGACATTAACCAAACCATCTTTGTTGTTTATTTTCACTGCCCATGTCGCTTCCCAAAGACAGCAGCTCATGTGACCCAGTGGAGGCTTTTAAGACTTTGTTAGTAATAGACTGGATTGATAACATAAATCCTGAGACTGCCATGTTTAGACAACAATGACATTTGCTCATATAAAACTCACCTCTATACAGTTACTGAGGCATTTTATGCAATTTTAACAGACTGCTATGTGGTTACTAGGGTGCCCTGTGTGGTTGCTAGGTGGTTGGCCCAAAGTAAAACAGCCCATCCCCCAGGCCTCTCTGATGTCCTGGTCTCTAGATATCATACGGGCCTCTCTGTCACTCCCAAGTCTATGGGATTTTCTCTTCCTTTTGATTATTTGCAGGGAGAAAATCAAAAGTTATAAAACACCTCTTCACGATAAGCCACGTTTTGTAGTATCATACATATCTGTAGTATCATATATAGCTGTAGCACAAATGCTTAACATAGCAAAATCATTCTTTCCTCTGGTAATAAAAAACTAGAATGAAATGCAGGGGAGCAAATCTGCAACCATATGTCTGTCCACTATGATTAATTATGACCCTAAACTATCATTAGCGATGTGACTGTTCAATAGCTGTGACAGAACACTGTGCTTCACTGCTGGGAGGGCTGCTTTATAAGCCATAGTACAGTAGATGCTCCAGGATCTCATGGTGTGTTTCACAGAAGAATGCTCTAATTAGGATGGCCCATATGTGTATAATGGTATAATGGTTTGCTGCTTTCATTTGAAACACTCATCACAGGCTGCAATTCCTGGCACCACACAAATAGTGCTCATAATACAATGTGTATGAGTTTGATGAAATAAATTGATAAAAGACAAAAATCCTCTACAGTTTGAACTCCATCCCCTCTTGAAATTCACTCCCTGGACTTCCCAAGTACCATTTCCCGTATGTATATAATTAACATTTTCAACAAGGATTAATGTGGTGTTGCCTTGGAAATTGGAAGGTTATATTTTGTATATTTTGGAACAGCCAAGATTCACCTTAAGGCTGTGCATATGGTGCTTTAAAATGCTGGCTAGGTATACAGTCCAGCAGGCTTTGGATCAAAGTTTCTGTCTGAATTTGTCTATCTCTTTCTGACTCATCAGTTGCCTCTGTATTGTAGTAGAAATAAGAGGTGGGAAGCTTGCGGGAAGTGCTGTCTGCCTCACAAAACAGAATCAGTGTTCAGCCCTCATTAACTTTTGTCTCATTGCAACAGTCATGACTACTGATTAACCAGCTGCTTCTCTGTGTACTCTCTGTTTTCTTCCTCCCGCTTGTTCACTGTTTCTTTCTTAAGATATGGTGTATAAAAATCATTGTACATGGTATGTGATAGGTAGCAAGGTTTACATGTGATCTTGCCACGTTATTGGTCATGGAACCTGCAAATGTCAGTTTAACAACGCAAATGCTTCAGCTCAATGCTAATAAGAAAAACATGACACATTTAAAAGAAAATATCCAGTATTGCATGTTTCAGTGATAGCTAATGAAATCAATAAACAAAATTGCATTTACTTCTCAATATAATATTTCATTTTTCTGTAAAACAGTTAAGTGCAAATTGAGTGTAAATAAACGTGAATGTTGGGCAGGCATTAAAGAATGGAAAAACTGGAAAAAAACTGAAAAAAACATAAAATATTAAGTCCTACATGTTGTTCTTTTACCTCATGAAAGCTAAATGCAACTTGATTAGTTGTGAATATAACCTCTGATTAGTCAATGACACGCAGTAGCTGTGAAAAGATCTCTTGGTCTACGCTTCCTCCAGCTTCCTCTTACCTACTGAAAATTAACAAGGAACACTTACCATGTAACATGTAAATCAACCTTAAAAATACTATGTAATCTCATGGGCCTGTGAAAAGTAGCATGACCTGGATTTCCAAATGGGCCATACTGTCATTATAATATATTGCTTCACTTAACACAGTATTGTGAACGGTCAGAGGTGTATTTAAAGAGAAGCAAATAGCTCAGATATCACTATCTTTTAACATTCATCCTGTTTTCAGCAGGAGAAATGAAAACTAAATTATAAGCTCTGGGTGGTTTTGACTGCGTTGAATTCAAATCTGATCAGGGAGGCTCAGTAATAAACACAGTATGCGTGTGTGCGTGTGTGTTGCTACTGTACTCTAAGCTTGTTTACCTCTCAGTCACTGCTAATGAGTGATCAACTTTCTCAGCGTGAGTGTCGCGTGGGTAATTCAATGGCGCTCCATGTTCCCAAATGCCAGAGAGGAGCTTCATTAAAGAGAAGCCCTGTATAATCAAACAATTAGTGCACTGCCTGAGATGAATGCATTCCACTCATCAGTGAAGAATCATTTCTGACTGTCAGGCTTCCTCCTTTAAATGTGTTCATATGACATCAGGCTCTTACACCACACCAGCAAATCACAGAAAATTTGCCTAAAAATAAAAACAGTTCTGTACCGTACAAAATCAGTACTGTACCATACCTCAATGATACATTTAACCGACAGGGCAAAGGTTCACAGAACAAAATCCTTACTTCATACCTTCATTGGATTAATATTCTCCAGTACTAGAAGAGTTACTTGTGGGCCAAAAAGATATATTACAAGTAAGCAGACATGCATTCTTTGTCAACACATTGATATTACTGTCTTGTTGAAGATATTTAATGTGTGGTCTTAAGTTGCTGTGGCAACCATTAAAATGGATGTGCTAATGTTTAGGTAGCTATATATAAAAATGCTGATCTTAAATTGAAAATTTTTTCAAACTGTAAATGTAGTGATCTTTTGTGATTATAGTGCCCCTTGTGGCCATGCTAAGTATGCAACACATGAAATTGTGAACAGATTTAAAAAAGGCTGGAAAGAAGTGTGTTTAGCTAGACGCTTATGCTGATTAATGTGAAGAGCCAAAGTGTAGCTAATTTATAAATGCAAGCATAGGCAGGGGCTGCATAGCTAGATTAGATGCTACATGGAAATAGTTTGGACTCTTACGAGACCCTTGGAAAACCAGTCTGGATTCTAAGATACATTCTTCATGGCTGCAAGCTAATACATGTTTACGTGTCTAGTGCTGCCCACTGTCCTGTTAATTTAGACAGATGATGCACAGCTAAGTTGCAAAACACTGCACACGCTGTGTTGCTGTGTCAATAGCGTCATCATTCACTCTGTATCATGCACTATATGTGCTAATCTACAAGATGAAATTTAAACAACAGGAAAATAGACAGGCCAGCTAAAAGATGTCATTTTATCAAACAAACTACAGTATTGATTTCGTATACTAAGCAAATACCCCAAATCTATTGAATAATACAAGTAATCAGGAAGATTTGATGTTTTTGTAATCATGATGGATTATATTTCATAAAGTATACAAGCCATCTCATTATTTCCAGAATATGGATGAACCTCGGATATTGCCACAGCGCTGCTTCATCTTGGGGAGCCGCACTATGGTTATATGAAAAAATTCTAGGGTTATGAATAATACATGTTTCTCAGCTGTCTAAGCATATTAGGGACGGGCCTGAATAGTTGATGAGATTTACATGGGGCAAATAGAGCATTGCCTTACTGAGGGGGCTGTATTAGACTTAATCTAACCAGAGTGCAAATGAAAGCAAATTAATAAATATCTGCAGTGTGAAATAAATAAATAAGTGGGATTGTTGTGCTGATGGCTGCATGCTTGACTGGCTGCAAGTGCAGATGAACGTGGAAGTGTATGAACGGCCACGCCCAAAGCAAAAAAAAAATATTAACAAAGGGTTAAAGAAAGCATTTGCTAGTCACAGAGAAGGTATACTTGGGTTAATATTCAGGATTTTATATGTTTTTGGTTCTGGGACATAGGGGCTTTAAGTTGAATCAGCATAAATTAGCATTAATGGCACCTTGCTAATATGCCACAGCTGCACTAGTAATCCAAATGTGGTTGCTGGGTGGAGGCCCAGAGGAATCCGTGACCCCTCCTGGGTCCATTAAATACCGGCTGAATGCAGGCATTAGTTTAGGCAATTATCCAGATTCTGCTCAGGTTGTCCCCAAAGTACACTGCACGTTTTCATAGACATCCAGACATTTAAAACCACAGCAGAAATGACTATCTCTGTATTTGGTCGGATCATATAAGCAGTAAGCATTTACCTTTCTATAAAATCTGTAATACAAATATTACACACACACACAAACACACTTGTGCCAATGCTAATGGACTCTGTGACATAAAGGACTGTGGTTCATTGAACACTTAGACACACACACACTCAAATCCATACACACTCACACACAGCTGTCACCTTTTCAGACACACAGCTGTGTAATGTCGGACATGCCTGGTCCTGGTCTCTGTGTGTCTGGACTTGGCACCGGTCACTGAAGAGCTTGACTGATAATTGAAAGCGGTCTGATTTTCTGTCAACACCTTAAAAGTGCAAATGACAATCTACCAGCCCTATGCATTCATATGACTGGACAATCCAATTCAGAACATTGTCCGAAACAGCAATGTGACACTTTCTGTAAGCATGCTAATCAAGTATGCAAATCTGTGAGCATGCTAATTGACTTTTTTATAAATAGAGATGTTTTTAAACAGAAATTAAAGGCATGTTAAGCTTATGACATTATAATTATGCAAAAATGCTCATAACACACATTCGCTCAACAAGCTACAACAAGCTGCACCCATATTTTTCAAATTTGTAGCAGGTGAATAAAATTAGGTAAAAACTGTTTGATGGGTGTAATAGAAGGTGTTAATATTTTAAGACATTGAAGTAATTGAAAGATAATAAAAGTCCTTTTATACAACAGTGAGGAGAAAGCAGAACTTTAAGAGTCTACAGTTGTATTTTCACATGAGTGATGACATTAATACATAGAGAACATAAAGGCAATAGAGTAAACATGGGTTCTATGAGACTCTAAAGCTTGTCATTTTCTCCACTACTGTACGATCACATTAAAGTGCACTGTGAGAGGTTGGTAGCAGAGTGGGCCTCATTTTTCATTACAGCTGCTGCCAGCTTTAGGGATCTTTCATTTCCTCCACACTAATGAGCTATAGATGGAGAGAGAGAACTAGAGTCAGAGAAGGAGACAGGCAGACAGATACACAGAGAGAGACACAGATAGATAGAGAAGATGGTTTATGTGGCAGCCTATCTACCCTCACTCCAGTACAGATAATGGGTGGGCGATAGGAGCCTTGGAGACCGCCAGTGTCCACTTGCCTTTAGATACAGCCTCTGATAGCACTGGCGTTCAGTGCAGACTGTCGCCATGCCACCTTGCCAAACCACCCGCTGACAAGAGCCAAACTAGAAACACTGCTAGAAACAAAGAGAAGATTATGGGATAGACACAGCCTTACTGCCCACTGTCTGTTTGCGCTCTGAGCAACAAAATCATCACTGTATTTACACTGTATTAACTACGTTTTTGTGCAGGGCTGAAGCATGTAGTGAAAGACTACGTTTATGTATATAAATTATTAGATTGATGCACATTTAAGTTTTCAGGTCTGTTTTAAAATGTTTTTTTGGTGTGTGTATCTTGTGCATGAACTAAAAATATAATTTCTTAAGATGGTATCACTGTGCATATTTAACAAAAAGTCAAAATTTTAATCCCAAATAAGATAATTCAAATGCAAATATAGATAGAACAATTAAGATTCATTCACCATTCAGTCATTTTAATTAAATTTAAATTATGTGGTTAGTTCACCCAAAAATGACAATTTGTTCTCTTTTCCATACAATTAAAGTGAACTCAGCTTACTACAGACTCTGATCACTGATGTTCTTTTCCACACAGAAATAAGCAACTAGAAAGTAAAACAGTTTTGGAACAATATAAGGGTAGGCAAATTAATTAAGTTATTGCTTTATTTAGCTGGGAGGATTACTCATTTAATTTGTATTTTTACAAGTTAGTGGCATAAAAAATATATAGAAGTTTGTACACTACAAAGTGTATATACAAGTTAGCTTTCACTGGTCAAACTAAATGCCAGTTTACAAAAAATTGGAATTTTTTAAGGGTGCCATGTAAAGAATATTAATTTTAAAAACTGTTTAGATAAATGTCTCACTTACTGTCACAAATTAAATTTTCTAGTAGCATTCCTGCTGGGTATGTATATTCTACAATTAGAACTTTATTCTTGGAGCTTTGTCTTTTGTTATCAGTGTTGTTGTTTCTCATTTTTCTTTTTAAAAGTTATACCTATATGGTTTGTCAAAATGACACCCGCTGATTTAAAAAAGCTGAGATAAAAAATAATAAATAAACCAAATGTTTTATCCATGACAACCTCTGGTTACCACGGTGAGGAATGTTGTTGTTATTGCCAGTGCTGGTCATATCACGGGAATCCCAAACACACAAACAACCATGTTCTAATGGGCTGCCCATCTGGCCAATAATGAGTCAATGAGAATCAATGAAAAAAACATGTTAAAATGACATATTAGCTGGAGCAAATTAATGTGTGAATTAAATGTTATGCATCAATGTAGACATTACTGTCCATATGATAGCTACTCTTTCAGTTCTATACAATGAATAACAAGGTTGGTTTTATCAAACTTAAATTTTTCTCTTTATCAAATTTGATATTACCAATCAATAAAGTAAACGTACTGTACAGTGTTTTTTCAACCAATTTTTTCAAGTGTTTTTCAACAAATTCCATATAGACATGAAACCATATGTTAAACAATAAATGATGAAAGAGCATTTGAATGTTGCTTGCTGATATTGTTTCATCTGAAGATGTGAAGAATTGAAGTCTACTGTTATTGGATAGAATGCGTTTTCTAACTTAATACATTTGATTCATGAACAGAAGGTTTCATTTATCATTGTGGGCGTGTCTCTGACAAAAAAACCCTCGGGCTGACTCCACATCCATGCGACTATACTTTTTCTTTAACGTGATTTCAGTTACACATTAGCTTAGCATGAAATGAGCTGATTTTCCAGCCAAGAGGAGAATATATGTAAGTATACTTATATATTTTTATATATCATATAAATTTTAATCCACCACAAGTGGATTAAGTTCCGACTTTCCATGTCAAGCATAAGCATCCAGGGAATAAACATGGTGCCAAGCATCTGTGTGCCAGAGGACCTGTGGATGTGGCCCTGGCACCCTGCACTGCAATGACATATTGCCCGTGTGATCATTCCACCTCAGGGTCGTGTTCCTCTAGCACGGCTGGCGTCCCTTCCCAACAGCCTGTGATCCAGATCCATAACCCTCCTCTCTAATCAGCCATTCTCCAGGGACAGATGGTGAATGGGGGAGGAGACATTCGAATGAGAGGTAGAGGCCTGACATGGTCGACAGGGCTCATTTCTATAATGCGTTCTCTATTTCTGAGGAGCTGAATGTTGGCACTGAATCTAGCTGAGCTTTTTTCTCTTCTTTTATTTCAAATTACCTTCCTCTCTCTTTTATTCTGCATTTATTTCTGTTTTCTTCTGCTCATTTGTTCTTTTATTCCCTCTGTTCATTTTCTCCCCTCTCTCCTGTATGATTATTGCCTGCCTGCCACAATAAGAAACAGTGATTTTGAGTGAATGAGGTGTTTTTGGGGGCTGAGGCCACTTGCAGGAAACATTTTTTTTACACACAGACACACGTTCACTTAAAGTACTTCCATATGCCCCGGTTAATGACACAGATTCAATATCTATATTAAACAAACGTGTTCTATTTATAAAATACGCAGCATTCTTTAAACCAAGTATAACCGAACACAACATGTCTCAACCTCCCAAACCATAAATACACTTTACACTGATTCAGTCCAGAGACTGAATACATGTCCAAAAATCATTTCTGCTCCTGATGTCTCTGTATTTATACACAATGGTAGTATTTGTTCTACTGCTTTAAATTATGCTGATTTAAATGTTAAATGTTTATCAAGCATTTGTAAACCTTTGTAATACAGTAATCTCTTTCTTGTAAAACAACAAAAATTACCTGTGAAATGTGTACTTATATATGCACAATATAATAATAACTGTATTTTATCCACACATAACATATAAAATACAAAGGGCAACAGTTAAAACACGATTTATGAAGTAAACTCCTTATATGATTCTTATCAGTTTAACCATCAACATGAACACCTTTTATAATCTAAATCTTTCCTGCTTGCTGTGTTTCCAAAGTCCAGATCTTGTCCTTGTTTATGAGTGAGTAACTGCCATTGTGTGCTAATAGCTACTTTAAATAGCACCAATTAGCCAGAAGCCAGAGATGTTCAATCACTCTGAGGCTATTAGCCTGTAATCAGGTGCGGCTCAGGACCCTCTGTGTTCTGGTCTCTCGCTCTTTCCATCTCTCCCTGTCCATTTCTCTCTGTGGGGGGTTAAGGAGACTGAGGAAAGAGAATGAAGCCCCTTGATGACCATAAAATGAAGACTGAATGTTCACGGCTGAGAAACATGACTGAATATCACTGGAATGTGTCTTCAGCTGTGTGTAGGTAGTTTTAATGCAGAAGGGCTGATAACTGGTTATCTGTTTTGGCTGCTTTGCATATTTGTGGAGCTACACAACTGTTTGCTTTTATAAAGCTGTATAGTGTATTCATAATTAGATGATAAAACTTTAAAACCTTGATCTTATATTACTGTGAGTACTGTATTAAGAATTATCAGTTTTATTACTGAATACAGTTCAAAACAGACAGATGCAAACACATGCATTTGCGTGCACACACACACCCTGTCATACCGTCTCACACCTGTTCAAACAATCCTGACTTTACAACAGCAGCCCAAGCTGCTTGTTTTGATAATAACTCTGTTGGCCGAAAACATTTCCAGACCACTGATCCTTGTTTGACTGTTACGCTGTTGAGTTTGACCAACGCCACACGGAGGCCAATTCTTATCAGACAGGATGTGATCATTTCCCACAGTCACTCTCCTTGGTGCTTAGAGCCAGATGAGGCGTCACCAGACAGATGCACCAAAGTGTACAACCTCAAACAAAGAGTATAATGGAGACAAACTGACTGGAAAAAATAAAGACAGCAGTATTTATGATGATCAAATTACTGACCGTTGTTATTAAGCTAAAAAACAAATTAACTGGTTTTAGAGGTTTGCTCATCTGAATAATCTTTCAGTTGTTTTTATATAAAAATTCAATTCAAAGCTATTCAAATTTCCCCAAAATGAGTTTTCATTATATATGGTCAGCTATTAGATTCAATAAATAAAGATTCAACCCATATAGTGATATATATATGGCTAAGTAATTGACATATGGGGGAGGTGCTGCTGTTTCAGCTGTGTGTGTTTGTGCTACACCTGAATAACATGAGCAGTAGATGTCCTGTTGGCTTTGTATGTAGTAGAAACACACAGGTGCATTTTGTACCTGTTGGGCATGAGGGTCCCTCAGGGGCCGCTATGAGTACATACATTGTGGGTAATGGGTCTTTTTCTTGCCCTTTTGAAATGTCCTATTTTAGTAATGCTGAAAATCGCTAAGAAGCACAAAATCTGAGAACCTGAGAACATGTGACAGTGACCTAAGATCATGCTGGGAAACACTGCAAATCTGCAGGTGGTATCTACAGTATTCCACCGACAATCTACAGGCTTTGCTGTTTTTAACCTTGAGAGAAACACAGAGAGAGACGAGCTGCTAACTGTGCAAAAAAGGTTGTATTTGTCTGACTTGAATTTACCATGCAAACAATGTGACCAGAGAAGATAAAATATAGGACGAACTGCAGAATCTGCGTATTTTGTTCAGTTGTCTTTGTTTTTTCTGCATAATCTATTCTAAAATAAATCAGTCCATTAGGGGGCACAATCAGAGAGGAGACTGCAACTGAAACCACAGAATCCACAGATCACTAAACAATGAACAATAAAGACAATTCTGCTTCATTGTTTATCTTCAATATATAGTCTACTTGCCTAGGAATATTTTGAAGGAATTATTGTTGTTAAATAAACTTGGTTTTCTTTACTATATTTTGTTTAAACAATGATTGATAGCAAGATCATTTTATGAAACTGAATTCTTCAAAATTACTTAAAAAAAAGCTTTAAATGTTTTTGTTATCCAGTAATAAATTATCAACATGAAAGCGTCAGCTATAGGACAGACAGAGAAGCAACAATAACTGTCAGTTAAATATCTTGGCAATTGAAGACATTTTTTCCCAGTCTGTTAAGCACTTGAGTTGTCAAATAATTTTTGTGCTCGGTGGTTACAATATAAATAAAACGATAGAAGAGACTGAAGTGGGCTGTGAATAGTGTCTAGAGGTCAAACATACTTAATCCATAAATATGAATATCAGACCACATATAAGTGGTCATGAGCTTTCAAATGTTTCCCTAAAAGAAATTTAATACAATGTGACAATATTCAATATTCTGCACAGTTGGGTCAGAATGACTTCTGTTCTATCAGAGCCCATACAGATATGCTGCAAAATAATCCTTTCCCTTATGGAAAATAAATTTAGCCTCCATCAATACAATGTGATTAACATGGACGTTTTGTAAAAACTTGCATTCAAGACAGTTTGTTTGAAGAATGCAGAGATTTTGTACAAACACATGCCCTCTCATACTTGAGCGATTGCTCAGTGAACAATTTACTCATTTATTCATCGTGGATAATTTATTCAATAGATAACAAAATAATTTTTCAAGGCTTTAACAAAGCAGTGTTAAGAATTCCATGTCTGCAGTGATGGTATCTGACTCAAATGAAACAGTTTCTGAATATATTCACACAGAGTCTATAAGCAGTAGAGCAAAAACATTTTTTTTAGTTTCATTTACATGTTCATAATAATTGTGCTCATGAACAGAAAGCTGTGCACGAAAGAAATAGTTTATGATGTGAGACCTTTATTAGCAGAACATCATGTAATCATTCACTACACTTACTGTATGTGAAAACACAATATTTACAGAACAAAACACCTTTCGATAAAAAATATTTTAGAATAATTACAATCAACTGATTAAACATATATTCTCTTACACATACATTTATAGAACATCCTCCGTCTTGTTATGTACAGTTTCGTTTCTGATCACTTATTGTTGTATTTTACAATATTAAACAGTGTAATTGCAGGGAAATCCCTGTTTAACACAAATCACCTATTTTAAACAATAGATGTCAGATGTCTACATTTTCAAACTTTATTTACAAAACTTTGCAGTCTGATGTTTTAGTAAAATTAGATGTAGGATTTTCTGAGGTGTCTTAGTTATGTTCAATCGGAATTCCAGTGGTGGTGGGAAAAGGGGAGGGCCGTCCAAATTCAGCATTTCCTCAGCTCAGAGAGAACGGAATGGACACAGGAGATATCTGGCTGGCTTTACTGCATCTTTGACGGGCTGACTTTAAAATGTTTACATATTATGATTTAGTAGCTATTAGTTTCAGTGCTGTTCTCTCCCGTGTGATCTGGCCTGATGTGTGTTGGGTTCCCTGGTGAAGCTGGGCTTGGCTTTGGATGGGTTCAATGCACACCTGTGAGAAAGGAATGAATAGAAGGGGTGTGTGAACTGTCTGCTCCAGACTGACTGGCGCCACCGACAAAACAGAGATCATGCTTGATCAACAACCCAAAACAAACCAGGTCAAACAACAAGCGCGCTGCTGCGTGGGCCTGGACTGCTAACTTCGCAGCTGCAGGCCAACTAGCCCTCATGCTTCTCTCTGTCCTATTGCCTAACAACCACCCCCAGGTACTAAGACAGTTACATAGTGGACAGTTACTGCTTGACTTACAGCTCATCAAAGCAGTTGCCAGCCTTCGCAAGCCAGAGTTACAATCCAGCCAGTGCGATAAACACAGGAAGACACATTGTCACAAAAAAACAGCATTTAAACTAACAACAATATTACAGTAATAACTTCTATGTATGTGCTTTTTTTTACTGTTAAGGCTCTATTAATAATTGTAGCCATTGCAGCTGCTTGTTCGGCAAGCTCTATTAGAAGCCTGTTACTCAGTTATCTTGACAGTTTAGCTCTGTTCTCTTAGTAGAGAATAACTGAAACTGTGTAATGAAGAAGCAGGTTTGATACTGTGGCTCTTTCCACTGCTCTGGTCCCCTATCTTACGTTCATGCCTTTATCATACACTTTATGCAGGCTGACGTTTAAATTAGTGCGTCATGGAAACAGATTTGCTTCGTTTGTTTTAGATGCACATGCCATCACTGCATTGTTACTAGGGCTGGGTATTGCGACCAGTTAGGTGATTTGATTTGATTCTTATTTATCTGGTTTCAATTGGATCTGATTTCGGTTCATTTCAATATTGATTAGTTATCAAAATTCAATTATAAATGTTTCGCATTTATAGTTTTGCAGAAATGGAATCTGTATTTAAATATAAACATTGGTAATTGAAACCCTCCAACTTCTTGGAGGGTTTCTATATTACTGAAATACACATTTACATTAACAATAGGCCCACACAGAATGAGAAGCGAAGTACAGATAATATTCACATTCTCTTAAGTAAACATTAACAATCGATTCATGGATTTCCCGAATCAATATCATTTGATTAAATCAGATTTAAGATTTAAAATTAGATCAATTAAAATCTGAGAACCAATATTTTTTACCAAGTCCTAATTGTTACAATATATGTCTGTCAAAATACTTTTACCAGATATTCTAAATGCAAAAAAGGAGAGTATATTTTAATAACAACACATACCAACTAATAAAATGGAACTTATAAAGATTGTTTGTTTAAAAAATCATGATGTATGAATTGATTCTAATTGTTTTAAAGGTAAAGGAATGTAAGACAATGTACAGCTAAGACTGAAAAGGAAATAATGTTGCTCAACATAAAGAATATTATTAACATAAGGCTGTGTATTCCTAGAATCAAGTGAGAGCAAGTGTTAAAGAACATATTTTCATCAGTCCCAGTGTGATAAAAGTATTTAACAACTTTACCTAGATTTTGCCCTTTTTGAGAGTATCTTAAAATTGTATTTGTTGTACTTACCGGTGTGCAACATTTCAGCGACACAATATCGAATCTTCCTTATTGACTTGCGTTGTTCTCTGAAAACCAAATAAACAGGTGTATTTAATCTTACTGCAGCTGTAAATGAGTTGAGGTGACCTAGAAGCTACAGTAATAAACATTTTTACATAAATTAAATTACATCAAATTAATGATCATACAAAATATAACAGAATAATAAATATACATATATAAATCACTATTTTAAATAAGTACATATGCCTACACACACACACACACACACACACACACATCTATCTATCTATCTATCTATCTATCTATCTATCTATCTATCTATCTATCTATCTATCTCTATCTCTCTCTCTCTCTCTCTCTCTCTCTCTCTCTATATATATATATATATATATATATATATCTATATATATATATATAGCCTGTAACACGTCAGAAAAATGAACTTAACTGAACATTAAGATTTTTCCAAACATTTTGGAACAGAACAAGGAAACACAGGCCTCTGCTCTAAAACAGCATCTAATTTCGTCTGGTGCATTAATAGCAGTTCATAGACATACACACTATTGTCACTTCCATGCGTAACGAGGTTAACTAAAGATCACGGCAGTTATTTAAATGGCTAAAAAGTGCGTCTTTTCAGTCCTGCTTACCTGTTCTGTGTTGATTTGTGTGAGAGGGGTCCGTGTGGAGGCGGGTGGGCTCGTCTGTTTCAGTAGCGCCGGGTGCGTCTCCAACGCCAGCTGCAGGTCCAGGATATAGTCAATGACATGCTGGAGGATCTCCACTTTACTGACTTTCTTATCCTGCGGAATAGTGGGCACCAGCCGCTTCAGTCGGCTGTAACAGTCGTTCATGTCGTACTGCAGACAGAAAAGATCCTCCTCTTCCATTTTGCACGGGCTGCGCTCCGACAAATAACGCAAGGAGAGCTGACTGCAGCTTGAAGAAACCTTATGAGGACGAACCGGTGCGCTGGCCTTCATCTTAATAAATAAATACTCGAAGCTTAATAATAAGAATAAACAAATGGGCACAGAATGTAACAAGAGGTTTCGATTACAAATACGGCGTTTTTCAATGCGCAAAAAGCAATTTGGTGGACGCAAAAAAGAAGCGCAGTTTTATCCCGACCACATCTCTTCTCTGAGTCTGAATGTACAGTGTAAAGCAGCAGCTGAGTTGAGGCTGGTCATATATAGAGGAAAATGGGAGGCGCCACCGGCACGAGCTTTGACAGTCCTGCGCGAGAAACCGGTCAGTCACGAGCTCCCGTGATGACGGAGCAGCGCGCTACTTATAACGGACTTAAATGCATAGTGCTTGAGCAGAAGAGATGCTGCTGCGTGAAAGTCTGTGTGCGTGTGGCCGTGCGTGGAAAAATGATAGTTATGATAAGGCAACACTTTTAAACGATGTTCTCCAATTAATATTTCTCAGAGTAGGTTTATTTCTCAGATTAAGTACATTTCTGCAGATGCACATTTTTTTTACTGTAAAAGATAAAGTTCGCTGAATACAAATTTACCTTTGGTGACAACGTGCTGCAATAGTCATCACTGTATTGGGTATGATGCTTGTTAGAGGCTAATTTAATGCAGCAACATTTAAACGGTAAAGCAAAATTGGTGGGGGAAAATTCAAGAATCAGAAAGAATGTTTTCTTTTCTTGAGAAGACAGTTTTCTCCTTAGAGGAATGTTATTATACACTAATAACATCAAAATGTGCTTTTCAGATAATCATCAATAACTGCTCATGCCTGAATAGCTTGATTATCTTATAACCGGATGAACTGTAATACAAAAACCTTTTTGTAAAGCAGAAGGCATCTAAAGGAATCTACAATCTTCTTCTGAAGTGTACAAACTCTTCATATACATTAATGGAGAAAGATGGTGTTTTCCAAGCAAATATTTTTAGTGATTAAGACCACATCTAATTGCACTTGATTGATTGACTAAATACCTAACACACAGAAAGGGAGTCGTGAATATTAGCATGTTCTTCACAAAACTCCTTAAGAAATTAGCAAGTGAAGGAACTCAGGTTTCAAATGAGATGTCATTAAGCCTAACTGGTGTTATTCATTTCAATGTGCCAGTCCAGAGCACATTGATCTGTTCTGTCCTCACAGCGGATTCAGGAGTCGCACACTGCAGACGGACTGGCGCCGGTCCCGTAATGTCACATCTACACACAATCCTCCTTCACATAGCATAGCCTCACATCTGTGGCAAGTTGCCAAGGTGATGAAAATGCTTAGCTTTTAATTTTTCACCGGTGGCAACAAGTTAAAATCCACTTTGTCTTTCTTCTCCCCTCCCGGAATGTTCAGGCACATGGCATCGTGCAGTGATCTGCCTGGGTAGAATCTGTATATATGTGTAATACGCATTAGGTAAGCATGATTCTTTGTAAGGAAAAAATTCTACTTGCAGGTGGGTTGGCCAAACACTTTTCAGCTTAGCAGGTGCAAAGAGTTTGCAAATAGCGCTATCTGTCATGTTCTGTAAAGGGGTCCTCGAACCATAGAGCTGGCGTCCTCCTTTGAAAACAAAACCACTTACGATGCATAAAGCCCTGCAATTAGCACATCATGACAAAAATTCTCAGTGTTCTGTTCTTGTTTAGTCAGAACTTGCTTTCACTGCTAACACTTTATTTAAAAGGCAACATGCAAGGCCATTAAAGGAATGTTTACCACATCACATACCTACACTATTCAGAGCTATAAAAACTTGAAGCGCTTTTTATTCAACATGCTGTTTATTAGAACTAATTGCAGGTTAGATGCAAAAAATACCTATACATGCCTGTTTGGACAGTGCATGCATGGGTTTTAAAAATATGTCAACGTAATATGGTCAGAATTAATCAGCTGTTACAGAGCATTTGGAAATCTGCCTTGATACATCACAATGATTATATGTATACATGGCCTTAATTCAGAACCCTTGGCCTATCACTTCTGTAAATTACTGTTCTGCTATAACTTCCCCATTCCAAACAGTTTAGATGATACAGCCATAACAATTGACAGTTGTTTACCCTGCATGATTATTGGATCATTGTGAGTTGTGCCTTGCTGTTGTATTACTTCTAAGCTCCATAGCCAAACCATAGCTCCATAGCCAAACCAAACAAATATTATATATAATATTTAATATTAACTTTGGTGTAATTCACCTGTGCATCAATTCAGTTTGATCAGTGGCACAAAGTGTTTTTGTCATTGTGATTGGTGATTTCTGTTTTCTGTCATTGTTGGTGATGGAGTTTATTTAGTGGGCCTGACTGGCTCCTACTCAACAGACAACACCTTTCTTCTCCATTTACACAGGTGCTACTGTATTTACAGAGACATCAGGTACTGCAACCCTCCATATATACTCCACCCTCCTCATAATTTTCCTGCTGTGGCTTTAAAGTCCAGTACAGACTCAGACAGTCTAAGACAAGACTATGTGATTCTGTATGCAGTGATGTAATGATGATCTGTGCTCTCCAAGCATTAGACTCCCCCGAAGATGGACATGTACATAATCACACACTCACAGCGGCATAAACACACCCACACACATGCACCAGAAATAAACATCTGCTGTGAGTAAACTGGAAATCTGTTTCAATGAACGTAAATGGTAACCACGCCTGTGCCTGGACCCAATCCATGGAGAAAGAGCAGCTTCCTACAGCTTTCTGTAAATCTCCTGTGTATCACAAAACATAGAAGAAAGGAAAAAAAATGACTGAATTTTTATTTTCAGTGAATGTATCTCTCTAAAACTACTGCCCATCTGTATTATTTATCTACAAGTTGACTTCCTTTCCAGATGAACTGCACAAAAAGCAGCATTTCAATACCCATTTGTTTATTTAAAACAATCCTTTCTTCACCAGCAAAAATTATGTACACAGCTTTATCATTTTGCTGCAGTAAAATTTCCATCTGTTTCAATTTATGAAGATGAACACACATTACTCTTTTGTGTAAGTAAATGCTTTACTTCCGTATTCACTGGCTGTTCCCACAACTGTTTTTGGGAGTTGGTTTGCACCCTGTTCCTCATAATGTTAAACTGTTCTTTACTTTTGAGGAAGCCGAGAAAATCATCTTGACATATTATTACAAACTTACTGTGAAGATCAGGTTTAGTTCTAAAACAAAAATTCAGCCCTGATAGTTTGTGCTGACCACAATGTGTTTTGTTTGGTTAATAAAGAAGCTATAAAGACAAAAATAAAAAAGTACATTTTCCCATTCAGTCTTTGTCATATTAAAGGTGGGGTAGAGACTTTTAACCACCATAACAAAAAATATTTCTGGAAAAAATTGCCTATGATTAAAAACTTTTCTATGATTATTTCTAAGAATTATGGAAAATTCTATGTTAAATCTAGGTCATAAAGCAAAACTAGCAAAACCTTTTCTGCAAAACTTGAATTTGTTTCTGCAATGGTACAGAGGAACTAGTCACCTAAGAGAACGTTTCCTCCTCCAAAAAAATAATAGCTCTCAATGATCTTACCATCTGATAACAGAGGTACATACAGACCTACACACTGGTTACAGAGAGTGAGAATGGGCATTAGTTAAAGAGAGCTCTTTCTCATATAGGTATATGTGTCCCAAAGCCTGGGTGGGGAGTGTGTCTATATGAACATTGCTCCTTTAAAGAGTATTTGAGTAAAACCATGAAAGAAAACAGCTATTTCAATATCATTGAATATCTTTCCCAACATTCCAGTCATAGCTCTGGTTTCTTTAGTCATCAACTGTTTTTTCCACATGTTGTTGGATGAGTTTTAACCTCCAGCACAAAAACACACACTCATGCACACCCTTACACGCCTTCCCTCTTTCTCAGTGTTTGTAAAGGAATGTGTTTTAAAGGAACAAAACAGCGCACTTGTGGGAATGGTGCAGGATTAGTAGTTTGGATTGTAATGAGTCTGATGGGCCAAATCCTGATCCCCTCTCATTAGCTCATCTTTTCACTCTCATCCAGCCATATAGTCCAATTTCCTTTTTAATTCCTTCATTTATTTAAATAATTTCTCAGTGTTGGGATATTGCTCCTGTCATTGGGATGAGAAACAGATGAATGAAACAGGGAATGTCACAGATATTTTGCTGTTTTATTGGTTGAAAAGTTGTCTTTCAGTTTTACATTGAAATAACTTCAGTCTATCTTCTGTTATTTTAAATAAAGAATCTGCTGGAACTTTGTATTCCAGGTGCAGATGAATCACACACAGAAAGCTTCAGTGAAATGTGTAAATTGTACGTTGGTGGCAATTATTCCTTCTGACTATTCCATCTGAGTGTGTGGCAAACACTTTTCTCAGGTTAAATAAGACAGCGTGGAACAAGACATTTCGAGAAGTACAGCCATTATAACAGGTTACAGGGGAAGTGAAAAACAAGGACTTACCTTTTTTGCATCTTCAAAAAATTAAGATACATCAGCTTAATAAATGTAAATTATGAAAACAGGTCTACATTTTCTCTAAGACATTGTGAAATATTTGCTTTCCTCTGAGGAAAAGATGGCTGGCACAGATTGTTGAAATCTAGAAGGAGAATCACTTTTTCTTCATAAGAAAGAAAAGAAGGGAGAAGACCCTCTCTTGGCTAATATTTAGCTCCTTCAAATGCTAATGGTTTGATTCCCTTCTCCAAGGTTAGCATAACAATTATGGGAATGCTTTAGATGTGGAACATTTGTTTATGAGTTAAAAGGGGTTTGTAGCAGCACACAACAGAGGAGTCCATGCTATTCACCTCCTCCCTGTGAAACTCAGTCAATTTCAAGGTACAAAGCTACATCATATTACAATTAGCAACCTAATTTCATGTGGTGCTGCTTGCTTCAAAAATATGGAGCAAATGAAGGTTGAAAATATCAGCCATATTCATTATACATCCTGTTTATTTATTACAAAATTTATTTACAAAATATTTGGTCCCATAAATGCAATAAAGTTAAATAATTAAACAAAGTTGTTGCTTTTCTAACCAAGTATAAGATGCATTGGCTGTCTAAAAGGTTACAAAACTTCACCCTGGCTTTTAAAGATAAGCGTTTTATATGAACGCCAATATTGATAAACACCCATCAGTTGTAACAATAAATATAATGAATTTTACCCTAGATAGTTCTGTATTTCATTGCAAGGTAAAATCATGTTACCATTCTAATTTGATGGACTAGATCAAAGTTGCCTGTTCGAAAATAGTTTCACCTCATTATCCAAAGTTATGAAATATTCCATTTAGCAATGTGACTACATGATATCATATTGATTCAATCAGATTAAATTATTCTCTGTTGCATTATCAGTTTACTGAACTTTTAACATTTTGTAAGTAATAAATATGGATTAAGATTGCAAATGAATTATGGCCCAGAGGACCCAGAGATTTCATTACTCAGCAATTCCTTTTTTTTGGTGAAAACTTCATTCTGTTTTACATAATCTTTGTCTCAGGTATGAGTTTGCTGTTTACTTAGAAGTATAAGGTTATAAAATAAATGCATCTTAAATAATCTGGTTTTGGAAAATTTTGATGAGAAATGTTGGTGTTTAAAATGAAGCTTTGCAAGCTGGGGAATTTGCAGAAATTTGACTTTGAGCCACAGTTTGAAATGCCACAGTTTGAGGCATTTGGGATCTTGGGTTGAGATCTCTTCAGCATCTCTATAGACATGAGATTACAGGCGTCTTTTACAAATGTCTCAATTAACTTTCATTGCTCTCTAAGAGAAACAACTGAGACTGTATTAAACAGCAGTCATTTGTGTTTTTTTTACTTATGATGGGAAAAACACATCTGATGCGTAGATAAAAAAATCTCATATTTCTACAAACACAACAGTCCTTAACAATTCCCAGTGTGCCTCAAATATACCACTATTCCTAAGCCTTTTCCATGCATTATTCACCTGTTCTGTTGCCGAGAGAGGGCTCAAGGGAATCGCTGAGATCTCATTGCAATATTTATGTGGATCTCTGTATTGCTTTACTTCCAACCTTATTAAACTCCATAATTTTCTCAGGAGAGCCTTCCACGCCAGAGCTTTACTGTCTAAAATATTCATAAATATGCCTAATAAACAAATTTGCATATTCATAGTAAGTGCTTGTGACAGTCACTCTGGGTTTTATATGATACACAAACAGAATTATGGGTTCTAAAATTATTAATAATGATATCTACACTGTGCTAAAATCTTACACTTTTTAGAAAACAGTCCCCTATTTGCACTTTAATTTAATTTTAATGCATACAATCTACAGAATAATGTAAAGTTGTTTAAAAATTGTCTGTGCAAAATAAATCTAGTTTATATTGGAATTGAAGCAAAATGATTGTGCTCTTATCTGATTTCCGAATGAGCTTGACTTGAATCAATTATAAGTGAGTAATGTAAGTTCATGGAATTCCAAACACATTACTTGTTTGTCAAGGTTTAAGCTCAGTCAAACTGCTTACGAAGCATCCTGACGAAGTGCTTGAAGGTCAACATTAGTGGATTCTCCAGTTATCTTGCAGCAGAGGATGTTTTGCTGAGAGATAGCAGAGAGCATATGGCACTGTGGCATTAGTTAAAATTTGCATTGTTCATCAGGCAGAACATTCTTGAAGCTCTGGTCACAGAGGGTGGCTTCTGCATTTCCTATACATTAGTGAAGGTCTGCTATCTCAGGTTTATCACCGCACATCTGCTCCAGTTCCTGTCCTCTAGAAACAGAGAGATCATAGAGAGGAGAAATGGCATCACACACATTCTTGTCATCATTTGCTGAATGTCAAGCATTAGATGGCCATCTGTGCATTTCAGGAGGTGAAGTTGTGTGTATGTGCTTAGCCATAGTTTGGAGATAAAATTGTCCCAAACAGTGAGATAAATCTGATAACACCCCACTTTGAGGAAAGTCAGGAATGTCCTGTTTTGGAACAATTATGCATAAATAAATAAACCATGTTTTTGTTGTTATTTTAGGGTTAGGCTTAGCGTGTATTCATTATTATAAGCTTTATACTAAACTGCGCTGTGTTCTTACAGTATTTTGATACATTTGTGGGTAAATTTGTGTGTGTATGCTGATGAAGGTCAAAATATCAATTTTGACCATTTGTGTGTATTTTATGTAATTGCATAAGTATTTGTGATTTCATATTTTTTTCACTCATTATGTGAATTTATGTGTTTGTGCCCATCCTCCTGCATCCATTGAGACCCAGTTCCAAAACCCTGGGGTTTTTGTGCACCTTGCCTGGATCAGTCTCATCACTGGGTTCCCATGGGGACCACAAAACCCCTGTTGTCACGGTACCAGTGTCCCTCAGCCAGGCAGCCGGCTCATCGAGGGAGCGAGTGACGGGGGAAGCAGGACGGATGGGCGGATTAAGTCTTCTCCTGCTGGATAAGGACCTGTCTGATTGAAGCTTTGCTCCTGGAGTGGGTTTGATCTTTCCGCTCATATCCCCTCATCTGTTTTCTCATTCCTTCCATCCCTGTTGTGACTTTCTTTTACTTTTCATCCATTCACCATACCAAACCATAATCTAATGTGACATACTTACAGATGGTCTGTCAATGACAGCACCAATGCTTGCCCAGCATCAGGGGGCCTCTCGTCTGGCCGCTACCCTGCCTTTCTGGATCCATGGGCCCAGGGGTCTCATCAAACATATGCTTTGATGCTATAGAAATTATACATTTATCTGTGGTAAGTTGGGGGTTGTTGGCAGTCAAGGGGTTATGTATACTGAAAAAAAATATTTGTAATGACAAGTCATTGAGTGTGAGGAGGAGCTGGGGTCTCATCATACCTTGATTTGGGTAATTGGACTGCACTGGTGGGAGTCGACACTGCCACACTTTAGGAAAAAGACCTTTCATGTCATCACTACCTAGATGAAAAGCAATATTTTTTATATTTTTTAAAGATGTGAGTATATTATGAGATTCTTATTATTTTACAGGTCATTTAACACATTTTCTTAACAAGTTGCGTGTGTTAAACAGCAATAGTGATAGCAATAAATACATAGCATTGAAGCATTGAAATGGTGTATGAAATGTTGTAATCTTGGTAACAGTAACTGTTATTGCCTCCTTATGATTTATCGCTTTATCGTTTTCCTCACCTTGCAAATTGCTTTGGATAGATGTGTCTGCTAAATGCCTAAATGAAAATGTGACCACACACTGCAAGTCGTGAACACACACATCCAGAGCAGTGGGCAGCACACTACTGTGCCCGGGGAGCAACCAGGGGTTAGGTGCCTTGCTCAAGGGCATTTTAATTACTACCTGCCAGCACTGGAAATGAACCAGCAACCTTCTGATTACAAGCCCGACTCACTAACCAGTAGGCCTCAGCTGCCCCAATGTAATAGCAATAGTTTAAATGATGCATTATCAACTTTATTCACAAGCTTTGTATGTAACATGTAAGTCCAACATGTCATCCAATGGTAAAATAAGAATGAAAATGTACATTGCTTTCAAAAATGGCTACCTTTTCTGTAAACTCATCACAATAGTATCAGTAATGTTTCGAGCAAAATATGGTTCGCTAGCAATTGCAGAATTGCTCCTCGGCCACCGCTTTTATAATAAAGCACCTGAAACAATGAGCTCCACCGCTAGAAGGCTAAATGCTCAGTATCTTGCTTCAGAGCAATTTTTGTCAGTAGCTGATGTAGCCCAGAATCCCGCTGGAGAAAGTCACACTAGGGCAGCATATTTATTGTGGGGCCTCCACATTCAGTCTGCTGTTATGAATCTAATTAGCTGGTTGAGACACTGTCCTGTACCGCCATCTCACTCACATGCCAGCACTCAACTGCTAACAGCTTGAGTGTTTATGTCTGTAATCCAGCAACAAATCCTTCACATGCACAGGATAAATGTTGCATTTGCAGTGTTTGTTTTATGGCATGTATCGCAAAAATGTATGAAATGTTTCCATCATAAAATTGCATTATTGTAATTGTATTGTTTTTATTATTTTGATTTTTTGCATTTGAATATTGTACTGAACAAAGTTTCTGCTGTGGAGTTTAAATGTAGTATAAATGTAGTATTTATTTCATGAGATGTTTTGTTGCATAAATGTCTGTAGTGGGATGTCTGAAAAGGTCACTGGTACTGTATTAAACTTTTATGGTATCATCTGGTCCATTAACAAACACAAGTTACTAAACATCATTTGTTGTTATAGTGTGCAAGTCTACCAGTTTTACCCAGAGCAAAGGAACTTCACACTGCAGTCATAAGAGGACTGTTCACTCACACTGTTTCAATCTGGTGTGTACAGTTGGCCTGTCAGACTGCAGGCTTTTTTTGTTCCACCTCTGTGGAGAAAATGGAAGTACTGGATGGGATTTTATTAATTTACATGCACTTGTGACATTATTTTCAATTGTGCCTTTTAGCACCAACCCATTAGCCTGATAATTGAAACTCAAACTCAGTGTGCTGTTGCCTTTGAATTAGTCTCATCCCGTCTGATGCATATGCTGCACACCCAACTGCAAAATACTTTTTTAATCTGTGGAAGTCAAAGCTGATTGTTTTTTTAATCAATTTGAGCAAAGCAGCATGTTTACAAGGTAAGAATTAATGTAGTACATATACTACTATATATACCATGTATTAGGTAGTTATGTTAAAGGTGCAATACAAAACTCTTTTTTGTTACAAAATAATTTTGTTACAAAATAATAACAATTTTGTTCAAAACTGTCTTCTTACTTTACCTAGATTTGCAATGGTAAATTTATAAAAATGATTCATAATTTGAGCTGTTGTGTTCAATTTTGTGGGAAATGAGGTTGTTCGCCTAAATTGTGTTTGTAGTGAAGTTTTTGTAGCTTGTTATGGCAGTTGTTTGGAATTTAAACCTGTAACAACTTATAATAACTCGGCAAGTAACTTGCAATTTTATGTTTCCAACAGAGATGGTGACATGAGTTCTGTATCAAAGCTTTAAATAAAGACACCTGATGTAAAGTAGGACCTTTAACTGGGAACTGGGATCATTGTATTTGACTAAGTTTGACAAGTTAAAAGCATCAAATCTTTGAAAGGCATTCAGAGTTTTGTTTACGGGAATGTGTATCACGGTAAATAGATATCTACACACAGAAATGCACATTCCATTTTGTTTGTGATCAATGTCTAAATTCTATGTTTTCTGTACCACTCACAGAGGGTGATGCATTACAACTACTGTATGTTATTGTAGTATCATCTGTTTCAGATAGCCCCAACCTTAACAAAACAAATATACTGTGGTTGGCTGCTTTTCTTCTCAATCAAATGAAAGTTATTGCCAAATACCTCTGATAATGCATTTAAGTTTCAAATCTTTCGAATATAAAAAATTAGCAAAATCAGCAACGTGGTTTTGCATTAATGTATTGAACTGTTACAATCTTTATTTACTTTCTCATCATATCCTACCCTTCTATTATTTCCAGCCCTTTCATTTTGTACCCAGTCTATAAATGATATGTTCTTTACCCAGCAAACATATCAGATTTGAACACTCAAAAGAGCACAGGCGCATGTTTGTGTTGAATTAGTCCTGGATAGCTTCTTGATCCAGACCAAAGAAAATCATACTCTGAGATTGTGCAGCATGTTTCAAGTGCATAGCGGCCTTATTAATACGTGCTGATATTTACCGCACACTTCAAAAGTGAAATCTCTCTGTCAAAGTGTGTGTGTGCAATGTCTGATATTATGGCAGATATTAAGGTGCAGTCACACCCTCTCTCTCTTCATGACACACATAAAGCCTGAGCTCATTAAACACACATCAGCGGTTACATACTGATACACCTTCTAAGAGTCAGGACAGCATTTTTTGATTCTAGAGATATAAAGAAATTTAATAGAGATATTGATTTTATTTAATCTGGCAACAGTGTGTGTGTGTTTGTTTCTAAAGGTATGTGTTAATGCAGAAAAAATACTCCTGTGTAAAAATGAACAGATTTAAACTTCTTAATAATGTTGAACTTTTACATTGCCTTTATAAATTATTTCTATGTGTGGATGTTATTGTTCTTTCCCAGGCCTAAAATATAAAAATTCTTATAAAATAAAACATTTAAAACTATGATGTTGTTATGTGTTGGGTAGAATAAAATAATTATAATAAATCATTTCAAAATTTATTGTGTGAAAATGATTTAAACACTTTTAAATCAAATTGCAATTGTATCTCTGTTTACTTATACAGCACATTTATTTATTGTCACTCATTTCCCAAGCTTCAGTTTTGTAAAATTATGCAAAAAGTGTGAAAATATGTGCATGAATCTTTCTTTAGATCTTTCTCTCCCTCCTCTCCTCTCTCTCTCTCTCTCTCTCTGTTTCTTCCTCTCTCTCTCCTCTGTGATAGCCTCTTTCAGTCTGGGCTCCTGTCCAGCTCTGTGTCACTCTGGGGCAGCACACAGACTCTTTCTCTCTTATACAGACACACACACTCTTGTATATATTGCTGTACTGATGCCAAAGCTCTCAAAGTGCCAGCATGTGTTTCATGTCCTCTGATGCTCCTTGTGTCACCACAGCCTGTCTGAACGCTTTATAATATCAATAATTTATGCTCTTGAGGAGCAGTAATTAAATTAGTTAATTATGCCGGTAAAATTACATGTAATTAGGAGACTGGAGGGTGTGTTTAGTAAATTAGTCCCGTCCATGCTGGCTGCTAAATAATGCTGCCAAATTTGGTTCCTTGTTGATTAGGTAATTTTGATAGTTTGTTCCTATTTTTTTCCTCTCCATAAAATAATGTATATGAGAGTAAATGCAATGGTCTTTCCAATCCCTCTTCAGGACATCCCAACAGTTGGGCTTATAAACTTTGAACAATTCAAATTAACCCATAAACCTAGCTCACATCTGAAATCAAAGTTCTGTCATTATTTGCTCTTAATTGACTGTAATTTTTTTTTGTTTAACACAAAAGTCATATTTTTGAAAAATTGTTATTTACCTCTTGCCATATAATGACAGTCCTTAAGTCCATCTGGCTTGGACAATGAGCTGTATTCTCATTCTCAGTTCTTCTGATTTGTCTGATAAACAGGCCAAAAGTTGTTATTTCAAATATTAATAAAAATCTTAACCTTTGCCAAAGCTTGCTTTTAGATTGCATTGGAGTCGAGAAATGGTGCATTGTGTTTAGTTACAACACACACAAGAATGTTTTTTGAGAACCAGAGATATACACCAGATTATCTGTCAAATGACTTTTATACTTAATCAGTCAGAGTCTGAGCTTATCAGGTAGTTCAATATAAATGATTTTATTTTTACTAGTTTTAGAATGGACCAAACTCTTGGTCTATTCCTGAACTATAGTTAGCATTTAGAGCTATCCTTCAACACACAAATGAGATTTCTGAATCACACTCTAGATTCTTAAGATATTTCAAAACATCCCTTTGCTTTCTTGAGCTGTCGCCTATGTGCGTGCCCAAACAGCTTGTCATATCTTACCTCATGTTTAAAGCTCTGATTACTCAAGAAATGCAATTGAAAACTGTGTGAAATTTGCATCTTAATCATATTCCAACACCTTACACCTAAAGATACAAGGGCTGTGAGTCTTGTACGCAAATCCTGCACAGTGCCACAGTAAGTAAACCTGAGAAAAAGTGCTATATTTTTAGTTGCTATATATATCATATTTGGGTGAAAAGTTGAATAAAAAATTAACACGCAAAACTAGTTTCTATTTGGAACGGATTTGGGTTTATTACAGTTATAGACAAATACTTGTAGTGTGACAAAATATATTGCTGGCATCTCTTGATCAAATACATTTGCTAACAACAACAACAAATCACTTAATAATTTCCCCTAAACTCTCTAGCAAATAAACCATGTGAATTAATACATTTCTGAAATTGTATGCTCACATGTACCTTGAGCAGACACTATTGCTCATTGTCAAACTTTGTCCAGTGTTTTCTCAAGTGAATGAAATAGCTTCCAATGTTTAGTGGGGTTGTTTACCTTTGACTCATAATAATGAGCTACAAGCAGCTCTGTTCGGTTTGATTGACAGCCTGTTGACTGAGTATGATGGGAGAAGGGGATGTGCTTGTGACAGCTTCAGTCCTGCAGCTCTCTCGCTCTCTGCTGAAAGACATTTATAAAGAGCATCCCATCTCTCTCTCTTCCCCCTAACATCCCTGTGTCTCTTGAGATGCCGTACCGAGTTAATTGCATTATTCCACACTTTCCCTGATCCACCCTCTCTTTCTTTTTCCCCTCTCACTTTTGCTCTCTTTCTCGTATCTAAACACTCCACACGTATCAAAATCACACGCTATACCTCAAGGACGAGGCAGAGTTTTTGATTTATTTAGAGGGAGAGCTCATTTTAAAGAATGAGAGGAGAAGTTTACACAGTCAAAAGAGGCCTTGGTACGAGGGTAGAAAATTCGATTTGACTGGGGGGTTGTCACGGAGACACACATGCGTTCTGACAGCGGGGGTAACTGGCTGATTGAACAATACAAAAACAAGCTAGACAGAAAGCAAGTCTTCACTCCCTTGATGCTCATTTCGGAGTACATGGTCGAGACAGCGTTTATTCACTGAAATGGGGGCTAGGAGACAACAAAAGATAAAAAGAAAAGGTTTGAGTTCAGAAGACTGCACGTGTTAAGTTACAGTATATATATGAAAACATTAAACTAATGTTACTTTTATTTTTACAATGTTAATTTTAAATATTTCACATGAAATAGCGACTGTGGTTACTGAGTTACTGATGGTAAAGCTATGGTCAGAAATTAAGCATTTTTAAGGACAATATATGACCCCACAAATTCAATTTTATGGGCATTTCATACCTTCATGATGGCATATTTTGATGATTTCTGACAGCTAGAGGCTATACAGTGTCTTCATACTCAGCAGATTTTTAACATATGAAACTTTTTTCATATGTAATATGTTAAAACGTTTTAGAGGCCTGGTTAATTTGCTAAATCTGGCCAAAGCATAGTTTTACAACTGCAATAAAAAACGAAGGAAAAACATCTAACTGTCATAAAATAAAAATAAAAAAATTCACACTGAAAGAAATATGTCATCATTTTGATTGATAGTGAAAAACACAAGCTTTAATGCCACTTACTGAAGATTATTCCCTCATTGGCATGATTGTATCAAACATGGGTGTCTAATGTCTATTTAAATACAATATTATGCAGAGGTGATTATCGTTTCTTTCATAAAGCATCATTTAAAAAGATTATAACCCTAACTGAGATAAATAAAGACAGCTCAGGGAAGTGCAGTGAGGGGCAGAGCTCAGACTGAGAGCTTTTTATTCTGCATAATCTCAAAATATAAAAAAAGGTTATTGTGTTGTTTATGAGCATGCAGATTTTATTCATTACATTTAATTACATCCATTACAACACAATGCTGGGTGTGTCTGCATGGTTTTGTAGACAATGTCTCTTTCTCTCTCTGTGTGTGTGCACACAAAGTCTCTCATCCGTTGATGGCTTTCTCTATATTACCCTGCCAGTTTAAGAGCTCTTGACACACAACTCAGCGCATCCAGCACATCACAGTTCATTGTTGCTTATATATGACTGGTGAGCTGTAGAGGTCTGTTGTCAGTAAAGGGCTTCAAAGATTTAACACCTGAGCAGGAGTGTAGCAACAATTATAAATTTATTATATCCAAATCCACTGGGTGGATGTAATGTCATCTAATTAATATTCATGAGTTGATAAGGTTTACAGTGTGTTTGTCCATTTTTGCCCCTGCACCTGAGACAAAACACAAATTAGATGGGTGATTTTAATTGGGTGTGCTGCATACCTAAAATGAGTCATGGTAAAATAATGCCAAATGCAAACAAGAAAATGCAATTAAACATATAATCTTACAAAGTCAGAATAGCAAAAACGTAGGGCTATCAATTTTTAAATGCCAGGCGAACACTCTTCCCATGTCTATTATTTTTGATGCTTCCAATTAAGCTGTATGTTATTTTGGCTCAGATGTATCTGTTACCTGGATATATAACTAATACTAATACGGTATTTGACCCAGGGTTTGTTCCATGTGTTTGGTTAGTAAATTAACAAACTGGTACTGCTGGTATTTATGCTGTTGTATATTTACAAAATTATCAGTTTTTCTATTTAAAATATATCATGTCATTATTTTTTTCCATTATGTTGGGCATTTGTACCTCATGGTAATTTAAAGCTAATTTAATTTTTGGTTTTAAAAGTCATTTTTGTTTATATTTGTACAAGTAACACTTATGTCTCTGTGTTTGGTCACAACTTGATGGCTAGTGTAAAATCTAAGTAAAAATTACAAAAGAGCTGCTGGTTTAAGACATCACCTGAGCAAAACTAACTGACAGTAACAAGAAAGCTAAAGATACCAAAGTTTGCACATACCTCAGGGGTACGATTCAAGACAAAGTGCTTCATACACAGAGGCTTATTTTAATCTTTGAACACTCACAGCTCCAATTACAGAAAGGGTTCACTAGCAACATCCATGGAAGAGTCTAAGATGGACTGTGTGCTGATCCTTCGTTCCTTTCACACACGAACATGAACACACACACACTTACACACCAGTTCTCAGTTCTCCTGTTAAATGGGCAGTTTTAGTGTGGGCTTGACTGCTGTGTCGGGGAGAGTAATCTTTCCCCATCTACACCTGTGGTGGAGCGGAGCCTGGAGAGATTTATAGCAGAACACAGAAACACCTGGTGCTGATGCTCAGGCCGGGATCTCATTGGGCCTCTACCTCTCGCCCGTTTAGAGAGAATAAAAGCCATTAGCACCACTGATGTGACTCAGCACTTATTCGACGGGCTGAGATGAACAAAGCAATGTTGAGCACTGCTTACATGCAGCATCACACTCCGTGTAGGAACACATCTAGAGAGAGGAAGCATCCATTTAACATAAGCTTTATTCAGCATGCCTACAGCCCATCTGATGCACATTGCACAAAGCATGGCAAGAGCTGGCCTAAATTTTCAGCTACGAATTGATTGACAGATACAAGGCTGCCACAATGTGGCTGCAATATTTGCCACAATGACATTCAAGTCTATTATTATCAAGTCTATTTTTGTGCTATCATTGATACCTGCCAGTAAAACAACACAAATTGTGGTTGATTCATTTATACATTGGTCACATGGTTTCTTCCAGTATAAGGGTGGTTCTTGGCCAGAATAAGATATATATAAATAAGCAGAATTACTGTTAGGCCTGTGATGACATTTTAGATGGAAAAATTTGTATGGAAATTTCAGTGGATGGAAAGTTGTCCCCAAATCCCAAAAAATCTAAAGCCACAGGCGTGAACTATTTAATATTTAATGATAAGCACATCCTGCTTCTGAAAT
The DNA here is from genome assembly GCA_036877525.1 of Chromobotia macracanthus. Classification (NCBI taxonomy): domain Eukaryota; kingdom Metazoa; phylum Chordata; class Actinopteri; order Cypriniformes; family Botiidae; genus Chromobotia; species Chromobotia macracanthus. Next base: position 6,375,071 of record JAZGTH010000027.1, on the reverse strand, counting down.
GTTGTGTAACAAGTGGGCATATAATCACACTTCTTGGTAAAGGGGAGATTCTTGCTAGCACAATGGTTTGAAGCACATGCATCACATTTCTCAAGATGGGAAAAGCTGATATTTTTGCATAGATGTAAACAGACATAATTGGTGGGTTTTGTGAGGGGGTTGGGTTTCCTGGTTGTGTCACAGTATCCTATTTGGTGTTTGAATTTTCAAAATACTCACATAACCACAGTTACAGCAGTGAATCTATAGAGCCATTCATAAAGAAGATGTGTTAAACAGAGCAGGATTAACGTCAGCATTTACCAGCCTAATACTGGGATTAGAGAGCTTAGTCAAGCAACACACCCAAGGGTGTCTTGATCATGGACTCTAAGATTTCATGTTCTCTGAGTCATATTTGCAGGCACACACAGTTATACAGGACTAAAAAGAATCGAGAACTATGTGTGAGCTTGAGTGTGGGTCAGACCATATCCAGAGTGTGATCGACGTTTGTGCTCTGACCAGCAATCCTGGCAGGCAACGGCGAGGTCACAGTCATTCTCCCCAACACACACACAGACACACACACACATATTCCATTAGAGGCATTTGGCCTGTCAGGAATCAAGAGATGGTAAATCCAAGCATCAGAATTTAGCATAGGCCATATCTTACTGTGAGGAAGAGGCTGTCAGTCAAAGACACAGGTGTGTGGGTGTGTACGTGTGTGTTTTCAGAGGCTGGGTACGCAAAATAAATACGGATGTAAACAATGGGCCATTCTTGTAGTCAAAAAAGAAAGCGTTCAAACAGTTCAATGGTGTTATATAAATAGTCTTTAATAAAGTGCGCAGGCAACGTTTGCGCAGCTGTCGAAGCTTACGAGAGATGAACAGGTTTTTGTAAACTGCACCTCTCTCATAAATCGTCTTGGCTGTGTAAAATTTCAGATGCTCGGCTTTTGTGCATGATGTTGATGACTGTCGTTCTTGCTCTTGTGATGACAAATAGTTATTTTCTCTGTAATGGTGTAAGAATATTTAATGATTCACACTCATTATAGCTCAAAAACAGTTGCACCAAGGACAATCTAACCAGTCATTACAATCATTAGTGGTATTTGCTCAGGCAAGCAACACTGTTGCTCATACTTATGGACTTAAACCAACCTTTAACTTAGTATTAAATTTGTGATGTATAGGTCCTCCCACCAGGCTAGTAAGTACCCACACCATAGTAACCCCACAAACACCTTAACAGCACCATAGCAACAAACTAAAACCCCTCAGAACACCAGACTGTAGCATCGCTCACATTTTTTCAGATAATATAAAAATATACCTTCATTTTATTTCTTGGTTTAATACATTGGTTTAGTGCATCTTGTTTCTAGTCTTGGTTTATTTGTGCATGTGATGTTAGTTGTTCAGCTCACTAATACCCTAAAACGAGCTAATGTTTAGCACTTCAGCATACATTTCTCATTTCTGCAGTGTACACAGTAAACGTTTATTTTGTGTGTGTGTGTGTGTGTGTTTTTGTTTACCAACTGTTATGACATGGTTTAATTCTTAAAAAGCTCACAAGCTTATTTTGAATATTTTTTTTAATAATTTAATTTGTTTAAGTAAAATCTCAAGAACAGTATATTTCTGTCTTCTAATCATTTCAGACCTTATTATACCAAGACTGTGTGTATGTGTGGGTCTGTCATCTACAGAAATAATTTCCTGATGTTTCCCAAACTCGGCCATAAAACTACCTCTTTTCTTTTTAATTACAGATCATCATCAACACCCAAATCTGGTGGCAGATATTAACGAGCGAGCAGGAGAAGAGTAATAGGCAGTTTTTCTTTTAATTAAAAGAGCTGCATAAATAATCGGCTCATAATCCACCTGTCAGAGCATATCCACAGTCCTGTTTAATAACAATGACCTGCACAGGGGAAAGCACAACACACACAAACACAAACAAATGCAGTCTAATAGATTCCTATACACACATGCACATTGTACACACACATACATACACATAAATGAGAATACATACACGCATATATTATGCCTGAATGCATATGCAAATTATATATTATAAATATTATCCTACTGACCCAGTTGGATAATCACGTGCTAATAGCATATTAATAATTGATACCTTTATAAAATACATTTCAGCGTACAGAAACAGCTAAAATACAGAGAATGCTGGAACTTTTTTCCTTTAGACACTTTTGCTAAAGCTTTAACATTCACACAGATTCACAAGCAACTCTATAACACTGGCTTGTGTTAGAGACATCTTACAGAAACAAAACACAAGCCAAATATCCAGTTATAGTTCTAGACTCATATGACTAACAGACTAGAATGCCCTGACAGGATATAAAACTCATCATCTATTTGTATTTTAAGAAATTTTATCTGAGACATACTTCAATGAACATTCCTGAGCTAATGTTGATTCCTGTTCTTAAATTATTAGAAACTATTTAACAAACATATAGTGTAATATACAGGGTAAATGTTTACTCTTTTGATAAGACACTCACCTTGTACACATAACATGAGAATTTTGTGCACATTATAGTAACTGTAAATGTTTGCATATGCAAGTACTTAAGAGTTTTTCAATTAATTTTGCATTTTGAAAGATCATAATGGCCATATCTTACTCTCAGAAATACACCTAAGACATTTGTTTGCTCTTTGTGCTAATTAGGAATGCAGAAAAGGAAAACGCTGAGTACACGCCCTGAGGATTTTTATAGTGTAAAGTTCCAGGCCACCAACTTTTATTAACCGTGAGAGTTGCGTGTTTGTTTATTCTGTTCTGAAGGAGAACGGCTAATTGGAACACCTGCTCCTGTTTCCTGCTGAAGAAGCCTGCTCCACCTTGTTTTACCTGTCTCCCTTGACCACAGGAGCTGTGTGGAGGTGAAGCTGTGATGACAGGTACCAGTTCAAGTGCTCCACACACACAAAGAATCGAGCACCTGCATGCCCACACATTCAGTACAACATAAACATGCAACAAATAAACAAATACAAATTTGACTTTATGTCATAACGATAGGGTTTGTGTTTCCTGGTGAATGTTTTTGGCTATACTTTCTTTTTTATTTTCATTTCTTCGAATCTTGTCGTTAAAAAGAAATTTCACACCTCAGCATTGCTGTGAGTGTGAACCAGTTCTCCTGCTTTGTTCTAACCTAGAAACTGAAGCAAATATGTCAGCACTTCTCAAACACAGCTGTGTTACAACAGGAAACTTAGCGTGATGCTCCCAAACTTTCATTTTTACATGACTGTCTCCTTTGTGGTTTATATTCGTATGGTGACATGCGGGGGTTATAGGGATGCTGTACAAAAGCAGAATCATACATGCTCACACACGCAGAAATTCATGTACAGATGGCTCCTCAGTGTCCCATAAAGAGTTTGAACCTCACTGTTCACTCAGGACTAGACTGGCCATGGAAACTTCTATTTATTTAAAATGCTGAAAATATATCTATTAAATAGACACTTAAGTCACACTGAGTGAATGCCATTGAATTAAATAACAGTAAATCAAACCAAGCAAACTAGTAATGTTAGACCAATGTCTTTTTTTGAGAACCAACTTCTCTTAACAATGTATGCAGTGACATTTAACCAGTTGGCGGTAGGTCATTTCAGTGGGTGTATGAAGTTAGTCCCCCTCAAATGGGTGGGTCATTTTAGTGGGTGTAAGAAGTTAGTCCCCTCAAGTGGGTGGGTCATTTTAGTGAGTGTAAAAACTTAGTTTCCCTCAAGTCCACACAGGTGTCCTAGCCAACCTGATCTCACAGGAAAATGTACCTTTTTTTAGTATGTTAGTATGAATTCATAAGATGTGAGTCATACAAAAACAAACACTTTTAGAAAAGAAGCAAGCATGAAGGTGCACCCCCATGCCCAAACCCATACTGGGGTGAAAGCAGGTCATACGAAAATGTATGAATGAGATTGTATGAATTGATAAGAATTAGCCATCAAATCACTAAAATGTAAAATAGCTGAATTGCCATGAGATTGTGTTATGCAGGGGCATAACAACCATTACAACTATAGTCAGAGGGGCCCCTAAATATTTTCAGGCAACTGTATACTGCTCCACAGTAGCTATACAAACTCAAATATTAAACAGCACTGTGCGTCAGCTGGCAGTATTAGTTCAATTACACAGCAGTAGGATGGGGACTAAAAAGTGATATAACCTTAGCAAAAACTTTATTTTCACATGTACTGGATTTAAAATCTCTGCACATGGAGTAGAAACACCCAGCTACATGAGTTGCAAGAGGATGGGATCCATCTCACAAGTCTCATAGATGAACAAACCCTGTTGCTGAGCTATTGCATCATTCATCACATGGAAATATGCAGTACTCAAAAAATAGTCAAAAATAGAAGAAAATCAGCAGCCCTCTAGGTTTGATATCAGGGGAATGTGAAATATACCACATTTGTTTGTTACCCTCTGTGGGCAGACTGTGTATTTGTGCTCAGGCCTCTCTCAGCCTCACGCACACACATAAGCACAGAACCATGCGGCTAATAGAGACATTCGTACCTGACTGGGAGCTGGCAGGCTACATGTCTAGGTGGCGCTGGGAGCAGACTCATGCCTGGCATCATTAGGAGTCGTGCCAAGCCTCTTGGCTGGCAGCCCCAATCTGCTTTACAGTCTGTTTTTATTCTCTCTCTGGTTCTCGCTTTCAGTATGAATGTGTGAGAAAGGGCAGAATTTATGCTTTTACAGATGAAAACACTTGTGTATGATTTCCCTCATGATTGCCCGTAGGCAAACTGCTCCTGGCATGTTTAGGTTAAAAATCATAATTGTACCTATAAACATTCATTAGACAGACACATTTTACATGTTTTATAAGGGAAAATGTGAAACATGATGTGCTTTGATTTAAATTAATGATCTGACAGACATTTGCTTACATTTTAATGCAGTTGGAAGTTCTTATTATTCAAAACGACTTGGAATGCATTTTATCAGTATGTGTTTCCTGAGAATCAAACCCATGACCTTTGTGGTGTTAGTGTCCAAATTGTGTTAAATAATGATTCCTTAATGGTAAAATGTTTTTGATTATCTCTTCAGTCTGATATGTTTCAGAAGGATTCTTGCTACTGTGTTTTAAAAAAACTAGACATTTCTGTAATCAACAGACAGGGTTTTCAGAGTCTACATTTGGTGTCATGTAAAGAAGTGTGTAATTTCTGTGCCAAACAATTATGAATTTTAAACATTTTTCTAGACACTTTCATTGGTCAGACAAACAGATAGCCCCGCCCCAGACTTATGCCATTGGTCCACCCAATGTTATGTGATTAGCTAATTGAGCTGCTTAACCAAACAGAGCAGTGTTTTAATAGTGGCACAAATCTTCACTGTTTCCATTTTTGAGGGAATCATCCGACTAATGGCTTACTTATAGCTACCTCTGCATATTAAACAGAGATTTTTTAAACAGAAGTATTTTAGTACAAAACAATTACACACTTCAGCTTTAAATTTAAAGCTCTATCATTTTAACACAAACTCAACAAAGTAAATTTAACCACTGTAACAAAGCATCTTTGAATCCTCAGTCTTTTTGATGTAAACAGAATGAGTAAAGCATGCATTGATAATGATCATTTAGAAAAGAATTAATAATAATAATTTAGAAGATAATTTAGAAACAAGGGATACACATATTTTGTCAGGCAATCAGTGCTCCATCTGTGAGTTTGTTAATATTGAAAAGGTACTGATGGCAGAAGATGCACTACACCTGCATCACTAATGAGACAAGAGCCCATAACAAACATCTCTTTTATGTAGAATAGTATTATTTATTAACACCCTGCCTTAAATATTAATCATCAGATAAATGGCCTCCTCTGTTTTGTGATGTTACTCTCTACAGACCAATAGGAGTGATGAGGAAATGAAAGATAGAGAGATGGAGAGGGAGAGAGAGAGGGGGGAAGAGAGCACTATGCTGCCAAGTGTGATTTGAAGAGCAAATCATTCTTTTCATTCTTTTCAAGAGACAGATCAGAATCATGGCTGCATGATGAATTATGTAGAGAGCTATGAGGAAATTAAAAGTCAAGAGGTTGTTTTAAATTTTCATTTTAGTGCTTAGGTAAATGTTAAGGCATAAGAAGGCACTCCTCCTGAATAAATAAGACTCATCTCTAAAATATACGGCTGTATAAAAGAAATATAAAAGGCTTGTGTGTACTGCCAACTTACATTTAGGCAAACGTTTTAGTGAAATGTTAAATAAATGTTTACAGAGCTGAAACGCAATATATTTATACACATTTTTGAGTGATTTTTTTAAAGCTTGAAAGGGAATAAAAGACAGATCTCAGACTATCTCATCTCATTAATAGATCCAAATAAAAGTTGGTGTCAGCACAAGGCAGTGCTAGATCCATTGGTAATCATGATGTTTGGGCTGAGCATCTTGTACAGGCATGTGGACATCACATGTACCACATAATTCATGGTAAGTCATGGTTCAAGGTCTTTAAGATATTGAGATTCTGTAGAAGAGCTGGTGCATAACAAGATACAGTTGACTAGGTACATTGTTACTTGTCGCCCCTCTGTACCCATTCGTTCAATCATTCAGGTGATACAGTTGACTTAAGCTATGAATTTATCAACAAATGGGAAGGTATAAAGGATTGTCATGCAGGACAGCAAAACCCTCGACAAGTCTGATATACCTGTTACTGAGAGGATTGAATGTCATGGCAGAACAGAGCTACTGAACATGGCAGTACAAGAACAAGCACTCAGAATCATTTCAACACAGACAGCCTCAGTTTAACATGACAGAGAGCCAAGATCCAGACTGTGTATGGAAGCCTCTGAGACAATGAGTGCTCATGCACACATGAATAAACTCCTAGAATGCACCTATAGGCGTTTACATGCAACACAAAATCGGGGTAATAGGCAAAAATCTGCCTATGCCAATCAGATTTTTTTTAAGCTGTTTATGACCTTACACCAATAAAAGAAATCGGTGTAACGTGTTTACATGACTTTACACGTTATCAGCTTATTAAGCATAATCAGAGTAAGACTGTGCATGTAAACACACACATTGTCTGACTAATGCTGGAAGCGAATACAGTTAAGTAGCAATGGGAAAAATCTCTCCGGCCTGCCTTTCAATGAAATCATAAAATAAATACACTGATACAAAATACACAATGCTGATGTAAATCTACCAACATTTTAATTGGTTTTCAAAGATTGTCAATCAAGCAAAATTGGAACCTGCAACTTCTTGTACAAATGTTCATATCATATTCATCACATATGGGGGGTTGGCCACCTGCTTGTGTGTATAAAATGTATAAAGAAATGGCTTCTGTGGTGTGGCTATATGAAGAACACTATAGTTGCATTGATCAGAATTCCAATTCCAATGAGCAAATGCCCATGTCCCAATGCCCAAATGTTTCTTTGCCCATGTCGTTATTATCATTACCATCACATACTTTCCCCAGGATGATTCTGTCTTTCTCTCACTCACGGGACTGGAGACACTTCAACAAGATTGCGTCACTGAACCCGTTACATAGATAAGTAAATACCATGGCGTAACAAAAAGACCATCTCACTCTGTCAGTCGTTTTCTCTCTCTATTGTTAGCAGCTGCACGCCTCACTGCACTGCAAATTTTAACTGTCACACTCCAATAAGCCTAATTGTTCAAAATAAATGAGCTAATTTCTAAAGTTCCAGTTTATATGAGGGAGATAAGTGCTTAGCTGATTGATTGGAGGTTTAATATAAATGAAATAAAAATGATATTTTACCATGCTCAGAAAAGGAGTTTAGGTACCTCAGGTATGATGTTGGACCTGCAGGAAGGGGGAACATCCCAATGGACCCCAGTCCATCTTTTGCATTACTTATTTGAAATAAAGCAGCAAATTGTCAGGCTACTGCAAAGTAGCCAGAGAGGTTTTCAGTAAAAAAAGAAATCATAAATGAATCATAAGAATTTTAAGCAGGTTAGAGGTGTCCTTGGATAAAGTTCAGTGCAACTGTGTGATGCATTTGTAAGAACATTTATGCCAGGCAGCCCTATAATGTAATAAAATACTGATGTGCGTCTCCTGTCTGGCAAAAATAAATCAACAGGGAGTTGTGACATTAAGTTGAACCTGATGTACTTGCATTTTATAATACTGCTACAAATATTTATCCTGCCCTAACATGCAATTGTGGCCAACAACTCTGCAGGTTAGACATAAATTGTCTCAACAGAGACAAAAGATGACATTTAAAAATTCCTATTTTTTAACTATACAAACCTATGAAGCAAGATGGGTTGAAGGGGGAAAGAGACAAACAGTAAAACGTCTAATGCAAAAATACCTTCACAGAAGTGTGATTGTACTGCTTGTTTATGAGCATACATGTCTAGTGTGAGCAGGTGATTTCAATTTATTCCCTATAGAAGGTATTAATTTCAGATTTTTAATGCAATTTGCATACTTTCACTGTTGCTAGGTTGCAGCTGAATTACCAAAAGTGTATCAGATGGACATTATTTTTATACTCAGAACATTTCTTTTATAACCAAATAAAGTTTGCTGTAGTTGTTCACACATATTAATATTTTATTGACCGTGTATGAAATTCAGTCAAAAAGCATACCAAAGGGAACCACACTGACTATACACTTTACACAGACACACCCACACCCAAAGGACCAGATATGTAAGGTTGTGGGTGTAGAGCAGCTTTGCTCTAGCCACATGAGGTAAGACATATGTGTGTGAGGAGAATGGGTTGTGTCAATTGTAGGTGGGGTAGGGGATGTTGGGTGTTAGCTGGTGGTATCAGACCATTTTCATGAATAATTCTGGGCCTGTACCTAGATGCTAGTGTGCAGTTATATTTCAGGTTTGCAGTTTATTTTAGCTGACTCATCATGGCCTTCCATCTGCACTGTGCTGAACGGAAGCATCCTGGGATTGGGGAGGATACAGTAGAATGAGCAAATGTCTGTCAGCCCCACATCCCACATTTGTACACAAAGTGACAAAAAAGAGGGGAAGAAGAAAAGAGAAAGAGAGTAGGCTTATCTTTCTCTTTGACCCATGCCAGCTGTTGCTCGGTGGCGCGTCAAGGGCAAATACTCATTCATTTCCTCTCTGTCTTACATCTCAATTTACAGTCTGGTCTAGTGTACTTAAAAGGCCAAACTGAGCGCTCACAGACACCAGTATATCGATCAGACCCACTGATCAATTTAGCAGGAAAGACAAAGAGAACTGCATGACAAATAGCATTAATAGAGAGACACTTCATTTAGCCAAGCAGTCAATAGACCACTGGTGGGCTGAAACATTTCTTTTTGTTCAGTGAATAGCACCATAGGGACAAAAGTATTGTAATCTTTTTAAGGTAACTTTCCTATTCAGCATTTAGCATTTTCTTTATGAAATCTAAATAGTCAGCGTTGGAAGAAGCTAACATAACTACATACAGTAAAACATACAATAACATACAGTATTTCAGAGGTGTGACAGACACAAAGTAGCTTTTGCAGTAATTAATCTTTTTTAAAAAAAAGGAGCAGTGTAACAAAATGGTACAGTAGTGTTGACATGGTGGGAAGGTGGGAAGAGAAGGTGGTAATCTTGTATGAATTTGTATGATGTGAATCATGCAAAAAATAATATTATTAAAAAAAGACAGGAATGAAGGTCCACCTCTAACCCCACACCTAAACAGAGCCGTCATTGGGGCGAAGTAGATGGTACAAAACAAACAAATGGATTTATACAAACTCGTACAAATCAGCCACCAATTTACTAAAATGTTATATAGTTACGAATTATCATGAGATTGTGTCGGAAGTGATAAAATATAATTAAATGCTTATTGAAATATTGTGTTTTATGTTTTTGCTCAAGATATGCTTTTAAACGTAAAAGTCCCTTAAGCATCACACTAAAGAGCTTATATTCATTAGCTGTAATTAGTGTAACTTTATATGACCCTGTTTGATGCTGTCATCCTAATTGAGATACTGATGTTTGTTCTAGATGAATACTGCTCTGTTTAATCAGCTTTACAAGTAATATACTAGATAATTAATAACTTCCTTAACTTTCAATGTTTTGATGTCACTAGTGTACATTGTTTTAACCCAGTACCCAGGCCCTGATTGAAGCAACCCCAACTGCTGGAAATCGTACAGAATGAATTTGCCAATTTTCACAAAGTGCTTGTCAGTGATGTTTAGTGTTCCCAATACTGTCCTGTCCATAATAGCCCATAATAGATTTCTGATTAATAGTTTTTGCTGTAACTTCCCATCATTTCACAAAACATTTCCCAAGCATAATTTTTCCTCATTTTCCTGTAGAGATTGTTGGAAGGGTAGCACACATTTACTGTATGAGTCATACAAACACACATGCTTATAAACATGCATGTAGACAGACATGGTGGAACCAAGACCAGCCATCTGCTCCAGGCTAAATGAGGAGTAAATAAAGGAGGTGAGAGGAGTCACACCAGTCTAAACTGTTCACACACACACACACACACACACACACACACACACACACACATATACCTCTGCTCTCCTACGTGGATCCTTCTGGCACTTTATAGCTGTTACTTGTCACACATAATCTTAAACCCATCAAGTGTCTGAATGGAGTTTAAAGATGGGTTTGCCCTTGTGGACCAGCAATTACACACCTGTAGACTGTGTCTTTTTCTGCTTTATTGATGTGTCACTATAAAAAAATACATTTTTCTTTTACACCAGCCTCAACCAATCAGCCAGATTTCAATGTCTAATCATGGATTCAGAAAACAGGTGGAACGGCCCTGAACTGACACACCTTAACCCATGACTGCTTTGTCAAAAAGATGATGCCATTTCCTTTGAGAACGAACATCTCTGTTACACTGCTGCATTCTAAAAAATGTTCTTCCCCATCTTAATTGTTATATCAACTGATTTTCAGTCTTTTGTGTCACGTCAACCTTTTGAAAGCCCTACTTTTAAAAGTGAGCTTTCAAAAGCTCAACCTTGGGTCATGAACTTTAATCTGTTTGATAACAGTTCAAATTCTATTGAAACAAGGCTGCCCCATGTGAGATGACTGACACCCAGTGACAAATGTGTCCCACATTACTGAGAAAAACATTTTGTTGCCTTTTGTTGCCTAAAAAATAAAGATTCACTGATGTTTGAAAACACACATCAGCAAGGTGGTCATGCGTTATAAAAAGAATACATCTACAAACATTTAACCAAATCAAAATAGCTGCTGATCTCGGATCAGTGAGAGCTAGAAAGGTTGTCGTGTTTCTACTTTCACTTGCGACTTTGCAAAGTAAACAAAGCTTTATTGCCTTGTCGGTCCTCATTTGACAAGCACCAAATTCAAAAAAGCAAATTGGGTCAATGTTCAAAGGCACCCGAAGTCAGGTCCATGTTAGACATTGGCCTGGCAGCCCACCTATGGTTCCATGATTGGCAACACGGTCAGATTCAGCAGGTTCACACTCCCAAAGCATTTCCTGGGCCAACAGATGGAGAGGCATTCGGTCTTGACAACAAAATGCTCTCATGGTGGTTACTAGGTCAATGCGGTTGCAGACGCAGATGTGAGCCCTTGTGTGTGTTGATGGCACCTGCATCTTTCATTCTCACCTGGTAGGATAGCAGATCACATGACTACAGGCTGTGACAAGGAATAACTTTTTTATGAAGGTACTAAACTAAGGGGGAAGTGCAGGATTTAGATAAATGAAAACCTTGGAAATTATCAGTTTAAATTCATAAACTGTACATAAAAGCCAACAGTGAGTACTCAAACTACTCTGTAAGCATCAAATGCAACGTCTTTTTTAGAGAAGCTTTCGCAACCAAATCAACAGGAGGCAAGGTTTTCTGCAGGGCACGAGCAGCAGGTGAAATGTCTGCCTTGTGTTCCCTTCACATGCCATCCACGCCTGGATTTATGATCACGTTAGAAGCAGCTGAAAACAAGCAGGTCAGGTTGAAGGTCCAGCACTGGCAGAGGGACGTGTACCAAACACCTGGTGACAGGCACATATGCACCAGAGAACAATGAACCTGATGCAAAACCACACAATGACCTCAGAAGCATGACAGTAGGGTAAAAACACAGGGTAAAAACAGCGTAAAAAGGTACTCCATTCTGGATAATTAAAATGCAAGAGTAAAGAGAGATGATTCATGATTGTTTCTGCTTAGTATTCCATCAGGAACATTTTAAAATTTGCTTTGAACTCTTTGAATGTTTTTCTTATGTTTTTTAGATGTAGACATTTGTCACTTTGCTGCAGAAATAAGTTCTCCAGTGTCACTGCTCTTCTGCTGGAGGCGGTTTTAAATGAAGTTCATAATAGCTTTTCTGCCCAGTGAGTCCTAATGGCCCATGTTAGCCACTGGTGAAATAGATAAGTGTTTGAGTATTGGTAGATTGAAACTCTGACTGAAATTCTAAACAAAGGTGGAGTATTTTGCTGAGAAGAATATTGAGCTTTGCGTTGAATTTTGAATGAAGAATTAAATAAGTATTAAGAATATTATTTTGTGACTGCTGGAGGGTTTTAATAAATGAATGAATGCTTTGCAACAATAAATGGAATAATTTTACTGTACCAACAATTTCAGAAATTCTGCCTGATATTAAGCTTGTTTCTATAGTTCATTCCAAAGAAAGAATTGTCAGTTTTTGTAATCTTTCATTAAAATGTGCATACAAAAATGTACACAAACTCAGTCATTCATCCAATCAATTCTATTCAATTCTGTTCTGTTCTGTTCTGTTCTGTTCTGTTGTTCTGTTCTATAGGGATTATCTCTCATAATCATGAATCAATTTCTGATTAAATCAAGTCACACCCTACATTTTGTTTTACATTCAGAAATGTATCACATTTTAAAAGTAAAACAGGATAGAAAACTTCATATTGTCTGTCAAATGAATATAAATGTAACTCTACTGTATCTGTATTTTGGGCAATGGAATAAAAGTGAATGCAATCCATACTTCTACCTCTCTGTTGCATCTTTGTTTGAAATATACAACTGCAAGTTACTTGCAAGTTATTTTTTTGCATGTGCTGTGCATTGGCACCACTCCCCTAATCTGACTCCACAGATCTTCCTGTGGACTTGCAGTCTTTTGGACTTAAATTGCGTCTATGAGTCCATAGTGTGACCAATTTTTCATTTAAGTGCTCTGAAGTGTGCTCATGAGCATCCCCTTTGTGCAATCAGATAACAGATGGGTGGAGTTTTGTGGCTGTCGTTCATATACCAACAGGAGTTGACATACTCCTGACAGTTTATTGTAATTTTATGTGGAATTATATTACAGGGCACTGTAATAAAACTGTGTGACAGCTTCTGTATTATAGAGAAATACTTAAATAAGAACATATATGCATATTAAGAACACTATGATCATTAAGTATTGTATAAGTACAAATGTATAAATACACAGAATCTATTTCCTAATGTCTTTACTATATATACCTAATGCCATTACTACATATACAGGTGTATAGTAATGGGTATGCCAACACTAAACAACAACAACTCCTATTGCATATAATAATTGGACAACATCTTGTGAGGACATCAGGTCTGTCCCAAAATGCACTGCCATGTGCTCTTGTGGACCCACAACTAGCACCGCATAGGTCTGCACTAAGTGATGTCATCAAGTGTGGACTTGTGGAGAAAGTGTACCATTTGGGACAGAGGCTGAAAAGTCTTACTTGTTCAGCAGAAAACTGTCTCTGCATCAGTTTTGAACGCTTCAGATCTCTCTAAAGCCAGCTCTGAAAAGCCCTGCCAACATAAAGCCCTGCGACTTTAATTTTTATTACGGGCTGTCACTTTCCCTTTATGACCCCAGGATCTGTGTAGTTTGAGACTGAGGTATCACCTCTTGATAAGTTCACATTTTAAGCAACTTCTGTAAGAAGAACACCATGCATGATCTCCACATGATCTTTAGTTTTCATGCAGCTGTAATGATCAGGTTTATTTTTAGTATACATCTTCATAAAGCTATATATCACACAAGCACACCAACCCATCAGTTATGCCCTTCATAAACATTAATATGTAATACCAGCGGACATGAAAATGAAAATCAAGGCTTTGGTTCGTTTAACTCTGTGAAACAACTAGAGGAATTCCTGCCTGGGAAAAAGAACACAGAATTGACACTCAAAGACAGAAGCCAGCACTCTTCAGATGAGAGCCCTTTCTCAACCCATTGTGCTTGCTCTGTGTGTGTGTGCGCGCCTGTATGTGTTTGTGTTTGGAAGGTCTTTAGGCTGAGGGACAGTGTTTGGCTCACTTGCTGGGAAACAACACTTCAGCCCCACAGCTGCACGCACAAGAGAACTCCAGACTTATGACAGAGAGTTCAATAGCAGAGCGCTGGCAGCCAGAGATATGCTTTTACTGTGGGGATCACACACACTGGGAAGAATGTATTTTAAACTCTCCCTCTCCATCCTATTCTCTCATTCTCCCACTCTCTCTCTCTCTCTCTCTCTCTCTCTCTCTCTCTCTCTCTCTCTACTCGCTCAGCATCTCCCTGTGCAAAAACTTGAATAAACAACGCTTGCTTTGTGGCTTGTTCCTTCTTTTAATTCTCTGAATGAAATACCACCACCAGGCATTTTATCGCCACGGTTACTGAGAATTTCAGCCATGTTGAGCCTATAGGCAGACAATTCAATAGCCAGTGCTGTATTGCCAATTAATAAAATCATTTTTTTTGGGACTGTCATGAAATGCAGCACTTTTGGATAGCTCAAATACACTGAATGTATTGATTATTTTGTTCTAAAGCACGAGTCAGCGAATATTTATGTGTGCACTGAACATCCGTCAAAACAAACTATTAGAATTGTTTTCTTCCATGTCTTTGCTATTTGCCAAATAAATGTGAGTGAGAAATGAAGGCCAACATTCTGATTCATGATTCAGTCCTACATTAAGGGACATTTAAAATGCACCTCTTGAAATATGGGTAATTTAGTTCTTCCATCAGTGTTCCAGTATCATTTAAGCTATATAATCAAACTGTCTTTATGGCTTAGAGCTGAAAGCTTTGACTGAACAACAATATGCCACTTGTCCACACACACATGCACAGACACTGTCTCTCTTCATATTTGTTAAAAAAAACATGAATCTAATTTTGAAATATTTCTCTCCCTTCCTCTCTCTGTCTGTCTGTCTTTGTCTCACTCTCTCTTGCTTAGCTTTGCCATTAAAGCCATTTGCATGTAGCTGAGAAGCCATTAGAATTTTAATGAGGCTGACCCTGGAGGCAGGCCTTTACTAGGTCCTCAAAAACACACACACATACACATACAGCCCTCAGGCAGGAGCACTTAATGCTTACACACACAAACGCTGCCACACCCACACATACATTTACACACTCTTGCTCCTAACCTTATTATCAATATCACAGCCCCATCAGAAAAGGGATTAATGTTTCTGCAAATGTCACTTTACAGGGAACATTTTCTACTGTTTTATCATAATTATTTGCGAAGTTTCTTGAATGTCTTCATTTCTAACACTCCGCAGACCACTGCAAAAGGTTCAAACCCCATTAAACTAATGTGCATCACAGCCCTTTCAAAGTCAGTTGTTTTTATTTCGTTGACATTAGTGACCAAAGAGCATTTTAATAAAATATATTTAGTGAAAAGAAAAATTAACATTATTTTCATTCGGTGGTGCTGTGCTAATATGGCCGATTTTCTGTCTCGTTATTACATTAATCTTCAAGCCTCTTGTATCTATTAATTATTCATTTTTGAAGGCTAAAATAATACAATTTAATGGGCTATTGAAGCAAAGAGTTGGACATTTCTGAGGCTCAGGAGTGTCAGAAGAGGCCTTATAACTGAAGATAAATCTGTTTCAAGCGTGTTTTGGTGATTCAACATTATACTGGTTTTTACAAGCAGGTCATGTGGTTATATCAGCAGGATTTGTTTATTGGGATGATTACACTGACCCTATTGAGAGGCATCTTATGGCTGACAAAGACACAGGCAGGTGAACACGCTGACCCAATAACACAACACATACTCTGATTGGCTTGAAAGTTTATAGAACATCTTACTCAGTACACAGGAGCCCTTTGTAATGGTTGTTAGAAGTTAAGAAGTTTTCTATTAAAAACATTATCGCTAATAAATGAGGAATTCTTTTGTGGCTGAATAATTAGCACATTTTTTTAATTATAAGAACTGTGGGTGTTACTTAATTAAAGTCCTTTATTGGACTAAATAAGGAAAGGTGCATTTTCACACAGCAGGTGTAAACCAAGCAACCAAGCTAAAACATGGAGGATACAGAATAGAGATCAGATCTTGAAATCTCATGAAGATGTCTCAGGAAACAATAGCAGAAGGAAGTAAAAGATCACTAATTTGTGGCATGTATGTGCATGTGGATCCAGTTTACGAGAGCATGTGTGCCACACATAGATGCCTTTCTCTGTGTATACGGGTGCGGGTACAGTATGTGTGTATGTGTTTCAGCTCCAGGCAGAGAGATGATTGGCTCCCCCCTGAGGGCTCCTCTCTCCCTGCAGCATGTGGAAACCATGGCGCGTTGCCAGGATACAAGCCCCCAGTCTGTACTGACAAGTAGACATGAGGAGCAAAGATTAATTATTTACAAGCACACCCCTGTACACTGTGACGACTTGGCACTTTTCCTGCATTAAATGTCAGTATCTATGAAGCCATCATCCTTATTACTTATTTTATTTGTGTATTAATTCTGACCTCCAAACAGCTTTGTAACAGAGCACTGAATTCATTTGATGCTGAGCAGTTTAATATTCAGTTCCTTCATGGTGAAGGAATTTCATAAATTTGCGGCTATTATTGCTGCTGCTACTTTTACCAACAGTAATAATGATGATCATTATAATTATTATTAATAATTATATAACAATAGCAATTGTGTGCATATATTGTTCTTTAAAAGTAAGTCCACTCATTCTTCTGCCACAGTTCATTTATAATTCATCACTCCTGCGCTCTTGTAAGTAAGAGATGTCCCCTCAGATCTATATTTACCAAGCACATTAAAAATTATATTTGATGGTATTTGATGTCCTGTTGCCTGCACAGCAGCTGTCTAGTGAGCAATAAAACGATTTTGTGGTACAGATCATGTTTAAAATGCACACACATTTTTGTAGCAGCATCTTCAGTCCTACCCAGGATGTCTCGGCAGGTTTCCTGTTTCGCGATGATGCAGGGAAGTGATGGCATCCACGCTCCCGACTCAATGTGGGCCTTTTCTTTGTTATTCTCTTCCTCAGGGCCCTTAACGCGCACAGCAGTGAAGCGGTTTATTTGCATTTGCTCTCATCCATATTCATGCAAGTGGGGTCAGCTCATGTAGAGGGGAGCGATTTAATTGGGCTTTGGACGGAGAGGTTCCTGAGTGACAGGTGGAGGAGGAGGCGGAGTCCTGCTGCTTGCAGCATTACTGACCCTGGACTGCTTTTCCTTTGTTTGAGTCTTTCTGTGTAAATTAGAAAAGCTTTTATCTGAGATAATATGTGAAATAATGGAATATCAGTTTGCAGGACCACTGACAGATCTTTTATGCAAATGTACATGAGCGTCTATATCAACATATATATATATATATATATATATATATATATATATATATATATATATCTCAACATATATATATATATATATATATATATATATATATATATATATATATATAGAGAGAGAGAGAGAGAGAGAGAGAGAGAGAGAGAGAGAGATATGCAATGACATAAAATGTAATTATTATATTAATTACAATCACACTTTATATAGTCTAGTTATTACCTTCAATGTTAATGTTGTCCAGTTTAAATGACTAATTGTGTTTTATGCTTTTTATTTTTATATAGTGCAACCAAACCTTTGTTTATAGTCATTAACATCATTTTAGAACTGTCTTATCAGTATGACATTTCAAAGGCTTATTCATCTTAATTTCTTATGACCTCCCACATGAAACAAACAACAGTGTCTACAATAATAACACGTCTGACCTTTGTGAATGTGTGTGTGTGTGTTTCTCTATATAAGCATATGCACAGTTAAAGAGGCCAAATGTGAAAGAGGTGATCTCGGTTCTGACTTTGAGGATGTTATTGTGGGCACAGCTACATTGGAAGCATGTTGCTTCATGCAGTGTGTAATTTGTTAGCGTAAGATGGACTTCTCGTCCTCTGATTACTGGCCTCTTGTATTCTGTCAGCCCCCCAATTCCCAGCAGAGATGTAATTGCACTGTTCTTGGTGAAGGACACGAGGCGGGAGAGAAATGTGCTGTTTATCAGGTCCTAGATTGTTCTGAATAATTGAAATTCGTGTTGTGAGTCTAGTTTCAATAACATTGCAGGACTGTAATTTGCAGTGGTTTAGTCCTGAGCACTTATTTTTTAAAATAACAATCACCAGTACAATCCACAATTAGAGTGATTGTGTTTATAATTACTGACATTTGTGATTGAGCGAAATGGTTCAAAAATAATACTTCACAAATGTAGGATCAAGGTTAAAAAAAACATATGAATCAAAAATTTCAAAAAGAATAGCACAGGGTTTTTGTTTAGTCAAACACTTTTGTATATTTCTTGGACATTTATAGATACCATTTAATCACATTTAAACTATTAAAACCCTCAAAATGTTTTTCACTTGTTTCACATCCACTAACAAAAAGATGACTGATATTTCCAACCTGTCATTCTTTTCCTATTACTATTTTGCAGTATTATGATAAAGGCTCAAGGTAATTTCATCCGCCCACTTCCATTCAAACTTATGCAATTAGCGTTCGACTCTGATGAAAGAAAAATCTTTAAGGACCGATTATAGCGATGGAATTTTATATTGCTTTTTAAAATCCAATTAACTTCTGAAAGCGTGTGAGTTTTCGACAAATGATGTGTCGTCACAGTATTGTTGAGAAGCGCTGGTGCAGCGATAATTGGCAACTGTACAAAAAGACTCAGACAATCTGAAACATCTCTGTGAGCAATCAGGTGCCCTGCTCTACCACAAACCAGAGCTTGCAATCTTTTTTGTAATCTTGCAGTCTTTTTTGTCTCTCTTAATGACTTGTGGGTTTTTAGAACCTTTATCATTGACCACAATCATTTTCCTAAGGGTGCGTATGGTTATTCAATTACTGGTTTTCATCATTTGAGTTGATTCCTGATGTTACTTCTTTGGGCATCCTGTTCGGAGCCGCAGTGTGCAAGTTTTAACTTGTAGGCCACAGAAAATTGAATAATTCAATCAATTAAATTTAAAGTTATTTCAACTCAAAGCTTTTTATTTCTTCTTATTTCTTTAAGTTCTTCTTATTTCAAACATATGCACATTTTATTTTGCATTATGTAGCTAATATGAATCTGAGTGTATCTATAAAATCTCTGAAACAAAGCAGATTACAAAGCAGTCAGTTTTCCTGTAGCTGGTAGAGAATGACACTAGTAATACCAAGATCATGCAACTGATTCCCATTGAAACACATAAAACACATATACCTTTAATACACTATAAGTCACATTGGATAAAGGCATCATAAAAATGTAAATGCCAACATACAGATGACTATTCCTAAACAAAAGTTCCAAGCATTCCTTTTCATGTAACCCAGTTTAAATGCAAAACCTCATGTGTATCCAATCTGCATATTGCTCACATGCAACATCCTAATGGGGAATTGTGGATGAGGTGCCATTTAGAGTCTGTGGAATGCATTATATTTATATTTATTTACTTATAAATGCCAGAACATAGATGCATCAGCCACAATTTTCTGTGTAAAAGATAATATGCATGCCTATCTTTTACTATAAATTGATGATGTTTGACCTAGTTTGAACGTGTTATGAAGGATGAGAGTCAGTTACATAAATAAGGATTTTCCCCCCGTCACCCACACATCAATTTCAGCACAATTAATTCAGCTACTAAGCTTAGTTTGTTTTAATGTTTCCTAGTAAATAAGCATGGCTGAGCGTTTGTTTGTTAAAACATACCAGAGGTAAATCAGACAAAAGTATGGTGACCTTAATGAACAAAACAAAGTTTTGATGAAAGACTGCAGAACACATGAAAGCTGTTATCTGTATCTCTTCTCTTCGACTGCCACTTTCATCACGCCGTTACAAAGGAAGTTAGCAAAGATAAACAACACATCAATAAAAGAATCAGTCGTAAATAAGAGCTAATTACTACACCCTTGCAGTTGTAGTCTCTAGTGCAGTGCTGTCAGACTTCAGTGAACTCACCCCAAGGCACGAAAACTAACGTCAAGAAAAAACTTTTAATTTCCCCGGCAACGAATGCAAAACTTTTGTTTGTAGAAACTGGCACAATTATTACTATTTTGAGGGAATGAATGTTCTGTTCATTAGTGAATTGAAGTGTAAAATTACATTTCTCTTCAATGAGTTATTTTAATTGTTGAGGATATTACTAATAATATATATAAAGAATAAATCATTTATAAGTCCTTGCATATTATTTTACATTATTTTGTACCTGCACTTTTACTGGTTTGGAATGAAAATACTGACATTTACTTCATCTGTACTGTATATAGTATATAGAAGCTATTTACACATTTCCATCGGTTATTGCCAGGAAAAGATAACGATTCTTTGAACACAACCTTGATCTATGGGGTAAATTGTCAGAATTCAATCCACCATTAAACAGAGTAACAGGGTTTTCACTAAATTTAAACAATTACAAAAAATTAAATAATGCAACAGCAAAAGAAAACATGCAAAAATCACACTATTGTTTAGATCAACAATTACTGAAATTAAAAAATTGGACTATATATATTTATTTAAACAACATTTAAATTTCCCTTGTCCTGAGAATAGAGTTTAACATTCCAATGTACTTCAGTTTTATGTTTAATCCTGAATATATGTCAGAATATACACAAACATCTTCTACATTACAATAAACAGTGTCATATAATGTAATAGTGTAATTAGCAGCCATTTCACTACTTATTACAATGTAATGAAATTTGGCAACTTTCAGTAATCTCTCTGCTTCAAAGAGTTTCTTTCTAAATGGACAAAATAGGCTTTTTGGCTCACACCTACAGCACTGATATGAGCTCTGAATCAATGTCCCGGTCCACAGCTATAATGGAGGGAAACAGGCGAATGTGTGGGGAACAAGGGTGGAAACAGAAGCCAGCCCAGGACTGCATTAGCATACTCCCAAACAGGCTGTTAGCTGAAGAGGGTTTTAATTAGCTATTTTCCCGCTAGCAAATGAGGAAATTATCGACCGAGCAAAACAAGCCAGAGACAACTGGCCTGCCACCAATAAATACATGGGCTGGTACACACACACGCACACTGAAACACACACACATGCACTTAACATGCACAGTGCAGGGGTACGGCAGGCCTGCACTTGCATTTTATTACCACATTCACACATATAATCATAATAAATGGCTCAGATGATGAGTGAAAAAACTATGATTACAATTTTTATGTCTTAGTCTGTATTACCTCTAAACTTCATATGATGGCCACTTCAGGGCTACAGATCTCCCCATGAGCATAAACTGGCACCACACTAGTTTATACCTGTTTATTAACAAACACAGCCTCTCTTTGTATCAAGACTTATTAGAGGGCTATTGTAGTTATAATTGTATCCAAGTCATGCTTGCTTACCTCAGAGGTGGTGTTAATATCCAAATGAAAGGCCCACGCTTGCCCTGCGGTCTGCTGAGAAAGTAAAAAGTCTCATCTTCTCCTTAGTCCTGAGACCGGAAGCCTCACACCAATATTTCATCTCAGCTGGTGTCACTGGTGCAAGAAATATTAATAAGAGGCCTGCGGCATTCTACAGCTCCAGACCAGCGGTTACCATGGCGTCGTCTCCACAGGAAGTAGAAAGGAGGTGACTCACAGAAGTCAGGGTTTGGTTAGTTAGCTTCAACATTAATCCCCTGTTGTTACATGCTTACATGCCATGACTACAACCTTTGGCGGCTGACAAAAAGCTAAGTACATTTTTCCATGCAACATATGAATTGCTTTCCTGATTGGACTGGATGCCACCACAGGCCAATTCAAATTATCAGGGCATCTTTTTCCTGTTACCCTGGAGAAATTGGTCACACAACATTTTCGGCTCAGGTGATTGGCTAAAAAAATGTAGCCAGAACTGAGGGCCCATGTGCAAATATTGCTGCAAGCATGCAGAGCACCTCTGGGGGCAGATTCACTGGGGGCACAGTGAGAGTTTTTATAAACTGAATCATTGCACGCTATTATGCACCTTATTGTCAATAAAGGTGACTAGGGAACTTGATGATAAGAGCTTCTTTGTCTGAAATGTTCTACAGAACATCTTAGTAAAACAATGTTATAAAGTATTTTCTGTAAATCTTCCAGTCAACTAATTACAGACACATATAGCAGAGCTGCCACTTGTATATTTCAGGAGACCCAGAAATTTCCAAAAAGGAAAACACAGCACTTTACTCCAATGAGACTTCATCATGTTTAATATTTCACAACCTTTCTTTCCCCTCCACCGATCATGAAAATCTTTGTCTTGTTTCTGTCTTTCTGTGTCTTTAGGGAGGCTTTTTCTGGCGTGGTATCAAGTAGTGAAGAGAGAAGAAAGAGAGGAAAAGATACAAGAGCTCCATCAGTAATTGGAGAACCGACTGGTACTGCAAGGACTGAGAGAACATGAGCAAGGCCTCTACCTCTCTGTGCCTCCCATCAGCACTGACCTACAAACCGTCTGTCTTTCCCTCCCTGGACACCAGCCAGAGTTCACCTGCTTCTCTTCATCCCTCCCTCACCTCTTCCATCTTCGAGAGGGCTGCGACTTATCAGACAGGGTTTAGGAAAGGCAGAGGAGTGTGGTGGCACCAACCCTGTCCAGAGAATCCACTGAAGCTGGAGTCCAGAGAGAGATAAGTGTTGTGTTTTGAGCAGAAAAGTTTGAGGGTTTAATCCTGTGAAACTCTTAAAGGAACATTTCACACAAAAACTATCTTAGGCAAGACGTTTTAAATATTTTATAACAGAGATATTTTAAAAATACTGTTATATTAATTTGAAGCACATCTGAATCACTTGTGATAAAAGCAACACAGAACAAGAAAGGTTTGTGTTGTGCCTTCAGGGCTGTTGTATAATAAGGGCTTGAATTTTTAGAGTAATCATGCAGCAGAATATATGTGCCCTCTCCCTTGCTTTCTTTCTGTCTCAGCATAGTTTTAATTAGCAGAGGCAGACAGGAGAGAGAGAGGAGCAGCAGAGCTTCTATTAGCACAGAACGAGAGGAGAGATACAAAGGAAAAGGACGAGAGAGGAATTAAGGAAAAGAAGGCGAGAGAACTGCTGCTGTGCTTCCCCTGGTCAATTAGTGTTGCTGAAGAGAGAGAGAGGAAGAGAGAGAAAATGAGAGAATTGACTGTGGACTGAGTGATGGTGAGGGAGAGGTGGGCATATCAGCCCCATAACTATCTCCTGCATTTTAATTAGCTTAGTGAACAGTCCTCCACGGGATACTCCACATACCGACCCATCACCATGACAGCCAAAGAACAGCGTTCCGGGTAGCCAGACACGGCAGGAATATTTAGCTAACAAATTCAGTGCCAGGCTCATGGTTTGACTCCATCTCCTCCATGTTTTCCATCTAGTTAATGACCTATAGGAATAAAAAAAGAAACCCAGACTGTTTCAAATGCCTCCAAAAGTATCACTGTGCCTAAGAGTAAGTCATTTAGCAGCTAAACACAAGACATAATAGGCTTGATGTCATTTTTTTTAATGACATCATTAGTTTGGTCCAAATGCCACATTTATCCAAATTGCCACCATGATATCTTTATCATGGTCATTTCAAAATGATTATCTGTTTTAAACATTATAAATAGATATTTTAATTGACTTTTAAAAATAAACCTTCCTCAGGGGTTGTACTTTCATAGTGCATAAGATTTAATGGAATTTTCAGTTTGTGTTTTATTTATGTATCAACATTCAAATGTTTTTCCTGAAATTGCTTAGGAGTAATACAAATTGATGAACTACACTTTAGGAGAGTTCCCAAGGAACCCACACACTGATAACATGTAACTTGCACTGTAAGTCACTTTGGATAAAAGCATCCAAAATGGCTTATATGAATGCAAAAGTGCATATATGTAGATTTATGGAGATATGCAAGAAATGTAGATAATTTGGTTTTGGATATTTTGATGCGAAATCAAAATGAGTTCATAAAAAAATCCTCAATAATATTGATTTTAACATGGAAAATCCGAGCTCAGTTTGTGATATTATTGAGATCTCTTCTGAAACTCTAGTAGAGAATTTCTAAGTATTTTTTAGGAGATATTTCTGAGACACAGAAGACTTATGCAAAACTTTCCATTTGCTCTCTGTTAAGTCTCACTGCTGCCTAGGAGAAACAATTGAGACATTAAAGAAATTTCATTGGTGATTTTCTTATGTCATCATTCGACATAAGGAGTATAATGTGTGACTACTCCGTCCTCGGGTAAAAAGAACTGTTATTTAACACAACTAACTTACCAATATTGACTTAAAAGTTTTATACTGAAACATCCGTTGACAAGTGTGTCTGCAGATTTTGGAAGCAACAGTGGACAGAATGAGCTCCTCTGTTAATCAGCCAATCAGGAACAGTTACTGTGACTGCCCGATATAACAACCTTATTACTAGTATATTCATTTGCTCCTCTCTCTCCATATTTCGTTTAAGAAAATGTTCCATTTTCTTAACCTATTTACAAAACCAGTCCCAGAGGATCAGTGGAGCCAATTCTCTT
The DNA here is from genome assembly GCA_036877525.1 of Chromobotia macracanthus. Classification (NCBI taxonomy): domain Eukaryota; kingdom Metazoa; phylum Chordata; class Actinopteri; order Cypriniformes; family Botiidae; genus Chromobotia; species Chromobotia macracanthus. Next base: position 6,350,084 of record JAZGTH010000027.1, on the reverse strand, counting down.
TTGTTCTCTTCCTCTCTTCTTGTTGCAGGTATGTCAGGTGGTACCTGTCAGAAAGCGTCCCACTGTTAGTCCTGTCTTTCTCATTTCCGTGTTTTGCAGCTCCCACATTAATCACGGCTCTGTCACTTCTCTCACCCATTGTCATTTGTTCCTGTCCCTATCTCCTCCTTTGCCACAAATCACTGCTAATTGGGTTCTCTTGGTTTGTGCTCCTGGAGCGGAGCACTGTATCTCCTCTCTGCAGAGATCTTCCAGCTGGGACTGCATGTGGACAGTTTGTATGCAGTTTTAAGTACTTACTGCGGTCTGAATGGATCATTTAGTGATGTGTTTTATTAGAGTTGGTCACAGCAGATAGCTGAATCAATATGAAATCATTATCATGCAATTGTTGGTTATTGTTTAGATATTTTTAAGTTTTAAACATTTTCACGTGTTCTAGAACAAAATGTTTACTGTGAAAAACATCTATATAAACATATATATTTAGAGATAGAGAGAGAGAGGTGAGCACAAACACTTCTGTCTACACAAGTTTTACAAGTTTAGTTTCACTGTGTTCTGAAATGTCATTGCAGCTTTACTAGCAACGCAACTACACTTGTCATTGTGATGGTTGCCACATGGGGCGCTATCGTGTGCATTAGCAAAAACTGTCTGCTTCTCTTTCATATGTACACTGCAAAAGCTAGCCAAAATGGTACCCAGCCAAAATGGCCACCTACTCATTCTTTATTAATATATTTTTTTACATTTTAGGATAATAGTAAATTTATCAAACTATGGAATAACACAAATTGAACTAAAACTGAAAACTGAATTTTTTTGTAACTAAAATTTTCCAGAATAATCAAAACTGTAATGTTTTAGCATACTTAAAATAGCCACCCTTTTGCCAATAATTTTCAAAAATGTTTCCTTGGAATTTTATCAACCAGCTTTTTGAGGCATCATCCTGAGATCCTAAACAGTGTTGAGCTTACACATCTACAAAACTAATTTCAAACATTTACACATTAACTTACTACAAATCTTTCTGATGTTTTATCTGAGCATGTGTGTTTTGACAACAGCCGTTCACAAATCAGTATCAAACAATGACTCTGGCCCATTGCCCAGGTAACCCTCTGAGACTGTATCAGAACACAGCAGGGTTCTGGAGGTTAGAGGCTATGCATCAATATGGCCTGGGCCTCTATTCTACAGAACCCACTTTGGATTAGTCTCACCAGCTCCAGATGGCAGGGAGTCTATTACTAAGGACCCCACTGTGAGGGCCCAACCCTCCAGCACCTTTAGAGGGAGATTAACCAACATAAACACACGCCATGTTAGACATTCCTTTAGAGAAATAAAAATGCTGACAGAATCAAAATTTTATATTGACCAAATATGCATATAGCTGGTCAAATTCAAAATGTATAACTTAAGCAATAAAGTTGATGATACTAGACATTCACCACTTTTAGCACCAGCCATAACAAAATGACATAATACAAATATTAAGGACAAAACTCATTAGGTTCTGTCCTTCCACTATCACTGTAAAAATAATGCTTATAAAAAAAAGATAAAATGTTGCCATAATTTGAAAGTAGTTGTCACAAATTGGAAAATGGGTTTTATCAATCATTATGCAATTTTTGCCATTTTGACTAATAAGGTTTCTTCATTTCATTATAATAACTGTGCTGGGTAAATTTAGCACAAAAATCTGTATTTGCTAAGCAAAAATGAACAGTCTAATGAGCATGCACATGAGGAAAGCAATACTGCAAAACTATGACTTTGATGATACTGCCACAGTGTCCCTTTAGCATAGCTGGTGCTAGCCAAACAATAAGGTTGTGGGTTAAATTCCCAGAAAAATGTATATCCTGAATGTAAGTTTCTTTGAATAATAATCTGCCATATGTAAAAAAGTAAACGTTACACATTAATTTAATGCCATCTCCAAACTGCATGCAAGTATTACATGAATATTTCTGTCTGACACTTCAAAAGTTTTCAAGGTGTCTTTTTTATCTTTGATGGAATGAGCTGCCAGCCTCCACACGCTCTGCTGAACCCATCACAATCTTCAAGAAACAACTGAAAACACACCTGTTCCGTATACACTTTACTACTGCCCACTTCCCATTGTTTCACTTTGTTTAACATCATTAATGTTATAAAAACACACACAAAAAACTCTTCTCTTTTATGTTGTTCACCTCTTATGTTGTTCTCTGACTTCAATTCTATTCTTACTTGTAAATGTAGCCTTGTAGATTATGTTTGTTTTGGCTTTTAAAACAAAATGTTAAATATTCCCTCATTTGTATGTGGCTTTGCATAAAAGTGTCTGCTAAATGAATAAATGTAAATGTAAAGGCCTTGCTTTTATAAGTGTATGCCCCTGGTATGTTAATAATAACAACATTATTCAATTGCTATTCTGCAATCATACATAAAGCAGTCATACATGAACAGGTGTTCCACATCATATAACTTTCACCATATCATGCATTGAAGCACAGCTGGAGCCCTGTAAATTAATCACTGTAGTGACGATTGATTATATTGTCAATACAGCTAAATCTCAGCAGGCTGTTGAGAAACTATATTAGCGTCATTGCAGTCACAGCTGATGTGTCGCCTCCTTTAACATGCCTAAAACCATTTCCTGTGAACACATGCTTTGAATTTTCTGCTACAGTATTAATAAACCCAAGCAGAGAATAGCCAATCTCCCTCTGTTTTCTCCTCAGCTCAACTCACAGCATTTCTAAGTCGGTCGGTAATTGAGTGCAATGCGGTTCACAAATACAAGCCCTGTTTCCCTTTCCAGACTCTTGGCTGCTTATTTCCCCTCTCCCCGTCCTCAGCAGCATCTGAGGGTGATAAATTATTTACACAGGGTATGGATCTACAAGCACTCAATCTACTGCAGTCACTCAGGCATATTGCCCCGGGGAGAAGAGTGTGGCCAGGCATTTTACGAAAGAGCAAGCAAGCGTGGCGATAATGCACCGGGCCGATAAAGGTCAGCCGCCCCCCTCTGGGTCTCTTGTGATATTTTCATTATTGAGGGGAAGAGGCTTCTGTACACCAGCTCTGTCATGCTGCTCCAAGACTGCAGGATAGACTGTGAAATCACAGTACAAGGGAATGAAGGGATGACAAAGAAATGGTGTGACTAAGAACAAGCCAAAAAGAACAGATTGGAAGAAAGACACAGAGTGTGGGTAGAAGGAATGCATCAAAGACAGAAGTGTAATACAGTGGGGTGAAGAAATGAAAGTAAATAAGTACAGAGAGAGAGAGCAGTTGTTGTAACTGGACTTCAAATGTTCATCTCAGCTATACATTCCAGTAGGCTTTGATGATGAGATGCAGTAATCAAATCCTATAAAATATGTTGTATTAGACAACCTTAAAATGTGGTAACAACAATTTAATGCATTATTTCCATTCAGACCTGGACAAACATTTTACGGATTTTACAAAATCAATGCAGAATAGGTCATTTTCTGTCATTACACAACAAATTATAGTATAAAAGAGATATGCATTATACATTTTTCTTATGTGCTCATTATTATGATTAGAAGGCTTCTTTTCTTTAATTAAGTGTTACAGTACACAATGGGTTGCACTTTGTTACATAGAACCAACCTGAATTATATATAAAAATCTAAATTATTGACTCCTATATCTGATCATAACAAGTTAAACATTGTTTTTATATACTGTAATAATAAGTAGGTGACTTAGTTGTTATCTCTGGTGAATTTGAGTCAACCAGGTTATCCTAGTTATAACTTGAGTCTGCCCAGATATCAACACTCAGCATACAAAACTCAACAATGGTTACAGTTCATAAATCTATCCATTAAAAACATATAAATAAAAACAGTAAACAAATATATAAATAACATATTAATAAGCAAACAGTAAAATAAATAAGGAATAATTATAAGGCATTATATTTAGTGCCTGCCAGGAGGTGCCAGCATACTGTGGACATATTACATTTACATAAACAAATATATTAATTACCTCATGTTTTCCAGTTTTTAAATTATTATGTTATTGTGTTTTCTTTTTATTGTATGGCCCTGTGCTGTCCCTGGTAACTGGTGGATGTTTAGATTCTAATAGGCTTTTTGCTTTGTCAGCAGTGCTTTTATTTCCAGCCTAAAAGCAAAAGAGAAGCTGAGCAGAGGAAACTGTTCTTGAAAAAGGTTTGTTTTTAGTTTAATATCAATTGAAGAGTTTGTGCCAGATGAGGCCCAGCTTACCTCAGATATGCCATGAAGGGCCTCACACAAGCAAAAACAGTTGTGTTTCCTCAGAGAGGATCTTTTAAGGCTTTTTCATGACATGAGGGCTCTCTGCCATCTTCTCTTAAGTGTGCATGAGATGTATTTACCAGGATGTTCAATGTTCCATCAACCAATTACTGAAAACTATAATGCACAGTTTGTACACAACCTGATTACCACTGTATTTTCTCCTTGTAGTATATAACACCACATGAGGCACTTTATAAGGAAGATATAAACAACATAATTTATAGAATTGTCTACAGTATAATTTCAAACAATGGTTCCATATTTTCCATTTGCAAAAACACCAGCCATATCCGCATTATCCAGTTTAGGATAATAATACTTTTTTAAATGTCCTTAAAAGTATTCTAAATGTTCTTAAATATAATTTACAAAACAAATAAAATTGCAATAAAACATTTAATTTTGTTAGTAAAATAAAACACAATTGTGATTAATTATATTTGCCTTTATTGCTTTCCATGCCTTTCTAATGAATAACACCAGCCTGTCTATAAAATCTATAAAGAAAAGAGCAGAGCATTTTATTATTTAGTACAGTGTCTGCTGATGCAGGTCTAGTTAATATTGGACTAAGGACATCAGTCAGCTCAGAGTACAAACCAGCAGAGATCCAGCACTTCATTGCTAACGCAACAGATAACATTCTTTTAATGGAATTTTTCATTCTTTTGAAATTACTTCCCTACCCAAGTGCGATCCGCATCCCTTAACTATTAAACATTAAATGGAATTATCACTCTACAGCCATTTAATGACTAATGCTCAATTCGTTTGTAGCTGAATTACATAAATGCAAAAGTCTGATTTCAAGTTAGATTAATTTGAACTCATCTCTCCAGCTTTGTGCCATTTTAAAAGTACAATCACAAAGTTACACACAATCTGTGAATATGAAATTGCGGTTGACTATTAGGGCTTGACTTGTGCCTGAAGCGAACATGACACTCTTGCTTCCCTCCTGAGATGTATACAATGAACACAATGCAGGCGGAATTGAAGTCGTGCAAGGTCACCACCTCTCCTGTGAGAAGCATATCAATAGTGCCACTTGTCAGAAAGGAGACAGGAGCAGATGAAAATGTAGACTACAATCAAATCAAAATATACAGAGCAAAATGTTTGCAAAATGAGACATATTAGAACCCCTTCAAACCATTAATTCTTTGTAATTAGATTTTTTATTGTTTGTTTTTCATCTCTTCCAGTAGACACTGTATACAAAACATTATAAATTGATTTTCTGATTTGTAGGTGTAGAGGGACACCTTTGTATTTTTATGTGTGAAAATTTTACAGGAGAGGGGCTCTTTAGCTGAGATGTGAGGGGCTCAAACTAAACTAAATTAATCAATTTTTACAGATTGTCATATGACATGTTTTCTCGGTTAAACAAAATGTTAGAGGTATCTCTGCATTACAATAGTACACTAGCTTTTTGTAGTGTTATAATTTAAATTATGATGGTGTCATTCCCTTAACCCTGAAAAAGTTTTTTTTTGAAGTATGGAACATGGCATGCTAATGCCTATTTTTAATATCTGGATTTCTTTCAAAACAAGGACAAAACAAGGGCTTTGTTTCTGTTTGAATCATTGACAGCAGGTCCAACATTATTGTTTAAAAGAGAGGTGTAAACCTCTATTACAAAACAAATGGTTTTAAAATGTATTGTTATTTATCAATATAATATTTATAAATGAACATTTTACCCAATGTTTTCTTATATTTTGTCTATCTGTTTATATGTGTATAGCCTGTCATTCTTTTTGTCTATTTCACCATATATTTTTTATATATTTTTATTTCACCATATATATATATATATATATATATCATTATACTTTAGATCAATTTATTCATTTTTGTCTGTCTTTTTGTTTGTATTCTCTGTGCAATAGAAGCCTCTGTCACTAAGACAATTTCCTAGTGTATGTAAGCGCACATGGCAATAATGCAATTTTGATTCAGTTTCTTTATCAGATTTAATTTAGAATGGTTATTATTTAACCTTAACTTGCTTTGTTTGAAACTGTTCTACTCACTGCATTTTAAATATATACCAAAATGAAAGGAAAAAGGACACCAGCCTCCTTGTCTCTGTTTGCTGTCTTTGCTGTCATCTTGGCACTATGATTGACAGGTCCATGCTGCCGTCTCCTGTCAGTCAATATGACGCGTCGGTAAAATGTCTGCAATGGTGTCACTCAAAAAGAAGAGCTCTGGACATGCACACAAAAGACTGTGAGGCAGGATGAAGCACAAGCCTGATACTAGTGGGCAAATCAGAGGGATACAAGACCTATCTGTTGTCATCCACTGTCCTCTGACTTTGCCATGGAGGGAAAGAGATCTACCTGACCTTGTCCTTAGAGGGAAAATGGCATGAAGTAATCTTCCATAAAGCCCTCTTGACAGATACAGGTTGCTTCTATTAAATGGGAAAATAGAGCAAAACCCAATTCGACTGGTGTATTCTTGCTTCTAGAAAAGCATGATGGGCGATGTTTTTCACTGTAATTTTCTTTTTACTCGGCTTGCTCGCCTTTTACACAACAAGCTCATTAAAACTGTGCATCGGATGCCATTTTAGCCCTCTCGGTCGCTGTCTAGTTGTGGATCATTAGTTAGCATCATACAGCTCTGAGGAAAAATGCGTCTTTGAGATTGGTGCGTGCATGTGGTTTGATGAGCGTGTCACTCCCTCACCCCCGAAGATGTCTCATTAAGAGTTCAGTGGAAGCACCTCTCTGCCCTATCCCTCGCTCCCTCCCTTCGTGCTCATTCACTCTCTTTTCGTCTGCTAATTAGCTGGCATTTCGCCTCTTCTGTGTGTCCCTAGTTACATCTGAGAAGGAGACGGATATGATTTTTCTTTAACCCAAAGGCCAACTTAATCAGCTGAATTAATGACTTTATTACCCATACTGCCCTGGGCAATGCAGCATGTTTCTCCTGTACCCCACGTTCACTCTCACATGCTTGCTTTTTCTGCACCCCCCATACACACACACTGACACACACACACCACAGGATCTTTAGAAATTCAGAAAACAAAAAGCAGGGAGAGGATTAAAGATGGACATAAAGGATGAGGAGAGGTGGAAGATGCTGGTGAAGAAACCATTGCACAGATATCTTCTTATCCTTTGTTTATGAAAATTAATGTCTTGATAATATTCTGTAAGGGTTATGCTTTAGACACTGCAGATGCAGGAGTGCAAAGTGATTAGCGCAAGCCGTTTAAACACACTTTTTTCATTAAGAAGCAACATCATAAATGATGTTGTCTGAAATCTTGACGTGTATTTTCTGTAACTATAAAAAATTTTATTAATTACAAATACAAAAGAAAAACATTGATAGTACCCTCCACACTTAAAGCAATTTTCCAGTGTCTGATATTTGAAAACATCAACAAGATATTGGCACACTATGAAGTTAATTACTCCAGTTTTGTGGAACAGGTGTTCACAAATATTCAATTTATTTGAGAATATATTATCTTTAAACAATGTTTTCACATGTCTGTTCTATAATTGTTTTTGTTTCAATAATGGCAAAACAAAAGTGTTCCAGGTATTTATTTCAGCACAAACGTGGCAGGTCTTTCTAGATTTAGATAATTGAAGCCATTCTATCTTTTATGCTTTTGTACTCTGAAGTATCTAATTTGCGATGTATGTAATTGGATAAATGCTGCATGCTGCATAATTACAAAGTGGAACAATTTTTTTACTTGTAAATATTGGTTTCATTTTAATATTTTCAAACATTCATATTGTAAACGATCCTGTGATTGAACTAAAGAGATTAATTAAAAGATTACTGCAAAATAGTAATGTAATATTTAAGATTTCTATTTGATTTCTAATATTTAACAAAAAAAAAGATTAAAATACAGAAGGTAGCACAAACAAAAATTTCAGTAGTAAAAAATAATTACTCCAACACATTATAAATAATATTTTTTAGAATTACGACTTAAGAAAAAATTGCCAAAATCTGTAACTCTTACCAGAAAAATTCTGTTAATTAACAACAAAATGTCTGAAAAGCCAAACTCAAACAGTCACACTAGTCAGTGCTAATGGCATGTGTGTTTTTGTCACAGGTCTGGTGAGATGATGCATGTCCCTGCAGACCCATTATAAACTTACACCTGCAGTTCAAGACATTTCATATGCACTGAAGACAATACTTGTTTTGCTGTATCAAACACGTCCTCTTTCAGACAGAAAATGTGATTAGGAGTAAAGGTAGAATTCATTCAAAATAGAAATATTCATTAACCTAATACACCCTTTCCACAACTCATACCCCCACTGTCTCACACACACACATTCTGCAGCTACAAGTTTTAATGAGCGATGGCAAAATCAGATATAATTGGAAGCTTTCTTGACACTTCCTCGCAGTTCTCAAGTTTGTGATGGGAGTACATAGCAAGACGGAAAATAAAGCGGTTTAATGCATTTGAGACCCTCTCATGATCAGTTTATGTTTTGGAATGTACAATTGCTTGTTAATGTTAGAAATCTGATACTGCACTCCACAGAACACTGTGACCTTGAGAAATGAAGCCATGTGCAAACCACAGGCAAATATTATATAGCATGATCCTAAACATAATAAAGGCATGGAGCCTTCAGTTCAGTCATTATAAGGCCTGATGCCCTCAACAGAAATGCGGTATGTAGTGCAGTCATTTAAAGTATTAAAAGGTCATAAACATCATCTTAATGCTATTAGGTTTCTCGTTTGTTGTTTGTATTTTATCTCCACCTGGTGGACAGTAGTAAAATTGCATGTATAATACCAGATAAAGGGTTTAAAGCAGTGTTAAAACCAATAAAACTGCAATAAAACTGTGAAGACATCAATGTCTAATCTTTTTCAGTATCGCTGTGGCTTGACGTCAGATCACAGCATTAGTTATATAGACAATATATAGACTGCCTATATATTGGACTACCTTTAGCTTTGATTCCAGTACACATTTGTCATTGCATTGTTTCAATAATTTTTGTCAATATCAATACTTTTATTTCCACCCAGAGCTGCATGCATTTTTGGCTCAGATCTTATATTGACAACATGAGAGTTAAATCAAGCACCAGAACATCTCAGAGACATTTAATGGGGATCAGGTCGAAGGTGGCTAATTCATGTTTGAAAATAAAATACTTGTTTTTTCTACTTGATGCAGGCAAATCACAGTAACACTATTTCCATCAGCAAGGAAATGTCTTCCAACCGTTGCAGATTAAAACATTAATCAAACAGTAATGCAGTTTGGTTATTCGCTTATCCAAATGGTGACATTTTGGTCAGGCAAAAACAGTTTTTTTTATTTTTTAGAGTATGTTGCCATCTGCTGGCCAAACATTACTTTCACCGCACTGATTACTAGTCTAAGCATACCTGCTTATGTAAAGTACAATGGCAACATATTGAGGTACCTACCACCATCCAAAAAAAATCCAGGACTGGGCATTGACCTTTCCATTTTTAATTTAAATGCCTTTTCACCTTTAAAGTTTTTAAATTAGATATTAAGATTTTCAAATGAACTGCCTCAAAATCCAACACTGCCAATTGTGTGCGTTTCATAATGATCACACTGTGGCATCATTATGACGTGAAGTGAGATTATATGCAGGAAAAATGTACCACAATGGCATTAACCAGTTTTTCTGGCAAAGCCCAGGAGATTACATCAGTTGGCATGGTGATAATCAGGTTCTCCAATGTCAGAACTACAAACACTCAACAATATTATCTGTGTAAATAACAAAACGTACCTGGATCTGCATACAGAAACATTTTTCTTTGTAAAACATTAAAAATGCGGAACATTAAAAGTATTTTTTTAATAATTCATTTGTTAGTAAGTCATTTAGAGATAAAACATTGTTTAAGAAACCTAATAGAATAAAAACACCTTTATATGTATTATTGTAGCTGATAAACCCCAGAGTTACAACATGCAAAAATGTCCTAAATAACTGATAACTTTTACTGTGTGAAAGGTAAATAGCCCAGACCAAAAGAAATAACACACACAGGACAAATATTCATATTGTATATGTGATTTATTCAGAAATATATATATATCCATAAATACAATTTTAAGTTTTCAAAAAACACATTCTATACAAGGTATTATAACTGTACTACAGATATGATATTAGCTAGACGTAACAGATGTCATACTGTACATGTAATACCCAAACTCATAGTAATACTCTAAATCTGCAGATATGTTAATAACAGTGTTAGTCTCAGAGAGTCTGGAAACCTGATGACTTGTGCCTCTGTACTGTCACAGCACTGATCTGTACTTGCAAGCAAACATGATCCAAACAGCACAGGCTGACTCTGGATAAGCAAACACTCGAACCCTCACAGCCAGGCGCACATGATCCCCTCGACAACAAACAATCTCTTCACAGAATGGTGACCTAAATCATACAACCAGAAAACAACTTGACAACAAAACACTTGCCTTACAATGCACAACTTTCATTTTCTGTAAAGCAGCTTCAAAACTATATGTACTGTGAAAAGTGCTATACAACAAATGTGAATTTGAAGTTTTCTGACCCTAATTTCTTTCCAAACCACTATGACTTTTTCCCTGGTGTAACACAAAGGCCTTTTTTATCTGGTACAACTGTTTGAGATGTCATATTTTAAAGTACTTTTGTTGCACTTTTATAGTGCTTTTGGCTTATTCGAATCCTCTACTTCCATTACAAGAATTAAAAAGGTCAGAGTGGCCAGAATTTTTTGCATTTCCTTTTGCGTTTTAAAAGATAAAAGAAGTTCAAATAGGTATAGTAATTAGTAAGTATAGAATTCACAAGGGTGAATAAATCATGATGCTATTTAAAATTTGATACATTTTTGGGGGAACTGGTTTAAATTAAAAAGGAAAAAGACATTACAGATAGCTCAACGTGATTGTGAGTGTGTGAAAGTACCTGAGACATTTAGCAAATGCCCTGCGTGCGTTGCGGTGCAGGAAATGAATGGGAAAGCCTTTAAAAGTGTGGCCATCAGGTACCGCCCTTCTTACAGCGTCCTGAAACTCCTCGTTTCCACACGACACACCTGTACAGCGCTCCAGCTCATAGGCCGAGAGTGCCGATGACAGCAGGTATGACAGGTGGTCGTCCCAGACTGTGGCCAGACCGAGATCCTATAGACACACACAAACAAAAGATGGAGATTATACATAGTAATATACACAAATGTTAAACTTTCCTTTTTATATCTCAATTAGCCACTGTTCCCTGCCGTTAAGTATCAACAGAGAAGAGCGTAGCCTAATATATTGGAGGTAAAAATTACCTGATAAATGGTTTTAAAAATTTAAAAGGAACAGTTCATTATGTTCCTCTCCTTCATTATGTATTAAAGTAATCCATAAGACTTGTGAGCTATATTCCAATTTTTTTTTACTGATATAGTAACTTTGTGTGAGGAACAGAGACACTAGTTAAGTCACAGATAACCTACCCTTTCACAAAACCTTTGAAATGGACTAAAGTATTCTAATGGACCAAAAAATGTCACCAAACACCAGTCTAATACAGAATTTGAGTCCTATGGACTTTAAGGGTCCTTTTTGTAATTTTCAAACTCAGTAGCCTTAGATGTTGGATATTGCAAAAAATCACGTTCTAACTGAATAGTAAAGTACTATTTAGTCCACACAAGCGGTCTTTAAGCAAGAAATTTCTTGCGCGCATGGGTTTGTTACCTTCCTGTGTTCTGCTAGGAGGTAGCGCATCTCCAGCTCCAGTTGGTTGCTGGCCTCATTTGGAACCACAGAGGAGGAACAGAGAGGAGGAGTTGTGGGGAGTGAGGTGATGGAGCCAGGCACACACACAGACTGCACTGCCTCCTCGCTCATGGCCTTCCAGCGAGAGCCATCTGTGAAGTCAAACACACACAGCTCTACAGCGTCTGATGGCTGGCAGTTTGCCAGGAATGTCTTGTGGTTGAAGACGCAGCCAATTGTTCGGTAAGGATGGGTAGCTTTTGGTTGGGGGACCATAGGAGGAGCATCTGGGTCTACTGGATGATGGACATATCTAATGAAAAACAGAAAATATAACAGGAAGTTAATGGAAACTTCTCACTGTTAGTGTATTGGTAAAAGATGTTTCTTGATTCAGCAAGGTTAGGGAGACATTTGATTACATAACAATAAGAATATATAAATCATTACCTGTGTGAAGTGAAACTTTCCCAGAAGGTGATGGAGTCGTCTGTGCCGCAGGTCATGACCCAGGTGTGTGGAATGTTTTTGTTTTTTGTGCCCACACATACGTAAGCATCCAGACCAAATCCCAAGAGTAAACTACACAGCAGTGTGGCATGATCCTCACAGTCACCCTGAAAACACAACAATTAACATTTCTCTTAACATATTTATATAAAAAATGTTAAGAATTTGAGACATTCATTGCATTTGCTTATACTAATCATCTCATGAGCCTTTTTCTTCTTACTTCTTATACAAAAAATATCTGCAGAAAATGTCAAACATAAATCACAAAGTCAAAATAAGCTTCAGTTGCGTGGGCTCAAAAGAATTTGGCATGTTGTGTTTTGTAACTGTTTGGACCTCTGAATAAAGGTGACTTTTCTGAGACTTTTTTGTTCTCCTTGACTGAGACTCTTCTTAATAAAATGATCTATTGATACGATCTTTGAATAACCTGCATGTACTCAGATGAACCAGTGGTGCTCCTTACAACTATAATTGCGATTGAGTTGTAATAGTGATATGACAGGATGTCTTGCCTTGTTCCTGCAGAGGAAAGCCATCATTGAGCACCACTGCTCCTGCCTGACTCCTCCGCCGACAACAGGTGCTCTCTCCTGAGCCAACAAACTGACGAATCGTGCCGCTTGCCGCGGGCTCTCAAGCAGCCTGCCGGCCCGCAATACACGCACATATGAACACACAGGCCGGTTTACACCATTTTCATCCTGCACAGCAAACACATGTATGCACAAGCATACATCACCAAGAACACTGATTCATGGCAACAAAGAGGAATAGTTACTTGTACAAACATTGCTTCTCAGAAATAACACAAAATAACACCTGTGCAAAAATTTTCACCAGTTTAGACTGGTGCGAGGGTCGAATCTCCAAGAACTCCTGCCACCACTGTTTCGCATATACCAAAAAGAGTTTTTCCTTCTCTGCCGTTTTCTGTCTTTCCAAAGATTGCTGGAAAAATTAAGGTCATGAGTATCTTGTTTTAGTGTTGTATCTTATTGATTATTTCCCATTTCCTGGCAAATAATGATGATATTTATTACAACACTTTTGTGTGTGCTAGTTCTTAAGTAGAATTATGATGTTTAACCTGAGTGGTGATGACATCAGGGCTCAGGGTCTCAGTTAATGGAGGATACAGTTCCAACCTCAAATTCAGAACACCTGCAGACATTTTACATTCACTGCCTGAGAAAAAAAAAACACAATAAACAAGTGTCGTGGATTAAAACACTTCAAGAATTAAACCTAAAGTTCATTAATGCCCATTTAATGCCTTTTACTATGAGAACTTTGGCTTACCCACTCCATATAATTCCACTGCGAGAGTTCTTTTCCCATTGGGAGCACTGAGAACTGTCCGCCAGTCAAGAAAATAAGAAGAAACAAGTGTTGTGTCCCCAGATGTGTCAGTTTTAATCAGCACCATATGCACTGGATCACAGATGGATAACATGGTGGTAGCGTCTGCCATCTTACTGGCATCTCCTGGTCCACAACAAAAACACAAACTTACACCTCACAGGTCCTTAGAATATTTTCAAAATGAGAGTTTATTACACTATAGGTTTCTGGTATATGTATATATAAGACACCTGGTCCATCTCTGTGAGCTTCCAGAAGAAAGCCCTCCTGTATGTCTGGTTCACATGCGCACGGGACTGGTTTGGACCGGAAACGCTGGTTGCGGAAGTGCAGATGAAGGGTGAAGGTAGAGCAGACTTGGCCAGGTAAGGGCTCTGGCTCCTGCAGGTGATCCAGGAAGGCCTTCCCCCCTAGAACTTGCAGGTAGAGGTGTCTTCTCAGTGGACTGATGTTGGCTGCAGAAAATAGGATTTAAATGGACAGTTCACCTAAAAAAAATTATAATTATGTCATCATATACTCATCCCCTGTGTCATTCTATACCCACCTTTCCTTAGTTCTAAAGTTTCCAAAGCTTTGTGCAAGGAACAGACAAATATTTATGATTGTCATTCAATATTGACTATTGATTATCTTGCTCTACACCACATTTTATTATTATTACTAATTGCACAAACTTGTCATATACAACACAGTGTAAACTCCCTTCAAAATTGCTGCCTTGTATGCTTCAGGTCTGAGAGATTACATATTTGTTATCTTAATGGCACTAGTGTAAATGTGTGGATAAGTGGTTTAAAGGCACTCACTTGTCTTCAGTTGTGTAATGCTCCTGTCCACAAAACCAGCTGCAGATTTGTTCACGGAGTCAGCCTCAGTTTGAGGCACATCCTGATAAGAAACCAACTAGTGAGTAAAAGAGATATAAAATATCTACGTTTTGGTATGGAGCTTTGCCATGTAATTCCCATTCTATGTACATGCAATCTGTGATGTGAAGGTACAGTAAAACATGGTATGCTTACCACATTTGTAAAGCTTAAATCTTTCATCACATCATCCACGATTCCTCTTCGCTGGAGAGCATGTATGAAATCCTCCTCGGAAAGTGAGCGCTGTCCATGGTGCCCATCAGCCCTCACCGTCTCCGCTAAAACATCACGAATTTTGCCATGGATATCCATCTGAAAATATACCCAAAAACTGATTAGACTAAAAAAAATCTAATTATTATTATTATTACTTCACGACAATTAAACGGTGAAACATTAGGAATGCAAGGACAACACTTAAACTGATTAATCTGTATAACAGATCTATATCCGAGGTATGATATTAAAAAGGCGCTTGATTACTTTGCAGATACAAAACCACTTAGTTCACGTCATTATTTGTGTGAAAATGCAACCAGCTCGCCACTTTACTTACCTTGATTAAATGATCATGAATTATTTGTTTTAATTCAGATGCTTTTTCTGGTGACAGGGACATTTTTTTAAAGCTGCGTGTAAATGTTTAAACTACCAGAGATAATTAACCCAAATTTTAGCATTTGAAATCTGTGTCTATGTCAAAAGCCTCGATTAAACATATTTCTCATTCTAATGTGCTCTGCTTCTGGATTTGTTGTCAATGCCTCCTGCAACTGACTTTTTAAATCCTGGCGGAAATTGGGGCGGGAGTGTGTCCGCAGAGTGCCTGTGTACGGTCGCTACAGTTTCAGGTTCAAAATTGGTTCTAAAATTTAAAATGAATTGCGGTACATTTGACGAGCGATTGCATTGCCAATATGTAATATTTTACATGTAACAACATTGTAGAAAACACTCAACTTCCTTTTTTAAATTAGGCACGGCATTTACAGTATGCCTCCTCGCTACTAAGGAAATGACGTCATAAGAATAAGAACTCTGGACCTTGTAGTTTTCCGTTCCGTTCCGATCTTCACGGTATGATGAACGGTAAATTTTAAACCAATCTCATTTAATGAATTTGTCTGATTTAATAAAATGTGCCACAATAAAACAAATACCACTAAATGTCTCCAAAATACAACAGTCATACAGCTCAAGGGTCTATGATGTTGGGAACAATTTTCTCTTTTCTAAAAACAAAATGCCCTTATTAGCTAATAAAGGTTACGCAGTGCTTGGATCCAATAAGACATTTTCCCGTACTCTGTACAACAGACTGCTGAAAGGAAAAAGGATTGGTCTTTCCCGGTTGGTCACTTGGCTAGATGGAATGAAATTACCACTCCACCATTAGCCACTTCTGGAAATATTGGATCAATTCCTGGAACCATGGCAGAAAGAGACATCTAATTTGACCCACATTGATTCTGCTAAGTAATTGGCATTAAACCCACAATGAAATCCTACAGTGTGAGGTAATGGGGCTGGAAACAAACTTTGATCCTTGGAGACAAAAATAAAACTGCCTGGGTTAGTTTAGCATCCATCCTCTGAAAACTGAATGCAACTGGGCTGACATTTCACTAATGTAAACCATGTGGGAAATCTGTAAACATGAACCATGAGCAATCGCTCATGTTCTACATTTATTTGAAGCTATACGTCAGTTTTTCCCACATGCATTGATCAAATGAGAGATACCATTTTAATGGGCACAAATGACTTTTGTGAAACCAAAGCAAGGCCATACGCAAGTGGACAGCAACATTTCTTGTTTAGTTAAAGACTTTACTATGTACATTTTTCAAAGTGGAAACCAGACCACATATTACATTTGGCTGTGTCTACAGTCAGTTTATTACTAGAAGATCCTGAGATGTGCATGTAAAGAACATATACAGAGACCCGCTGGGTTCTGACCTACTGAAACAATTGAATCAACCTATGAATAGCCTTGCTGAAACTTAGCAAAGTGTTAACTTTAACAGATCTGTGAAGGCGCTGGGAATAAAATCTATTTAGCATTGCTTTTGCAGATAAACAGAGACAAAATACTGTACGGTTAGTTGTTTGGCTCTGAAAACTGGAACCAAGATGGAATCACAATAGTAGTTACAAAGTAACTACAGCGCTTGTTACACTGTAATAACCACATATTACACAAACATTCAATAAATCATGTATTTTGTCTGAGTATGAATGCTTGTAAATCATTGTATGTTCTGTCCCTTATCTAGAAACATCCAAGTACCTACTTGTATAAGTACCATATGTTGGGTCCCTGGATAAAAAAAAGAAAGAAAGACAAGAGGAATCTGTGTGGCAATATGGCATTACTGGGACAGAAAGGCCCAGCACATGCATAGTCCCAGTGCTACAGCTGCGCCAGCACCGACATTCAGAAGAATAGGTCTCCAGAACAGCCAGTTTTCTCTTTTCTTCTCAGAATCACTCAGTTTCAGCTTCATTTCCTGCACCTTCTGTGCTGTGCTGGCTATCCTCTCCTCACGGATTCTCCTGCGTAGGCTAGATTTAAATAAAACAACAAGAAAATAAAGGGGTTATGTCCTTTAGCTCATACAAATAAGAATCATGTGCTTTATTCTTAAATAAACTTTAAACTACTTTTACCAAATCAGATTTGTTTTTATATTGAAATCACGATTCAGAACATGTTGCAAGCCTTCAATGTGATGACTGTTTACCAGCCCTCTCTATATAACAAAATCATTACACTGTGTAATTTCTGCACCCCCATCTGTTTGAGCAGCTTGATTGGGACAGACATAGGGTTGTCTAGACCAATGAGTTTGGGGTGGATCTGTTTGTTTGACCAATGGAAGATGAAGTGTTGAATAAAACATTATTTCTGCATCTGTCCTGAACCAGAAACTACATGCTAAGATCCTGACCTATAATAACTGACCCCCTTCTAATATGCAACATCAGTAATTCAAGTGATTTAGTCTACTTCTGTTGTTATGATCAGGGTGGAAAAAACATGACACATAGAAAAACAGACAAAAAGCTCTCCATTTCACTGGGCTATCAGTTTACAAGATAAAACATCCTTTATTTTCCTATCTGCATCTCTTACCTTCCTGTTGTGAACTCTGCAAGCTGCTCTTCTTTTGGTGACTGGATCCTCTCGCCTCTTCCTGGATCCTGCAGCTTTGTGCAGGAGTCAGACTGCCCATTCAGTTTGTTTGAACTCATGGTGAGGCTCTGATGGAATGAACTCAAATCAGCCTCTGAATGCTGTAGCTCTTCAGACAGCTTCTACTTTCACAAACACAAAGAAAATCTTAGATAAAATGTAATTATTTACTTTGTTCCAGGAATAACACAATATAATGCAAATATCTGTAACGTTATGCATTACTTTTAAAAGTAATGCTTTCCAATGCTGATTATTACTTTTATCACTTGAAACTGAAACATCATATTGTAGCTACACTATATTGAATACCTGTAGAGCAGAGTCTCCCAGAATTCTTTTTGTTCCTTCCATCACTGCCATATAAGAAAACCGAAGCTGATCAGGAGTTTGGATGAGGCCCATTCGATATGCTCTCATATCTAACAAAACCTTCTGTATGTCCACAGAAAAAGGATCTTTTCGATTGTCTATCTATAAAAAGGAATAGACAGTGAAAAGTCAGTTCTCTATACCTGATAATATAACTGAAATCTTTCAACATAGTTTCTTAATGCAGTCTTACCAAGACAAGGCAGGTGTCAACCAATGAGAATGTCCCAGATCGGCCAATTCCTGCACTACAGTGGACTACAGCAGGCCCGTTCTCTGGCCCCAAAGAGCCAGTCTCTCGAACCTTGAAAAGGAAGTTGAGGAATGATGCTGGGGACTCCGGTACACCAAAATCAGGCCATGTTGAGTAATGAAAGTGGTAGATCTGTCTGGTTTCCCTTGTCTAAAAAAAAGCAAAGCTGAATCCACCACCCTATAATATGCATTTTTATTACAGTTCAAATTAATAATTTTATGAAGATATTCCCAACCAATAGTTGAACACAAAACAGAAGAAATACTTAAAATTATCATCCAAAGGCATGTGACAGATTGACTTACACACCTTGCTGTTTTGAAGCTCTAGTACTCTTATTGTGTAATTCGATTCAACTTCCTCAGACACCAGAATCACCACAAACCCAGTGTCACTGAAATCCATATCTCCCTCCTCCCTTGATGGCCAATACTGTGCACACTTCTCCTGTTCAGAGTGAGCAAAAACAACACAATAAAACAAATACTCAGGGTCAGAAAAAAAACTATACAGAAAAAATTAAAACTATAAAATTCACTAATGTTAAACATTATACAAACTAGAAACTAAACGTAATAATATAATAAACAATAAATAAAGAAGTAATATGCATCCACCCACCGAACCTTTCTCTATAACTCTGTTAAGCATAATAACTGCTTTAGAACGCTGCTCCCAAATCATTAGCCAAAAATGACCACAAGTGTTTCTCAAGGGGCCCTGCAACAGGGAAAAATACCTATTACCTTACTGAACATGCAACGCTTACAATTTCAGCAGGCTGGTCTACAAAAAACAAATGTAGGAATCTGTCCTAATTTTACAAAACCCTGTTAAGGAAACTAAACTTTGCTTTCATGAAATGAGTATATCAATAAAAGCAGAGAGAAAGTGTAAATTAAACTTGTTCAATATTAAAGCTGGATGTATAAATGTGTATTAGACATGAATGCAAGTCAGCAGAATTTAAACAGTGAGATTGCTTTTCATTCCTGTCATACCTGTGTCAGTATGTACCTTCTCTGGGCCTCCTCCATGGTAATTAAGCTCGCATTTATGTAGTCATTCTCTGAATTTTCTAATCTCACCCGACTGTGATCATCTTAACACAACAATGAAGGTCATCAGGGGTGAGATGAAGCAAATTTATTGTTATATGCTTAGGTGTAATTTAACAGACATCAAGCTTAAGCAAAAAATAAAATAAAATAAAATAAAGAGGCATTTGTTTGAACAAAATGAGTGAAACATTGTTAAGAATGGTTCGACAAAGCTGGAGTGGACATGGAAGCTTACAGGGACTGACGTCTCTATATCTATTCCTATTGCGATTTTCTGGGAACTTAGCCACTTTGTAGGGACACTCTTGAGACTGGTTACGGATTTCCTAGAATGAGATTACATAATAACAAACATTAGTGTGAAAACCTCAGAGCCATCCCTTTAAAATACTCACTAGAATTTTGATATACTGAAATTATGATCATTCTGCAAATGATCATATGTACTGTACCAATTTATTGCATGCTTGATATTATTGTAACAGATGACAGAGGGTGTTTATGACAACACAAATTATTAGGAGGACAATACGAGAATAAAATATATCCAGCTGAATCAAGCGAGGTTGGACATGTGGCGCTTTCTGACTGAGTTATAGAGAACTAACAGTCTCGGTTCTTCAGTTCTTGGAAAGTGCTCGTCAGTTCTCAGAAACCGTATCAGGCCATGACTGCGTCTCAAAACCTAGTGAGCTGCCTACCTAGACAACATTATTGCATTCCATGCGATTTCGGAGGCATCTCATAAACCCCAAATATCAGACATGGTTTTGAGCATCATAATCAGCTGACTTGCAACGTGTCTTTAATATCCAAAAATGCGGCACATACTTAAGGTGTCCAGAAATGCTGTCTGGGAAGGGGTCTTCCCAGGTGTTGAGACACAGCCCACGTGTTCACAGGAAGCCCTGAGTGCGTCTAATGCACCGCGCTGTGACATGACCACTCATGCACTTTGCAAGCAATTACTCAGCGTAAACAAGGTTTGACACATTGCAATTGGCTGCTTGGTTCACTACGGTAACAAGCCGGGTTTTCATTTTGATGAATTAAAACTCAACAACATATCAATCGATTGACCAGATTGCGTCTGTGAAATCACTTCCACCACATGTAGGCTTATCAAACCGAACTGATACACATAACAGTGAGTTTATTTCAATTATTTACAAAAAGTAAGTTTATGTAAACCGTATTTCTTGGTATTAAACGCATGCGCACTAACGCACAACTGAATTACCTATTCGCTTTCACGGGCCGAATACTTGACTAGGACTAGGCATTTCCAGTCTAGTTTTATAAATTGTATAAATTGCAAACCAACCGAGGTCAGACTCAGCAGGTGGTAGAAGCGTTTAAACTAACAAAGGTTCAGATCGAAGCTTGCAAAAATTGACACGACTTACATTATAAAGGTTTTGCCACTGTCCAGCTGAATCGATGTTCTCAAACTCCTGATCCATTTTTCAAACCGGGGTGAACCAGATTGTTCAAACTGGAGATGGTTAAATTAAATGTCGTCTGAAATCAAACGAGAGGTCGCTATTCCATCGTTAAAGATTTTCATGTTCCCGTAAAAACGGTGAGAGGAGCGATGCTGTACGATGTTAACCCTCATCAAAGAGGATAAAATTACGAGCACTTTCAGCACCCCCATCGGCTACTTCCGTGTGTCTATAAGAGCAAGAAATGGCGCCCTCTGTGTGCAAAAGCCGAATATAACACCGTGGATACATTGATCACTTCCAGGAACAATCAACATCTTTATCCAGATTTATACAATTTATCCAGTTAGGCATTTTTGGAAAGATTTTCTATACGTGTGAATTTGGTGGCTAAACTATTTTGCATCCGTTTTATTATTGTATCTACTCAAAATATCTTTTAAAGATTTAGAAATGTATTTTAATTGACAACTGGGGTGTATGATGATTTTCTATTGGTGTAATTTAATTGGTGTATGTGATATATCGGTTTATTTTCATGTTATATATTTTCAGATTGATCATTTAGAAAGTAAAGAACAACATATTACGCAGTTACTTATTGTATTAGGAAAATAGCATATAGGCTACATAAAAAGTGAGCTTTTTTCCAACAAATTGTTTCACATTTTATAGTTGACTTCAGGTTATATACATAACCCCTTTGGAACAAGCTAAATGCGTTAAAACATTGAACTTGTAAATTTATTGTATTATTTTTTCTGACAGCAAATATTACGTAATACGTCTTGTTTTGTGGCATAGAATAAAAAATAGAGTAGAGCTCAAAAGCAATTAAGTAGTTGTTCTTTACACCTAACCTGATGAGGAGCACGTCATAAAAATATTGGCAACGTGCATAGTTTGGTCATAACGATTTATTGAGAAAATAAATGTGGGTGACTAAAACGTGATCATTATTTTGTTAACGTGGTTAACGGGCTAAACAGCTGTCTCTTATAAATGGCTAATAAGATAACGCCTTTATCCCCTTCATACCTTAGCATGCATTATGCCAACAATCCCCATTGCTATCCACGACAGAACTGCTTGGTGGTGTTTATACAGCCCATAGCCAGATCAACGGCCTTCATCCACTTCTGTTGTTTTTAAAACTCATTTAAATATGAGAGGGTTGTTTTTGATAGCCTATGTGTTGTTAATGTCCTTGATTTGTTCAGGTGAGTAATTCTAATCCTCTGTATTTCGAGATGTACCCTAATTGATTTCCTCTATAGGTATATGCCATAATATGAATGCTACAATATTTAATAGATTAAACGCATTTAAAATTCAAATAAGATTAATTGTGCTGTTAATTGTGTGCCTGTTGTTCACATGGCTCTGAAGCGTTTGATAGCATTTTCATATGTACGTGTTGTAAAAGGGTTTACAGATGAGCGCAAAATAATTGTCATAGCATTACATAGACAGAAAGCTAAAACTTGAGCTAAATTTTGTACAATGATCTTCGTTTACAGGGCACACACTTGAGTGTTTTCGGTGTGATCTTGGATTTTGGAATCTGTGTTATACTACCAAGACAAACTGCAGTGAGGATGAGTTGTGTTATGTAGGTATTGGTAAAGCAGGTATGTGATGTCAGGCAAAATTTACGTTTTTATTATTTAACACTCCTCAGTTATCTAGTTTTTGTGATGTCTTTGTTTTGTTTTCTCAGCTTCTGTCTTGGACATAAAGGTCATGGGATGCCTTGCCATTAAGAAGTGCAACAAGACAACAGTTGTAGAGTTTCGTGCCAATAAGACCTTATACACAATGAAGACCAGCTGCTGTGAAGAAGACTTCTGCAACGCAGGCCCAGCAGTTCAATTTTCTCACACTCTTTTGCTTGCTATACTTATTACAGCTCAGATGATTAGTGTTTGATTTTTTTTTTCCACTCCCCAAAATCCGATTGGCACAGTAATTTGATTTAATCCAGTAATTGTTTGTTCATTTGCTGTTAGGTCACGGTGTTTTGCACTCTCTAGCTAGTTGATTTTGTATTAGTTCAAAGCAAATGCACTAGTTTTTGCATATTAAACCGCTATTACTACCACAGGTGTCTGTATGAATTAAAGTAGTCGTGGCAATAAAGTCCCCATGTTATAAGTCATTTCCTTTAACGAGCTTGTTTTACCGTTAGGTTAAAAAAAAGTGTAACACGCGGCGTTCTCCTTTTGGGCAATAATGACGGCGTCCAAGAGAGGGCACCATTTGACTAAATCGATGCTCACCCAACATTACTGCGCATGCTCAAACTGGTTACGTCAATCTTTTAGAACTTCAACTGAGCTTTTATTATGAAGTTCTGAGCCACGTGCTTTGAAGGTCTAACGTGATAGGTTACCAGCGCCACATTCTTTTGAAAAACTGTGAACTCGCGCACGTATACTTCCCGCGTGACATTAGCGAAATTTAAATAGGCTGTTTGGACGATGTTTGTTGCGCGCAGTATTGCAGCTGATCACAAAGATCTGATCCACGATGTGTCCTACGATTTTCATGGGCGGAGAATGGCTACGTGCTCCAGCGACCAAAACATTAAGGTAAACCGTTTGTCGTTAATGTGGGCTGCGAGAGTTTGTAAAGTTACAGGTAAGATTGTCGACCATGCAGTGCTGGAAACATGTCAAACTTGCAGAGTTCACTTCCTAACCGTGTTGTTTTGGGTTTGTTTTGTATCCTCCCCAAGGTGTGGGACAAGGGTGATAATGGAGAATGGAACTGCACAGCCAGCTGGAAAGTATGCGTTGCCTATCTAAAATGCGTATTTGTTGATATTAGGGTGTACATAAGTTGTGTACTTTCTGTATTACATTTTGACAGTTGCATACGTCGTTGCATATACTGGGCTTACTATGCTTCTATGTATATAACTCCTATGTCTTTATATTTCTTCAGTGCTCTACTTTTTTCTCACGTATTTCATTTTACCATTTTTTTTTCTGTTATAATGCAAGTTCCCCGAGGTTCTCAAAACCACCACAAACTCCGTCCGCGTTTTATCTCTAATGTAAAAATATAAGACTTGTTTTGTAGACTCATAGTGGCTCAGTTTGGAGAGTGACATGGGCTCACCCAGAGTTTGGACAGGTGTTGGCATCCTGCTCCTTTGACCGAACTGCAATAGTATGGGAGGAAATTGTTGGAGAGTCCAATGACAAACATCGAGGACAAAGCCACTGGGTAAGACTTCTCCTTTTAAATAATTTAAATATTTGCCTCTCGTGTTGATTCTCACAAGTTCTTCTTTGTAAGTCACTTTGGATAAACGCATCTGCTAATTGAATAAATCTAAATGTAAGTTGTCTAGTAGAATATGGCACCATTTCTGCATTTTGTTAGCAGTATACCTGTTTTATGTATCTGTGTAATATGTCTAATATTTGCTAAAATTTGAAGTGTAGAACAAAGCACACTATGTGTACTGCAACCTAAAAGTCAGTGTGCTTGACCTGACTTTACATTTCCATACCAATGGATAATCTAAAAGCAATATACTTTGACTCAATATTTTATTGGACTGTCAAGAGTTAAAAATAAAAGTTCAGTTTTGTTTCATAGAGTACTGTAACACCACTTGCCGAATTGTGAGATTGTGTTAACAATACTAATAACGTTCATCACTGCATACTGTATGCCATTTCACACAATGCTTTAGTAATGGGAGTTGATGCAAGCATGGTAGTATACCAGCATGTAGTAAGCAGCATAGTAGTATGAACTATTCTGAACATGGTCAGTTTCTCCTGGATGTAAGACTTGACTAGTAGTACTAATAATAAACAAAAGGTAATCACCCCAGTAATCTGTCAACCCTGTCACATCAGATAAAGAGAACTACTCTTGTGGACAGTCGGACGTCTGTGACGGATGTGAAGTTTGCCCCAAAGCACATGGGCTTGATGCTGACCACATGTTCTGCAGATGGGGTGGTGCGGATCTATGAGGCTCCTGATGTAATGAATCTGAGCCAGTGGTCCTTGCAGCATGAGATCTCCTCCAAGTTCTCCTGCTCCTGCATCTCCTGGAACCCTTCTAGGTAAGAGTACACTGATTTCTCACTCAAATGTAGATTTATGCACTCTGTGAATTTAGACTACATAAGTTTGTACAGCAACAGTCATAGCACAATGTGCTTCAAATATGTGCCCCTGTTATTTACAGAATGCCTCTTTAGCTGTAGCCTATAGACTGTATAACTCTGTATAACTTTTTTTTTTTTTTTGTGACAGTTCTCGGGCTCATGCACCTATGATTGCTGTAGGTAGTGATGACAACAATGTGACATATGGTGGCAAAGTCCAGATATATGAATATAATGAAGTTACAAGGTGCTTTCAATTTTCAATTCCCTTGATCCTATGACAGTAGGTTTGTTTTTAGATATAGAATTTGTATATTAAGCATTTCTTTGTTTGGTTGTAGGAAATATGCCAAAGCGGAGACACTGATGACTGTTACAGATGCAGTACATGATGTTGCATTTGCTCCAAATCTGGGACGGTCATTTCATGTGCTTGCTGTTGCCACCAAAGATGTGCGCATCTTCAAGTTGGTTCCCCTTCGGTAAGTGTAACTGCTGATTTATTTGAAAAAATGTTCATTACATGCACATCAGATGTGTTCATTTTCAGATACCTTTGTTTTTAAACATTGTGTGCCACAAAAAGTGTCAAAAAATGCAATGTTTAATTTTCTTCCTTTTGGATTGTGGAATCATTTTCATTGAGTTGTATGGTTATGAGCCATCATTAAAGCCCATCTGTATGCCTTTTTGACTGACAGAAAGGCAGATAGCTCTTCCACAGCACCCACAAAATTTGAGGTGCAGGTTCTGGCCCAGTTTGACAATCATAACTCTCAGGTGTGGCGTGTGAGTTGGAACATTACCAGTACAATTCTGGCTTCTTCCGGTGATGATGGCTGTGTGAGACTCTGGAAAGGTGAGGAATTTAAAAACCAATTAATCAAGAGAATCTTGCAATGCCATTTTTTTTGAGTTTTTTTAACTTTTTGCCAGCAAACTACATGGACAATTGGAAGTGCACAGGCATTCTGAAGGGAGACGGCAGTTCAATGTTTGGGTTGTCCAATCAGCCTGCTGTTCTAAGCACTGTCCTGGGCTCTGCTTCTGCACAGTGCGCTTTAAACGGGGCCACTGGACGATAGATCCTGTACTACAAGACTGTTCTAAGAGCACCTGCTCCATCCCTGATCGCTGGGACCAACTGATTGTGCTTGCTGGACATGCATAGAGACTGGCACTTAACATGGGTCCATAGAAGAACCGTTACAAACTGAATTTTCCTTATACCTTCCTGTTGACTTTTTTTTTCTCTGTCATAATTTGTTGAAAAAAAAAATGGGAAAAGTTTCAAAATTAAGTGATTTATAATGCATTTGAAAATATTGTGGTCATGACAAAAGCAGTTGTTTGAGGCAGTGTTGGAAACAAGCACTTCCTCTGTCTCCCAGTCCCCCAGAAGCAGTGCGTTATGTAGATGTCATTTGGTGAAATCCAGTGAACATGTTGAAGTCAAATCTCACACCTGCTGTTGCTCTCAGCTGTTAAGTTACACTGCTGTAGAGATTGTTTACTGCTGCACATTTCTCAATTTCCTTTTAGTAACAGTAATTACAATCTGTTTAGGAAATAGAGAACCCCTAAACAGTTTTTGTCATTCAAAGTGCTATAGGCTGTGGTACTCTCATGGTGTACAGAATGCCCCCTGCTGCCCAAGCCCGACCCCATTGTTTGACCTCATTTTACCTTATGTCACAAAGCAAATTTTCTTCCTTGATATTTGATTAAACAGTAATAGTACACTTTTAACACCTATTAAGTGCTCTATTTTATCACGTTTATAAATTTGTGAATTAAACCACACAGATCAATAAATCAAATACTTTTTTCAGTCTTTCATAATCTGCGTGAGTGAATCAGCATTCTCTCTCTGTCTGTCCATGCGAGTGTGCAGGGATCTGCATATAAACAAGAAGCTTTACTTCAGAACATTGATCATTGATACGTAAAGCTACTGATAATTTGAGTTTTCTGTACTTTGAGTTGAGACAAAATGATCAGTTGCGTTTAAAATCAACGCAACGCAACTGGCGCTGGAGTGATGACCAATACAGCAACACTTTCATAAGACCTTCATGCATCAAACTGTGGATCCCTCTGCCTTGGGACTGTGTGGTGGCTCTTGTGGGGATTCTCCAGTTCTGGATGATCAGCAGAGCTCCAGCAGTAGAGATCTTCCCAGGGAGTCTCTGGATCCTAACTACCTCTTCCAGAGCTTTACAGAGAGTTACAGAAAGGTAACAGTTTTCAGAACACTTTTGTTCACAGCATCTTTTCTAGACATTTCTACTGTACGCAGTTTTATTCAAAAGAAATCAATAGAATAATGGAATGAAGTCACATTAATAAAGAATCTTTCCTCATGTGCAAATGCTAGTCATAGTGTGGTCTACCATAATGAAGAGGGAAAGTGGGTCACTGATTTGACCAATTACGATTGCTTTATACACAGTGAGGTAGATCAGCAAAGTGATGCTGATGAGACGCTCAATCCAGTTGTGCTCTACTTTTCTCATGTTTAGTGGTTTATTTTTTTAAAAACTGATTTCGATTTTTATTACTGTCCTATTGCACACTATAGGTGATCTAGACAAGACTCTTAAATACAAGGCAACTGAAGCCCCACAATAGGGCAATGTACAACCACAAACAACTGAAAGGGTGGTTTCTCAGGTATTCATCACAAGCTTATTTATGACCTAATAAAAATTCCAGTAATGTCATGATTTTAGATGTTTGTCTTTGATTTTGATTTAGACATTTTCACAATATGAAGGAAACCAAAGCTCTGTCCTTAGCCCTGAATCATTGAACTCAAGCAGCAACCTTATGCTCAGCATCAGTGCAGTTGCTTCTGCAATGACTGATGCCTCCATTATCTCATATTTAGCCCAGCTTGCAGCCATGATTATGAAACTGTCCAAAAGAAATTGCTGCAAACTCTGACAAGTAACATGAAGCTTTGTTACAAGTCCTGTACCAACTTCAATCAAAACAGCCTAGTGGAATTGGGAAATCATTGGGACACCTAAGCATTCCTGACATGAAAAATGTCTAAAGAGAGCTCAGGTGTCCAGCAGTGGCAGTGCCGGCTCCACCTCACAGTCCTGCTTGGACATTCTCACCCTGGCTGATAACTTGGCCAGTTCACTTAAACAGACTAAATAGCAGTTGCCTCCTATGGAAAATGGAACCACCAATCACCATGAAGTTTGTTCAGTGATGGAGGAGCAAGTGGACAAGAAATGTGAGGTTCTGACAGTTAATACATCCAAACAAACTGAGGATGCTCATGGTGTGGAGAATGCCCAATGCCAAGGTCAGATGTCAAATGAAGTGCAATTCCACGACCCAAGAGAAGCAGCGTTCCAACTATTGCTTCACATCTACCCAAACAATCTTTAGGTTCTGCGCAGTCGTCTTTATCTTCTTCATCCTTTAAATTAAAACCTGTTAATTCCAGATCTGGCTTTGAGATAAACAAAAGGTGAACATTGTGTGCCACCCTTGGCCTTTTAGACCCCCCCTAAATCAAGATCAAGATAGGAACTGCTTGACCACAAATATCAAGCACTCCTGCCACAACTAATCAACGTTCTCTAAGGTGATGGCTCCACATCAACTCCTGCATCTGTTCCAAAGGCCTTAACTGGCCTTCAAAGTCAAGCAGGCAGCTCAGACCTTCCATCTGTAATGACCTTCCCACATGTGGCCAAAAAGAGGAGGCCAAATAGACAAACCTCTCATAAACCAGGCACGATCACTCAGAAGCCCCAGAGCCACTCAGTCTGTTTCGAATAAAAAACTGCAGTGGTTCATCAACAGGATTCACTGCCAGCAACACAGCAAAAATTTGGTATGTCTTTAATTTGTTTTTTTAATACAATGTTAAACCTTTGAGTTGTATATGTGTTTGCTTAATACCATATAATCTAAGCCTGAACATGTGAACTTCAAAAATGACAAGGAAGTTTCTTTTCTCTAATTTAAAGGCTCACCTGAGAGCATTGCTTCTGGGGCTGTGGATGTCTGCCACTGCAATTTCAGACCCTCCACCTCACCTCTTACTCACTCCATTCCAAGCCAGACCTCCATTCCCAGTGGATATGTGTAAAATACTTGTTTCTGATTAACAGATTTAACAGAATTACACGTTTTAATTCATCTACATTGGTTGAAAGGAAAACATTCTGGAATATTAAACAAATCTTTCTCTAGATAACTTCCATTTTAATCAACATAGACATGTACATTGGAACAGCCTGATGCAAAGATGAGCTGTATTACATTGTTTGTTTGTGGGCAGGTAATAAAATGATGTAGTCAGTTTGTTGATGAACTTTTAAACGTTTTGATAATTAATGCTTTTAATTATCCCCCGTTTGATGCTTTTAATTGTTTGTAATACCACTGTGCATGTACAGTTTTATATTGTCTAAATGGGTGCTCAAAAGCCTAACTGGAACCTTTTCTCTATCTCATCAGAAAAACACCTATGGCTCTAAGCACCACTATTATCAGAGCAAGCCTAACACCTCCAGTGGAGCCCTTTGAAAATAGAAATGTCCTGGGTTCTTCAAAGAGTCCAGAAAAACTTTGCTATGCAGATATTCCAGGTCTAACCCAAACAACCTCAGAACTATGCTCACAGAGCCAAAGTGGTGGTGACTTTTATAAAGACTATGGAAATGGATATGGTAAAGGCAACCAGCATTCTGAGCCGAGGTTGAACAGAGAAGAAGGTTTTATGCATAGAAGCTGCATTTTACTTAATGGTTTTCCTAATAAATAAATTATGCTCTTTTTATTAAAGAATAGAACCTGGGCTGTAAAGAACCTAATATCTGGCTTTTTTGTATAGTTTATTTTGTACCTTTTTTTTTACTATACGTCTTTGTGTCAGACAGCAAAGCAGACTGTTTCATTGAAGAATGCAGGTAATATTGATGTTCTGCTGAGACTGAAGGTGCCTTGAATTTAGATTTATCTTCTGAAACAATTCTCTAAATACACTTTCACTTGCTTGGAGGCACTTTAAGTTTCATCAGTGCTAATTACACAGTAATATTATGGTATCATTAAATCCACTCAACCTTAGCCTTTGTAGTCAAATCAGACAAATGTTTCCCTGTGTTTCTGGCTGAATGACAGAATACTGATGAGAACAGCTGCTTTACGGTGAGGCCAGAGGAACTGACTCTGAGAGCTGGAGAGGACCAGGGAGTCGGGGTCTCCTTCTCTGCCCAGGGCACACAGAAATTCAGGGTGAGGAAAGTTCATGCATGTAACTTCATTGCCCATTAATTATTCACATTATTTATCCACTTTCCTCTGCTGATGTTTTTTTTAATGTTATACATTTTCAGATATTCTTTCATGGTCTTTAATTAAATAAATAAAAAATTTATATTTGCAAGGTGATTCAAAATGTGTTCTCAGCATGTTGTCAATTTTGCTTCTTCCTGGTGGACCTGAGTCTGTCTCCACAGTTTGTCCTGAAAGAGAGAAAACAGTAGGTGAGAGAAGTACACCTTTTGCTTTGGTTTCAACTTGTTGTCTGTGGCGTAAGGTAAGGTTAACATTTTACTGCAGGTGATCGCAATAGCGATGAAGGCTTCACACAGCGAGCAGGCTCTCTGTCAGTCTGGTGCAGCTGTCCTTGCCACTGTCTGCCTCTTTTCATTTTTTGTTTAATCAAGTTGTAATACTTTTTTGTGTGGTATATTTAGAAGTTCAGAATGATTATGTCCAATTTTAAGGTGCATATGAAGTTAATGTGTAGTTTACAATGCAGCGAGATGGGGCCATTGGGACGTTACATCAGTAATGTGTCCCTGGACGTGCTGCCAGTCAAGGCCTCCACTGAGCCCATCAGAAGCTGTACTGAAACAAGCTGAGCTGAACCTGGGGAACACCTGTAGCATCAAGCCTGAGCAGCTGGTCCTCACCGCACCCACAATGAGTAAGTCTCTGAGTGTAGGCATCTGATCAGTGTAGTGTTATACTGTAGAAAAGTATCTGATAGCTACTCTACAAAATGATTTTGGTGTGATATACCAAAAGTGAATTAGCTCAATGGGATTGGGACTGTTAAAAATCTTGACTCTGATTGGTTGTTTGCAGACAGTGTGGCCGACACCAGGCATGTGCATATCCTGAACAGTTCAAACAGAGAGCTGAGTTTTGAACTTTTGTCTTTACAGAAGCCACTTACAGATCCTCATCATTCCCGATCCCTCTCTGGCCACCATGTCCTCCAAGTGGACAGATCTATCTACAGTGTGATAAAACGATGGTACGTTTAGTTTTCCTTATTGGTCAAATGTGATACAAAATGCTGCGGGGAGGAATACTTTTAAGTGGGTGTAACGCTAATAATCCAAGAAGTTTCTGTGAACATTTATGAATTTAAATTGCACAGATCAGCAAGTCAGATAAATACATTTACTTTCAGTCTGTAGTTTCATAAGCATTTTAATGTCTTTCTACAGCGACTCTCTTCAAGTATTTTTGTTTTTATTATAAAGTTAAAAGTGAATCCAGTGTTCTTTAGCATTGCTGGTGTCATGCCATGAACCCTACCCTTACAGCAAACAGAACTGAACTGAACTGATATTTTTACAGAAAATTAGGCTAAACAAATTATCTTTTTAGCAGATAAACTTCTGGTTCTGCATTACTGACAGTTCCCATAGGTGGATTTTCTTTCCAGTCTTTAAATGGTTTTCTTGTGTCCTTGAATGTAAATACATGGAAATGACAATATTTGAATAATAAGAAATAGTGCACAGATAAGGTTAGCAAGTAATTCTTATCTCACTGACTTCCATTTAACCTGAAAGTGGAACATTTCCTTTTATATCTAAACTACAGTCTAAACAAAACCTTGTGCAGCTTGCATAGTGTTAGCTAACAGATTTTGTCAAAAGACCATTATTGAAACCATTATCATTGTTGTGGTTGTTACTATTATTAATTATCTCTTTTTGTCCTTAGCATTTTTATTGCTCTTTCTCTGCAGTCCAATAAAGTGCAGATCCGACAGGACTTGGCCATGAATGTTTCTGCTGCTAGTGCCACAGATCAGTTTCTGTGCCCACTGCCCCCTGAAGCTGAGACCCCTTCTGTACCTGGACAGAAACCTCAGAGCAGCAGCAACCAGCCTCAGGTTGGGATTAAGAACCAAACCCTTGTCTTCCTTCCCATGGCCTCTGGGGAGTTATCCGGTAAGTCCACAGAACCAGTTGATAATACTGCTATCTGAAACTCAGGATATAATCAATTATACAGGCATTTTAACATTCATTATGATTTTGATACATTGGTTAATTGAAGTGCACTTTATTATCTTATATAATTTTGTGCAGAATATTTTCTGGAGGTGCGTCAGGGTGTAGATAGCAGTGGAGATATCATGCTGAAGCAGTGGTATATCGTGCTACATACTCTGCCTTCAGATATAAGAAGTTGTTTGGGACTCTGGGCATCCAAGAGAGGATGAAGGTATATGTAGAATATAAGCTGTTATTACAGGGCTGTCTGGAATACTTGATTCTGATTGGACACTTGTGGAGTTCTGTGATTTACTGTAGTTTTTGTGTAATGACTGCTAAACTATATAATTGGTTGTTGTCAGGCAACCAATTTACTAAATTTCCTGTTTAGATTCATACACTTTTAGCGTTTTTAGTGGTCTCTCTCGCTTCCTACATAATAACTAAGGGATCATGTATAAGTTATTAAATTATTATGATATGATTGTTATTCTTACCTAGGACATTTGTAAAAACATTGTTTAATCCAGGTGCCGATCATCCCTTGTGACAGGGCAGATTATGCCCAGTTTTGGAACTTGGAGTGCAAGTAGCAGCAGCCCAAACCTCAGCAGCCAAACCTCAGCACAAGATCCGCATTCGCTTCCAGCTCTGTGGCACTGTACGTTTAACTTCAGTACATATAGGAGAAAACAAACTTCAATGGTTTTAAATAAAGATACAGAACTTAACCAATGCAGTTTCCTTATATCTGAGCTCTTAGCTACAAGTGCTAACATTTTCAGATCTGGACTGGATTACTGGGGTGAGGAGGTAATGCAGATGAAGTAATGTACAGTACTGTTATTGGGAATAGCAGAACTGTTGAGTGTATTCATTTGTGTGTGCAGGGCGTAAGAGCAGGTGATGAAGCCAGTGTTAAAGAAAACTGCTCACTGGTGAGGACAGAAGCCACTGCGAAGAACAGGAAGAGACTGAATTTCTGCAGGTTCAAAGACTGGGAGTTGTCTGTTTTACCACTGACCCTCTGTGTCTTATTTACATCGCTGTTAGATAATGTCTTTTAAACAGAGCACAGCTTTACAACTGGTAGCAATTAGCAGCCACTATTGATTCCCATAATTAAAGTAAAATGCATTGTGTGACCAGGTTGGCATGTAATTTGCTGGGATGAATTGAGATAAAAAATTAGATTTTAAAGATGAACATACTGTGTTGTTGTTCCATTGTCACATGACATTCAGATCCCAAACTGAGACCCAGAAGAAGGGCGTGTATGCACCTCAGAGCCTGTACGTTTCCTACACATGTGAGAAGCACCAGCATGCTAGAGGTTAACTTCAGAAACAACTCCTCCAACAAACATGAGGTGAGAACAAAGGACAAGGCACAACATGCAATCATGTTATAATAGAAAATACACATGTAAAACAAGCTGCAAGTATGTGGACGCTTTAATAAACACTTTAAAGATCATAATGTTATGTTTTTAGTGTTTTAGTGCGCATGCTGGTTAGGAGTTCTCACCAGTGCATTACATATATTTTGTACTGTTGTACAAAATATATAGAACACTTCATAAAACAAACATGAAGAACAACATGGCGTTTAAAAATGAACATACACCTAAACCAGTGTAATACAAAATGGTGCACAAGTTTTAAATAACAAAACGCATACCTCTGATGGTAAATGTAACTGATGTGTTGTTAAATGTAACAAACATTAAATGTTACAGCAAAAGCAACACTGAAGAATCAACTACTTAAGTATATTCAGCGACTCAACTCGAGTCACTGATTGGTCATGTTATCTTATCTTGCATGTTAATGCGTGAAGTGAAATTGCTGCTGTTAAATGTGGCATGAGACTTTGAGCTTTTCTAATTGACATTCCCTCTCTTGTGCTCTTTCTATAGCTGCATACAAGTATTCATATCAGTGTTAAGTAATAATTTGTTAAGAGATTTTTGTGTTGCCAATGACTGTTGTCAACTCTGAGATCAGCCACTGGTATAATTATACTGGTAGTTTGTCTGCCAGTGTGTTTAACAAGTCTGCAAGTTAACACGCACACACAGCAGTCCCATCCTAACTGTGAACTAAATATGCTGTTTTGATAAATGTAGTTATTCTCAGGGTTCAGTTTTAAACCTTGGAATGTTTTGCTGTATTTTATATAATATTGATATGCATACCAGATCTACTAGCTATGATTCCATGCCATACCAAACAATCTGCTATTTAAATGCAATTTGTTAAGTTTCTTGTATGGCATAGGATTTTTAAATGTTACTGGTGTAACATACCAACCTTGTTCTGTGTGCTCTCAGAGTTTTTGTATGTGAGCTTTGTGGCTTTTTCTTCCAGTGTTTTATTTTAAATGAATAATAAAAAATTAAACCGTAACTGAAAACTTTTGTTGTTCCTTTTTCCTGACAAGATTGTTAAAATTAACGTTTTCTTCTTTGAATGCATCCATTTTTGTCATGTTAATTTTCTTAATGCAGTTTATTGGTCAGTGTTTTGTTCTCTGCTTCGGTTGGTCTTTAAACCTTGAACCGTGTGCCTCCCTAGATCACAGCACTACATTAGTCTCCCTGTACAGTTTGTGCCGGTCACTGTGGGCCAGTTCTCTGGTACTCTACTGGTGCAGGCGCTAAACTTGGCATAGAGCTCAACAAAGAGGCCTTACCATAAAGACCACTGTAAGATGAAGCTAATAATGAAGAGGCATTTAAGTTGATTATTATTTTTGCCTTGCAAAATAATATCAAGATCAGCACTAACCCCCCCCCCTCCCATCCCCACCTCGTGGTTTGTTTCTTAAACGACCTTAAAAGCACCGTACAGTATGGATATTATATATCCACCATCACAGCATTTCTCAAACATTTCATGTGTTGCCACAGTTCATCATCACTGCGGGCACCGATATAGTTATTGTCACTGTTAGTGTTTTCTGTTGTTTTTCTACCTATCTTACAGAATTGTTGCCCTAGTGTAACTGTTCATTGAAGGTGAATTCATGTTATCACATAACTGAGCTGTACAAATGTTTTTTTAAATCTGCACCACAATTAGTTGAAGATTGCACATGCTTTTTACAGCACACAAAGAGTCCTGTGTATGTTCATGATCCATGTATTTATTTTAAATAATTGTTCTTGATTAAAAAAATGCAAGTTACATTATACAAAATACAGTTTCTTTGTTGGCCTTTTTAATTGTGTGTGTGTTCTACCTGTACTGTATACATTCAAAACAAACATTTACAAATGTTACATATTAGAATTGTTCTTCATTTAAACAAAGTTGTGTTTTTATCATAAAGTGTAAAAACAGCCTAAATGTAAAGACAGTCTAAAATGTTATTTAAATTGTTAAATATATTATTATTATATACATAGACATCTAGTTTGTATGAAACAAGCATTTATGTTACCACAAAATTACAATTAGTTCACAAATGCCATAATTTTGTGCACCTTTCTAGATTTAATTCCTCAGGTTTTCAGATAAACATCAACTCTGGTTAGCTCAGAGTCACAGTGATCAGATGTTTGGAATTTGCACTTGATGTCTATAAAGAATTTGTATCTAACATTTTAAATCTAATCTCTGATCTCTTATAATGGACTTCATAATAATTTCTGATCCAATCTAATATTTAATTTATTTACACAGACTAATTTTGCATTTTAAAAGAAAAGTCTGGCTGCCACTGAAGGTGATGACAGGAAAACGATGCTTTCAAGACAATAAATAACTCAGTAGTTACTGTGGTGGATTTTCAGTAAGGTTTAATCCTGGATGCTCTGTAATTCATCCAGCAGTCAGACCATGAGTGTGTGGCATCTCATGTGTGCTGTCTGATGAGGAGGAACATAAGGAGTAGAGGCAGGACAACCAGCCATCTGTGTAGTTTGACACTTGCTGCTCCATTGTAATTGCACAGACGACTGTTACAGCATGAGATCTGAACACCGATTCCATTGTTGTCCACAGAGGCCATGGATGCAGCACCTGAACAGATCTTTGAACTGGAGCAGGTCTTTGCAATGGCTTTGACTCCTCCTAGAAAGACAGAGACACTCAACAGTTGATATAATTTTCAAGTTTCTCCATCTGTCATATTGCATATTCTTGATTGATGCACCAGCCCTGTATTTTTGGCTTTCTTTGTGTCATGTCAACGTATTTGTTGGATTTTCTCAGGCTGCATTTACAACACATTTTTACAACGACTATTGTTTTATTAGCTTACACACCCCAATAGAATATGACTCATCTGTGATGCTGTTTCTATAATCTTAGGAGTGTCTGTAATATTATTCTCTTCATACATTTTTAGAACAATAGTCTGAATCTTTAAATGTTTTAATTTGTGAAATATAGTGAATTAGTGTGGTAGCGAGAAAAAAGCTGGAACTAAGGCTCACAGCAGGAAATCTACTGTGAAAGGTGAACAGAAACAGTACTATAAACGGAAACTAAGATCAACTGATATCTCTTATCTAGGTACAATAGATGACACCCTTTTGTTAGGGTAAAGCATTTCTGTCCATTTGATTAAAGAAAAATATACTTTATTTAATCTCCATCTTCTTCCTCTTCTTTACTTTTGAGGTTTTCTTCAGTTACACAGATTTCCCAATAACACAGGCTTTTCAAATGTTCTATGTATGTGAGGTATTTACTCACCTTGTGTAGCTACAGTGGTCATACAGGTGTCGAAAGGAGCCTGGCAGTCATCTGAGTTCTTGTTGCATTCTGCATTAGATGAGGCGGAGTTGCATACATAACACTTCAGTGTATTTACTGCACAAGAGCAAAATATAGACTGTTTTTCAAGAAAATGTGTATGACCTTTGTAATGAAAATAGGTTATTAATGTTGCAATCTAATAGGCAATTATTACAATAATTAACAATTATTACATATGATAATGTTATTTTATATTAATGTGCATTATTAATAGCATTGTTTATATATACAACAGATTTACATTATTCTAATGCTTTACTGAAATTGTTATTGTCAGATGGGGACATTTTTGTTTACACAACAAACATTTCATGTTGGTTAAATATTTACAGTCACTAACATTGACATTGACAAGGTTTTTTAGCTGGTAGCTCTAATTTGTTATTCTTATTATTCTTCTTTATTTTAACATCCTAATTAATGAATGCTGAAATTACTGAGTGCTGAAATAGCAGATTAATTTAAAACTCTTCCTACATTTTCTACCGCACGTAACAAACCCATAATCAGAGAACTGCTGTTTCACACTCATTACAAATGAGCCATTTACCTTGTAAGAACAGTTACAAGGTACAAATCTAAAACAACTAAAGCAAGTCCCAATAAAATATATCAAAAACACATACCTGAGTGTACAGTTAGAATTATGACGAACAGACTGAAAAGAGAGTCCATGCTCCTGAAGCACAGAGTACATGTGTGACTGAAGACTGACTGGGTGTTTCTGTCTCTAACTGAAACTCACTGTCTTTTTAGAGATCCACCCAGCAGACATTCTTTCACATTTCCTGCTAGACACAAACAAACACAATATTCCCTCATGCTTTTGGCCCAGCATCACAATGTGCCTATCAACATTCCAACATGACAATTGTCAGAGGCGAGTGTGCCAAACACAGAGCACTGTGTGCCTAGCTGGTGACATAGTCTTCTGTCTTTACAACTGAGACAGTGTTGGCTGAACTCCGTTTGATACTCCTCAGTGAATTCACGGAAATGTTCCGTGGCACCTTTATTTATTTTCACTAGCTGAAAGTTATGATTATTGCTGGAATTACAAAGTGAAAATATGTATGTGTTTGTTTGTTATTGCAATCATATGCCATTGTATGCCACTTCCCTTTTCAGGCATGAAGTATTCAGGTCCCTCCTTCCAGGCCAACAGGTCTGACTGCTTCCTCTAATGGGCGAAACTTTTAAAATGAAGATGTAATCAATTCCAGATTCAAAGTGTTCTTTTATTTGAGCTTTGCTTAAATGTAAAATGCTAATGAGAAAAACATACCCAGGAGGACAAAAAAGTCTGAATTTAGCCAGACTTTAATAAGTATTAAGTATTTTTAGATAAACCAAACCATATTTCCTAGACATAGCCAAAAAACATTTTTTTCAAAATATTGTATTTGACATTCTGAGGATGTAATGCTTTCATAAAAACAAGACAAAATAATGCACATGACAAAATAATACTCTAATAAAACACTAGCCAATAACATACTGTTATTGTTACATACTGTAACATACTGTTAACAATATCATACTGAAGCCATATCATAAACTGTTACTATTCACCATTTCAGCACCTAAATAAATTTCTTCTTACAGGAAGTCGTGTGAGCGATGAGAAACTTGTAAAACTTGCAGTTCAAACAATGCAAAGCAGCAAACATATGTTATGTCTGTATATGTAAAGTCTAAATTTTGAGCTGACCCTGCCAAACATGTTTTTGACTAGGTTCACACATTTTCTAATTCACTGACTTAGTGAGTCAGTTAAGTAAATATTTCTAAATATTTCTAAATATTAAATATGCCATAATTCTTTCAGAGATCAGAGGAACAGCATAGGTGGGTGTAGCTGTATTTTCCTGTAGTGCTTACATTAGTTTTAATTAGTCTGGTGGACCTGAGTCAGTACTACATACGTAATATGAGTTTAAAGCAGTTCTGCTCAAATTATTCACTTCATCTGCGAGTTATTCCAGTATAAATTACCCCAAGAGAGTCCAAGCTCTTTTAAACTGTACAGCAAAAGGCAGGCTCTTTAAAAGTATACAGTCAAAGGCTACAGGCAACACTAATGCCCCTCCTTTCCTGTATCACATGCAGGAAGAATGCAAGCTCCCAGACAACACAATTGCTGCTTAGTCCTCATGCAGCTTTCCTTTTGCCCTCTTCCTGTGCGATGTCACATAATCACGTGACCTGGACTTGTTCATGGGATAAATCCTGAGGACAGTTAAAATAAACAGTGTTAATCAATGAGCCAGTAGTTTGCATCAAGAACGATATTCAAATTGCTGATAAAGTCATGATGCTTCTGATGTGTACTAGGTGTGAACTGCAGCTGGGTTGTGGGTGGGGGGGTAAGACCCCACCTCCCCTTAAGATGAGGTCCTTTTTACATATTTTTATATTCTTTTTACATATAGATATAGATAGTTCAGCAGGTTTTCAAATATTTAATTAAAGCTGCAATATGGAACTTTTGCCTCTCTATTGCCATCTCTGTTTTTAGTTATATTCCTAATGTAGGTGACAAGTTAAAATTTGAAACAACTGCAGTAAGGACAATGTGCAAACACTTCAGAATCTCGAGAATCTCAGAATCTCACTCGGTAGCCATACATGCAATTTAGTAGCTAGATGTACAGCTGTGACATAACCATGCCCCTCTTTCATCCTATTCCACATGCAGCAACTGTAAATGTTGCCCACCTGCGCTGATAGAGGTAGATGAGGAAGACTACATCATCTCTGAAACAGGCCAGCTGATGGGGTCCAGGAGTTGTTATTATTCCACTGAACACATCACTGATAAATGTGTTCAAGCCCTGAGAATTACAAGCAAACAACCATTGTGACTCCTCTGATAAAATAATTATCCAACACTGTGCAATATGGTTGTGTGCCATGTTGTTATATGTCTATAATATGTCTATTTCAGAACCTCTTTATATTGATCTCAATGAAATATATATATATATATATATTATAGCTCCACTGATACTGTGTATATACTCCAAAATAAAAGGTAACATTGTTCATTGTTCATATTATATATATATTTATATATATATATATATATATATATATATATATATATATATATACGGATATGTTCCAGTCCTTGATTCTGATTGGTTGAGCCAAGTGTTAGCCAAGCGTTCAAAGTGTTATTCTATACTCCTGTGACGTCATTACATCAGTATTATTGCACCCCCTTTAACGTACCTTATACATCAAGGTGGACATCTGCAGATGAGCCACTGATTTTAACTGTTGAGAAAAGCAGAAAACACACAGATTAACAAACAAATGAACTAATACAATGGAAAGACAGCTTAGCTGAATCTTAAGAGCTGCTCGAAAACAAACCTTGTAATTAATGAACAGTTGAGGAACCATGGACAGAAATCCAAATGCATAAACACCTTGATGTTCAAAGAGAAAAGAAACAATTATGCAGACTTCCATCCTTTATTGTTATTATTATTATTATTGTTATAAACATTTTAAGTTCTTACCACTAATAAGACCATTGGTTATCCAAGAGTACCAACTATTGAGAGTTCAAAACATCATCAGATATCAATGCATGTTTATAATTATATATAATTAGAAAAATAAACAAAAGAACATGCAAAATGAATGATATTATAGTCTGCCAATGAACAATGTTACCTTTTATTTTGGAGATATAAATATGAGTACATAGCTCCGCTGATACACAGTGGATACATCAGATATGACAAGAATTTCATAGCCTGTAAATAGAAGAGAGTATATGAGTAAAAATGGAAAATCAAGTATTTAGTGTTGTCTGTGTGGGGTTTTTAGTATGCTTTAAGACAAACCATGTGGCAATTTATCACTTCACACCATTGCTGAGTATTATCTCCCTAAAACTGCAGTTTGCACAAGACAGTTTTAAAAAATGTGGTTCAAAGCCTGTGAAGTTACTTTCACAAAATATCATGTAAATGATCAAATATGAGTATTGACTATAAGGGGACTTCAATTCATATACCTTAGAATCAAACTCTTCTGTTGCTCGTTCAAACTCATCCAGTCTTTCTTCCTTTAAATAAAAAGCTCAGAATAAGACAAGTAGCATATGTTCAAACATACTGTTATTCATTAGTATAATACAAACTTACGTGAAATTTGGGTGAAAGTGCTATGACCTTATTCACTTTCCATAACTACAAATTTAAGATAAATAGTTATTTCAAGATACATAATATAAGAGAAAAAATAACATTCAATATATTTAGTTTCATATAAAAGGAACTGCAAGTTGTCTAAATTGAGTACATTTTATCTATTTTTGTCAAATAGATTACCTCAATCAGAGCGGTAATCCCAGTGGGCAGCAGAATTAGCCAGCTAGATTGTTCTTCCAGCAGATGGAGGAATATTACGATGGTGCTAAAAAATCTCCACAGCACTAGAGAGACACAGACAAAGAAAGACTTTAAATAGAAAGAAAGATTTTATATGATCTTATGTTTTTCTCCCAACAGGGATGTTTTTTTTGTGGTCTGGTTTTATTATTTATCAGGCAGTATTTATTCTGTACCTGATCTCCTGGAAAGTCCTCCTAAACTCTTCTTTTCTCGCCAGAATTTTATGTCATTCTTGAAGGCAAAGATTTCAAACGAGAACTGCAAAATAATGTATTCCACTAGTGATAAGATACACACGCACACATTAAAAAAGAACATTCAGATAAAAACTTAGTATCTATCTAAAGCATTTTACATGAAAGGCAGGCAAGAGAACGGACAAAGCCAAGATGTGCAGACCGCTCTCAACAAACATGGCTTTGATTTCATCAAGGTTCTGTTCTGAAAATCCTGCATGAGAAGCAAATGCAAGTATAAACACGCATGTGATTAGAACTGAAATGAGTTGAGAATCTATTGACTGAATTACTGTCATGTAATACACCTGCATTTCACTGACCAAAATGTCTGAGTGAATATATGACAGCTTGTATGTGGATCCATATTCTGAATTTGCGTAAGGTGATGGTGTCATATGACACTGTTAGTGGCACTGCTTTTGTGCTACTGTTGATCTCCTGTGTAATTATAACAAAATAATTCATAAATCAAACCATTATTAACATTTTAAACATCTGAAAACTATCACACAGACTTTTATATATACAATTAAGTCTTTTAATCGGCTTCTTAGTTCATCCACCAGTAAAAGCGGCAGATACAATTTCTTCTTTTCCCTTTTACCATCTTCAACTCTGAGGAAATAATGAGAATTAGACAGATATTAGACACACACACATGCACAGTATCTAGATCCAAAATAATGCAAGGAAAGTTTACCATGCAAGCGCTAAGTAACACTCATACACTCAAGTCTTTAAAACTCACATTTTCACATAGCGACGCAGGTCACTGGGAACCCCAGCGCTGCTGAAGATAAAGTCCTCATTCATTAGGTTCAGGGTGAGTCGTGATCTCCAGTATGAAACAATCTGTGGCTCCTCTGGTGTCTTTAAAGATACAGAAATAAAAGATCCACATTTAAACTTTCTCAACAGTCTACAGTACAGTATAAGCTGATTTGGAACTAAAACTTTACAATAATGTCTCATTCATTAATATTTCTTAATGCATTAGCTAACATTAACTAACAATGAGTAACATTTTTACAGTGTTTATTAATCTCTTAATGTTAGTTAATAATGCAAAAACAGCTGTTTATTGTTTCTTCATGTTAGTTTATTGTCCATTCATTAATGTTATCAGATACATCTTTTGAGTTTAAATATGGATTAGTAAATGATATTAACATGAACTAAGTGTAATAAATCTTTTAAAAGTATTATTGATTGTTAGTTCATGCTAACTAACGTAGGTAAGCAATGTCAACAAATGGAACCTTATTGTATAGTGTTACTAAACTAGGATCCAACGTCAATCTTAAGTTGACATGAAGCTAGTTTAAGTGCACTAACAAGCGTAAGCTAATCTTAACAAT
The DNA here is from genome assembly GCA_036877525.1 of Chromobotia macracanthus. Classification (NCBI taxonomy): domain Eukaryota; kingdom Metazoa; phylum Chordata; class Actinopteri; order Cypriniformes; family Botiidae; genus Chromobotia; species Chromobotia macracanthus. The sequence continues at coordinate 6,306,700 of JAZGTH010000027.1, read as the reverse complement.
ACATTACAATACTGGGCTTATAATACTTTCATAAATTAAATAACAGACACAATACAATGCTTGCCTCACTACACAAATCATGACAATATCCTATGAACACTAAGTGTTATTGTGTTCAAATATACAATGTCTACATTTACAAAAAGATCTGGAGGGATTTAAATGTTTTGTTTGTGGTTGATGGAGTGCATGCAGTAATAATCGGTCACAGTACCTCATTGGTCTGTTTGGTGGTGGAGGCAGCAGACTGAAGAGGGATCATCTGAGAAGTGAGGCGGGCCACGAGCCGCACATGTCTGTTGTCTTTCCAGGGTGACACTCCGCTCTTGTGTATAAACACTACAGCATGGAGTGTCCCGTTCTTATGGGTCATTTCAGGAAGGGTGACACTCACCTTCCTTTAATCACATTTAATCACTTTACTTTCATACAGCATGGTAAATAAGACTGTCATATAGCCTTGTGTACTAAAATAAAATGTACTATGGAGGTGTCATTGTACAGTGATGGTATCAAATGGTAAACACCATGGTACTCTGATTACCAAGGTTTTTGGACACTTAAATGACATATAAATGTCATTGCATCAGGTAAAAAAAAAATCAGATCAAGTAAAACCAACAAATGGAAAGTTACCACAGCAGACTGTCATATAAACCATAGACTATGTTATTCTATGATGTAAAACCTAACAAAAATCTCACTATGTAGTTTTGTAAAATGTTGAAATGTGTGCTTGTGCTATCTTTAAAATCCTAATTTGGTTTGATATCTTGCTATTTAATGCAATTTGAATAATTAAATAGACATTATGGAATGATCTTTCATGTAGGAAGTCCTTAGCAACAGAAGATCTTTCAAATAATTCATGCAACAAATAAGACAAACCACAATAAAAGATCAACTTGCCTTTCAAACTTGCTGTTAACGTCAAATCGGTCAACTTTGAACAGAAGGTTGTGTCCAGACTCGTCACTGGGATCCAGGGCGGAGTAAACGCTGAGCTTTTGATTTCATAAAACACATTCTCACATTACATGCAATAACTGTAACCTTACTCCCCAAATCCCTTTATTTTATCCTGTACAGTATATTTTACAGTTATAATTCAAAGATTATTTATTTCTGTACCTCACCTGCAGTCGAGGCTTGACAGTGAGATAAGATGTAACGCAGCTGTCATCCTTCGAGCTGTCACAGGGTTTGGTGTAAATAAAGCCGTATATGGCCCAGCACGTATGGAGGACGTACACCACCAACACACCAAAAATCACTTTGGTGTAAGACATCTTAAACTGAGACCCATTCTTGGGCTTAGAATAGCACGACGGGAACATCGTTAACGCCAGATCGTTATTGTAAAAGGAACAAACGCTTTTACAAATATCCCCGACTGTCAAAGCACGGCATCACTTGCCTCGTTCGTTCGGTCGTTCATTCATTCATTCTGAGCGGAGGCGAAAATAATGCACTGCATTTATTCCAGGCGTTGGAAAAGCATCAGTGTTGCATCGATTTGACGTTGCCGTGAATAACCGGAGGCGCAATACCATCAGAGCAACAAATTATAGCGAAGATATTTATTTATCAATGATTTTACCAATACTAATGCACTCGAAAGGCGATGTAAAGGCGCGCGAGTATTTTCAGCACCACGAATAACTGTGGGCTAATTTGAATGGGATGTAGGCGGAAGCGACACCTTGTGATCGCTCTAAGAATCTGCACTAGTGGTATAAATGTGATAAAACAGTACCACTGTGCATGTTTTACCTAGTGAAACCTGTATTTTTGCAGTATTTTCGATGCAATTCATTGACATTCTATTACTATCGACTTATTCTAACCCATACTCTCAGCCAACTTTGTCCTAACATACAAATTAATTCCAGCAATGGATCTTATAATTAATAAAGATTTATAAAGTATGTTTATCAGTAAAATCTGGGCATATCTTTTTAAACCTGGACGTTATCCACAATCAAGTCTTTTTGTTTAGTTCTTATTTTACTTTAAACATCTTATTCTTGTGAGCTTTTTAATAAAAACTTAGCAGACATTTACATAAATAGCAAGCTGATACTAACATCCAAAACTGTTACTGACATCCAAACTGATACTAACTCATTTAAAAAGACATTGTTTACAGAAATAAAAAAATAAATTAAAATTGAAAATTAAAACAAAAAACATTAAATTAAATGAACAAAAAAATTGGTTAAATTGAGATATATAAAAACCTCTTTGCATGTTATATAATCTTTGATTACTATATCCAAAAACTTATTCTCGTGAGCCTCCGCCTTTAACGGCAGTCCAGTGACGTCACGCGAACACCAGCGAATGGTGGAACACGTGCTAGATAGGGCCGTCATCACCCGCTTCCTCAAACATTAACTGTGTAGCTGCTGTAATTAAAATCGATATGTTCAGATCTGTAATGGCAAGCCTTGTGTACAGCACACGACACGACACGGCTTTCAAATATTACAAATAGCAGCATAATCGCGTTTTATGTGGTTTTAGTAAGACTCAAGTTAGCTTGGTTCTCATACAGTAACCTATTCGAGGTTGGACTTTAAAGTGAGATTTGTAATGTGGGGAACCATGTTTAAGATTTGTGTGTTGAGAGAGTCTCAGAAAAGTGTCCGCGAAGTGCTGGATGTGGAGATTTAGCGAAGTGTTCAAGATCACGATGGGGTGTGATAACTGAACTTCTTTGTGATGTCTAATGGATAATTATTATTGTTTGATTTAAACGTATTATTATGTTGGCTTGAAAAACATATGTTATTATGATATATGATATTATTATTTATTTTAAAATTATTTACTTGTAATTCTGTTTATTAATGAAGCATTTATGTACCTCACAATTACTACATTTTACCAATAAATGGTATTTCAAGATTATTGCCACTAGAAGGCATTTACGATCTGTAAAGAGCAAATTAACTCAGACATTGGCAGTAAAATTTCAACTGGAAGTCAAATTGCTTTTAAATGTTTGAGATACATAGGCTACAATAGCTATGCAGGGCAATCTACAATGCTGTATTTGAATGTTATGTAACCTGTATATTTTTACACCTCTTTTCTGTCATCTCTCATTAAGTATTGTTAGTGTGTACTGCAATTGAAGTGTATGTGTAAAATCTGTATAAGATTCTTTGATGTCTCTCTCTAGTATAAAAATTTGCATGTCTGTTAATAAATGTGGAACCAGCAAAGAGGCTAGAAACAAAAGGAATTTTTCCTGTGTGTACATGTGTGCACTGTAATGGGAGAGTAAAAAATCAGTTGTACAGCTATACAATGACAATAAAGGTATTCTATTTAGTCTGGAAATAGGTTTAAACCTGTGAATATAAACAAAAACACATAAGAGGTGTAATCGCAATGTGCTGATATAGGCCAGGTTTCTCAGACAGGGCTTAAGCCTTGTTTCAGACTAAAATGCATGTTTGAGCTGTTTTAACTGAAAGCAACATGCACTAACCTGTTTTAAAATATCAGTGCCGTTGTTTTGTCTCAGGATGCACACCAGTCAGGGCACATTTATAAAAAGCTACTTAAAATTCCTAATTTCTTAGGCCTAATTCTGGCTTAATCTAAGACCTGTCTGTAAAACTGGGCCATAGAGTCTAACAGCACACTTATGAATGTGATGATGCTTTCATAAAGAACGTACACTTCATTCAGTTCATCACTGATTCACTCTAACAAACTAATTTTTCACCCACAAATACTGTAACACTAACATGCAACTCTGTTCATACACTCACTCATGTTCCAAGCTCATATGACTAGATGGTGAGAATCACGTCTGATAGGCGTCTGGAGGTCATGAGCCTAAACTAGGCTAATTATAAGGTTGTGTTCAACTCTCCAAAATGCTGTTAAAATCAGTCCAAAGTTACTTTCAGCAGGAGGTTGTTGACAAAATGTGATTGTGGAATGTGAAAATTTGGATTTTTGAGTTTCAAGTAAAACAATTGGTTTTAACCCCTCACAACCTGTCTGAGCTGGAGACAGACATTAAAGTGTTCATGGACAGTCTGCTCAAGATCCTGGATGAGGACTAACTGATAAACTCTGTCTTACCAAGTGGACCAACCCACGAGTATTGTAGGTGACATTTTCCTGCTATCAAATGTTTACAGGTCAATGTTTTTGGACTGTCAAATCACAGAACTCTAACAGACCTGTTACATTTTTAACTGTAATCTTACTGTTTGAATGTACATAAATATCCTTGTTGTCAGTGTACATATCTGATCACTGATGTGCATGTTGAGTTTCTGCCTTATCTGTTTGTGGTTGTATTTTCTGTGTGTTTTTGTGGGTGTATCTGTGTGCATGTTTAATGGAGCCAGTGAGGAGAGCAGTCTGAGTATAGATCATGCTGAAGAGATTATTACATTATTATTATTATAGAATTATTACATACAAGCAGAGGAGCTCGGCAACAAAGCATGAGAGCTTAAAGATCTCATTGATGACTCTGAAAGTGTAATCTTCATTAACCTATATTAACCAGCAGCAGCCACATCCTTTAAATGCAGTTAATCCTGTTGCGCACTACTAGACTTCCATTTCATGATTTTATTATTGCGACAACTTTCATTTGACCTGGGGAAGCAGGTTATGGATTAACCTGATGTCATTTACATATAAGTTTTTAAAATTGTTTTCAGTCACAGGAATGTCATGATGCAACTCAATCTCCAGCTCACCATGGGAACCTTCTCTCTGTCCCTTATTTGGTTTGATGGGTGTGGCCTTTGGCATGAATCTAGAACCTTCTTTTGAAGAGGTTGTGTACTATTACACTCCAGTGTCATACCCAACAAAATGTTCAACATTTTCATCAAATTCAACATTCTCAACAAATATTCTCATCAAAATATTGGGGTTTGATTTATTTCACCCAAGGTGGTTTTGTTTGTGTGTCTGTGTAGGACCCACGTGTGTTTTGGTTGGTGATGGGGTTTGTGTTCCTGGGCAGTGGACTTATCTGGAGAAGACTCCTCTATTTCCTTGGCAGACATTTAGAACTCAGCTCTCCACTTCCATTAAGTTGAGCTCACAGTAATATGTGTATTCACCTTGTGATAATTGTAGTGATCATTTTCCTCTGTTAGTTCTTGTTACTATTGACCTGAGTAGAGAAGAGTTAGCCTAGTGGTAAATTGTGCTAAATGAATATTTTATTTTTTCTTTCCACAGACCCCCGTTTGGAGGAAAACCAAATCAGCACATTAAAAGCAACAGACATTAAACCAGGAATAAGATGATATTCTGACTTTGTCTCTCTCACTGTACTGCTTTTCTCAGTGTTATTTGGGATTAAACAGTCATCTACTCTAATATAAAATTACATTTCTCTACTAGTACATGATGTCATGTAGACAGTTTATATTTTGCTACGTGATACTTGTCTTTGAATACGTTCTGGGGAAATTTCTGTATTTATTGTGGTTAATGTTATGATATAATAAAGTACATCTCATGTACCTTTAATTGACTGTAAAGTGTGTGACAGAAGTAAAATAATATTCCGTTAATTCTGTTTTCTCTGCTTATACCAAAGAGTAAGAAATGGTTATGAATACATAACTTGAATAATGTTTACATAAAAATATAAATTTGTTGTGAGCTCTGTATTTCAGAGATCTAGAATTAAATATTACATTCGATGTTTTTGGATAACTAATGCATTTTAAATACATTTGTTTACCTCTTAATTTCTTATTCAAATGCTCTGAGCTATTTGCATGAAACGTTCTATAAATGAAGCTGGTCATCAATTATGTACAGTGTGTTCATACTTTGGTTATTGCGTGGTTATGTCATGTTGGAACAGCTGGGGGAGACAAACCCCAATCAAAATTGAACAAAAAAAATGCGCATTCCTGCCTACAACGAATTAAGCTAAAGGATTGCATTACATTACCCTTAAAAATGGAACCATGGTAACCATAGTTTTCCGTTTAAATACTACAGTAACTACTTGTTGCTACTGGATAAACAATATAGAATGATATATCATGCCGTTCTAGGTGTAAGATATAAGGTTTTATTGTTCTTTATCACTCTGCTGTCTGTTTTAAGGGTTTGTACATTAGTGGCGTTTTTCTTTTTGCAGGTAACGCAAGTTAGTGGCGACAAGTGACTGTCTTGTTGTGTACTCTGAGTCGAACCGTTCACTCGTCTAAAACCACAAATTTGTTTAGGAACGAAACACCACAAGCAGCGTATGTAACTTTTCTCTTTGACGGAGCAATCATAGACAAAGTAACCGTAATATCGTGTTTAAAGTTACTCGGTATTAAATAATTATTACACTAGCTATACAAGTAGTATCACACTCGTAATCGTGCTTTCAGACTACATTGTATCACCACGGTTCTTGTACTTAGCTGGTCTTGTGTGGAATCATTAGTCTCCAAATATAATAAAAATGTATATACATGCAAAACATACAAAAGTAGCCCCAAAGTTTGCATGGCATCCTATCCACTGATTTATCTTGTAGATTTTTAAAAGCAGCAGGCCTTCACTGTTTCTGACATCCCACAATCCTGTGCGAGCTGTTCGTCGATTGCTGGGAATATTAAAAGAAAATGCATCCGATTCAATATATAATTCAATTTAGTAAGTGTATCATAGAATTAGAATTTAGAAATGCACTGTAGCCATCTACTTGTCTCAGACCAGTTACATTACTTCTCGCGGCTAGTCCATTTACTCAAAGCTTCCAGAGAAGGTATTGACTGATCAAAAAAGGATAAACTTTTGGTGCAGCCAGAGTCTACAGCACTCTTAGACATGTGAGATTAAAAGTAACTATATGAATTGTATTTTTTACTTTAACATTTTAATTTACAGCCAGCCATCAGACCAATTGTAGTATGTTTTAATCGCATTATGTTAAACGTTTAATGCATCAAGAGCCCTTCATGTGGCTAAAGTCTTGTACTGTGTTTTAAATCTAGTGAGCTGCTACCTAGACGGCATTTTGGGTTCTGATCATTCTGATCAAATGCTGGTAGTTTGCTAGGTTATGAGAGAAAAACTTCTACCGGTCCAAGTGTTCGTCACCGGTGACGCAACAATCCTCCCCCGTCTCTCTCTCTCTCTCTCTCTCTCTCTCTCTCTCTCTCTCTCTCTCTCTCTCTCTCTCTCTGGTTCTCAACATCTATCCGCGCAAAACAGCATTGGCTCACATGGACCCGAGACTTTAACATCGCAAGACTCTTTAAATAGTTCAATTTGGAAACATAAATGAGTAAATTAATTTGATCGAGGGGGCTAAAAATCTCTTTAAGGATCTTGCATGTGTGATTTAATTGCATGTAATTAAAGCAGTAATTTTATAAAAGCGTAGAAAGCAGTTTGGCGTAAGGAATACAGACAGCGCGATCCACGGTTTGTTTGCAAAAGACTTCTAAAGAGGAATAATGAGGAACATTTGGATATTCCTGACATTTTCAGCAGTTTTCCTTTCCAGTTACAGGGTGAGTTTGATTCGAGTTCGTTTCTTTGTTTAATTCTATTTTACATACTTATATAAGTGTATATAACCTTAAAAGTGCAGTATTAGACTGCTCTCATAAAGATATGCTTGTGTTAGACTCATTTTTATGATACTTACGTATTTTGGTTCAGCAAGGGTGACAGCTTGGTCCAGACATCATGGTTAATGTAAATATATAAAAGCTTCAATCACAGCATGGGGGTTTATGGGTGATAATGTTAATCATTTCAGGGGATGTCCAAACAACTAAAAACCATCAGACATCATTCTAGAATTTTATGATCACATTTTAAAGTTGAAAATTTGGACAAAAATGATGTATCAGTTGGCAGTTTACTAGGTTTTTGGAACATAAACCAAAAAACTTTTACTGATCCAAGTGTTTGTCAGCAGTGACATAGTGCGAGAAAGTTTCACAATATTATAAACTACATCTTTTGTGATACCCTAACATTCTCATCTCAAAAGATTAATAAATTGTCTTGTCAGATTATACATTTTGTATGTGTTGGTACCGTTAAACGCATATTCATTTGTTCACTTGAGACTACAAATCAGCTTTCTCCTAAGAGATCTTGATGGTTTCTCAGCCAATTCGAAACCAGTTCTACATTTGAATCCAACTTTTTCAATTTTGAAACTGAAAGCCACCGTGGTGTCACAAATCAGATTCAGATTAAGGTGTATGTAAACAGATTAAGACGTCTTGTTTTGGTCTCAGAGCTATGAACTGTTAAAGAGACTTATGGGAGTTTTTGTGTCCACAAATAAACTGAATTTGCCTTATCAGAAAGATTATTCCTGTCGGCAGGACTCTATTCTGTCAGTAAACTGGACTGCAAAACAAAGCAGCACATTGTTTCCCAATTGCAACTCTGCTTTCAAAGTGCTATTTACAGGTGGTTTTAGGACATTTCTGTATGTGTTAATTACCTTCAGCTTTCAACAGCAATGAAGCACATCTCGAAGAAACAACAAAATTGGGCCAGTTAGTATCATTATACATGTTTTGAAATTGTTGGAACATTTTGCATAGTTGTGCTAATATATTTGTTTATTGGTTTAATTTTGTAAAGCAACTGCTCTTTTTAACCTTGTTAAAAAATGTTTTACAAATACTTCAATTTGACTTTGAGTTCAGGCAAGTTGCACCATATCTGCTGTCTTGTACTAATGTTTCATGTTAAATAAACAGTTAGCTCATGTTTATATAACTGGTTATTTATTATAACTGTTTATTTAACAAAGCTGTGTTTTAAGTATTAGTCTCCTTCTAAGTCATATTTCTAGATAATATGTCTAGAGTTAGGCTTTATTTTAACTTTAACATGTTCCCATGAAAACCAGAAATTGAGAAGGTTAATAGTTCATTTTATGATTCTCAGAGGTAATTAAATGAATATAAAAATCGTGATAACTGGCTCCCTTTAGGCTTTTTATCCCTTGATTCATTTTTTTTCATTTTCATTTCATTCAATTTTAGATTTCACTTCCTCTAAAGGGATTATTCTTATACTGTGAAGCCAAGAAGTCTTCATAACTCAATCCTAGGCCATAAAAGTCTGGTCTAGCTTGCAAAAGGCCATGATAAGTTTAGTCATAGTGTTTTGTTATTACCAGGTTCCTCTAAGACAAGCAGCAATGGTGTTACCTACAGGTTTTACCTACAGCTTTGTGAGTTCCTTAAAATGTCACCATAACAAAATGTAAACTTAACCAATTGCCAAGACAACATGTTATGACAGATATATGACTGTTGTCGATTCATTTATGGATGTAAACAGACACCCACTTAGAACTGTATGCCTTTCCAGTTAGCCCAGTATCTAAACAGTGTTTGTGTGCTGACTACATACACAATCCCTGACAGAGGAAGTCAACAGTGAAACAGTTATTATGAAACAGTGATGCTGTCAAATAGATTTTGTGTGTGGAAAACTCTAGCACAGAGCAGAATATATGTAGCTGTGATGTCACTGTCTGATTCCTTCATTAGTCTAACAAATGAAATATTTTTAAGAGAACATTTTTTGCTGGAAGCAGACAGCTGTGTGATTTGAGTTGGATTTTGAGGCAAAGAGAGGTGTGGAGGAAGCAGAAAATCTACATTTTCTACATTTCTCTCTCTTTTTGTCCTTTTATCATCCATTTGTCTATTTATTCTGTCTGTCTCTCTTGACGGCCTGTGTGTTTTGAGCATTTACTGCAAGTCTGGGGCCACCCTGATTGATTTGCTTTCCTAGAGGTGAATCCTGCAATGGTCAGTAATTACAGTAAACAGAATACATAGCTGAGGGAGGGTCAAGAGAGATAGTGATAAAAAGAGAGAGAGGAATGGGAAACTGAGTGCAGAGGCTGTTTGTAGTGAAAGTGTGAGTAACACAGCAGTAAAACCACACTGTGTAAACCGCTAAAGAACACTTAATAATCCTAAATAGGGGGTCAGTTTAGCACTTATACCAGCACTCTTATGTATTAGATTAAGTCACTGAAACTTAATTATGCTGAGAATTTTTCTGTATGAATATCTGTAATGAAGATCACAATACAAAGGCCTTGCTGTTTGACAATTACACTTTTCGGAATATTATTCTCCCACAGTGTTGTGACATGTTAATGTGCAAGGCAGCGAAGCTCAAGAATGTACCAACAATCCCATCTGAGTACTGTTTATCTTTACCCAAGACCAATTTAGCATCTGAAAGAGCAGCGTGTCTGCCTTTGGCATGTGATATTCTCATCTGTTGTGGATGTGCTAACACAATATTTACTATCTATGTACAGACTTTCAAAACAATGTTTTTACACCAGGTAAATTTGCTCCCCGTGCACGTCTGTCAGTATGCAGGTTCTGTGCACTTCAGAAACGTCTCGAATTCGGGAGTGTTGTCAATCAGTGGGTTTAGTTTGCGTTCTATTCAAGGATTTATTCTCTGAGGGCCATGAGATTCCATTCTTAGCCAAACTCAGCCAGTATTTGGAATTATGCTGGTACATGCATCAAAGAGGCAATAAAACTCTGTCAGTAGATCAGGTAGATGTTTTTGTGTCTGTGTTTTATATAGCCCATCTGATGAAACAGGATGTTGTCTTCATCTGTGATTAATGGTTCCATAGGTGCATCTTTCCCTGAGATGCCAGCATGTTGACCTAGCAGAGCCTGCATACCGCAGACAGATTAGCCTGTCGTCTGCAGGACCCCGGAGGAACGCACAGACGCGAGAGTCCCCGGCCCTCCGCATAGTCCATAGATGGATGTGCTTCTTCTGTCCAGAATGCAGAAACGTCAATGCCAGATGTTTTATGTACAAGATGCAGATGTTCACACACCTACCCTGTGGGAGTAGCTTGTGTTGCTGAGTACTAGCGGCGATGCTCGTAAACCAAGAAAGTGTGTGAACAGCTGGGTTATGCTCTTTATTTAGCTATTAGCTCATGAATGTTACTGTTTTATTGGGCCAGATCTTATAATGTAATCAAGACGTATAATGATAGCACAGAGATCTTAATAGACCAACAATAATTGGTCCAATAACCATAATCCGATATAGCCTGCTTAGCTGTTAACAGCTGTTAATAACTATTCTACATGTCATGCATTTTAGGCTGTTTGGAAATCCTTCATCTTCACAAAGTATTCATTAAAAATCACTTGTCTCTAAACTGCTTGCAAAATGGTTAAAAAGCATCTCTTTGGAAATTCATTAAGATTAATAGGAAACTGCATTCAAAACTGGATGCATGGTAAGACAAGGAACGTGTACTAAGAGAATGAGGTCAGTTTTGAATTCATGCTGCCTGAGGTTTTTCAATAGAGGTGGTTTAGTCCTTTTCTGTATGAACAAAATACTTCTGAATTTTTAAAGTGCCTGCACACAGTAGTTCATGCTGCATTTGAGAAAGCTGCAAAACCATTGCCTCCCAAGGCCATGGAGGAAAAATTCAAGGATTTTTGAAAGTGACTTTCCATCATGTGACAAAAGGTTTTGCTGCAAAATCTGAATCTGAAATTCTCTCTCTCTCTCTCTTCTCTCTCTCTCTCTCTCTCTCTCTCTCTCTCTCTCTCTCTCTCTCTCTCTCTCTCTCTCTATATATATATATATATATATATAAATAATCATATAATATATCTGCTTTTAGTTTTCTTTTCTCACTTTTTACTTCCCCTTTTTTAACAAAAAAGCTTGTTTTGAATGCAAAGCATCTTTTCAACAGGAATCTTTCTTTACAGGGTCAAGCATTTGATGCCTTATGTTTTTGGGTAAAGCTGTGAAGTTTTTGAGGTATAATCTTCCCTCCATGTTTGTGCTAATGTATGTTTTGTAATTTCAGTTAAACAGTGTCTTGAAAGAGGTGTACTGTGTGATCTCAGTGTTATAAGAGAACCAAATTCTTCCCCCATTTTACCAGCAGACTGTGACTTACATACTGCATTAGTTGCTAAAAAAATCCTTGAAACGTAAATATCTGCAGGCGAGTGTACACTTGGGACTGGAGTAAAACTAATGATTTGTCTCTTAGCCAGTTTGTTTATGTTCTGCAGTAAACTTCTATATGTAATTTCCTGTGTTCCTGAATCCTCTACCCCCATATTTCCTGTTAGGAAAAACCTTTCTGGGCCATAATACCATCAAGCTATATTATATAAATGTATAACTGTACGTTTTTGAAGTGCATAGAGGAAAGTCCATGAAAGACTCTACCAAAATAAGCCTGGTTAAATTTGAGCCTGGTTATCCATCCAGAGGGAGCTGGTTTGGCCTCCCTCCAGCAGCACAGATGGAGAGAAACCTCGACAGTGAAGCACTGCTCAGAATTAGACAGGCTCACTGTTCAGATTAGTGTCTTTTTCAAGGTGCTGATTAACTGCATGATGTCAAGCTGTGTTGTTGCACCAAGTGCATTTTCTCGTTTAAAAAAATATACCTTGTTGTATCTGTTTAGGATTAGCTCAAACCAAAATGAAAATCATCATTAACTGTGCTGTCATAATTTTCTTTCTTCTGTTGAACACAAAATGAGAAGTGTAGCTAAGTGTCCAGCTGCTGTATTAAACTCAATAAAAGTGAATGGGGACTGGAGCTGTCAAGCTATAAAATACACATAAAGCGTCATAAAAATAGTTAATACATTGTTTTAAATCTCTCTTCTCTTGCACATTTTTAAACTTAAACATGTTTCATGCCATTGAAATGTTTTAAACTGAGCAGTAAATTAAATCACAATTTCGTTTTTTGGGTGAACTGTTCCTTTAAGAGAGTCATGTCCTTGTGTGTGCGTGTGTGCATGCATGTGTGAGACTGTCCTCATGTCATATTATTTATAACACAGCTCATAATAAAAGAGATTGAACCGCATAAGATCTCGATGCCTTTGGAATTCTACAGATTTACGCATCTGTCTGCTCACAGTGTAGCTCTACGAAGTTCTCGGCTTTCATTGTCCACTCACATGTACAGATTTACTGTATGCCAGAGCTCAGGTGTGTTTTGTGCAGTAGATCAGTGGTCTGAATAACCAGGTGTGCACTTTATAACCCACTGGGTTACTTGAGCTCCCCAAAGGACCTCTCAAATCAGAGCCCACATGAGCCCCAGGTGTGCACTGGCACAATGGTGCATACTGTGTGAAGAAATGAGAAAATGAGGTTTAAAGTTACAGAAAGACAATTTGCCATAAGCTACTAAGTTTCCAAAGATCGTTAAATAAGACCATCAGGCTACAACTTTGATACCTCATGGGTTGTATGTAAATTCAGTTTAACAGTAGTAAAATACTCAGTAGATGGATCAGAGGTTTGTCCAGCGCCCTGTGCTTCTGTTATTTAAAGAGAAGACTGGAAAACAATCTTGAAATTCTAAGTTGCCTTTGGAAAATGTTTTTAAACGCCTTTAAAATTTTACAGTGGTGTTTATGTGCTGTGAAAAGTCAGACTGTAATGTCATCTTATAAGTGTACATGGCCAGGTCATGAACTCTCAGTCTCTGTAAGAAAGACCCTCCAGAAACATTACCGTATATTTAAAATATGTGTCCATGTGGCAGTAGGCAGAGGTGTGTTTTCACCTGTTGTCCAGATGCAGGAAAGCTCACATGCTGTTTAATCATTTTCTTCCCCTCCTTCATTATATCTCAGCCTGTTCCAAGATAAAGACCTGGTCAAACTCACTGAGCATGTGGCGGTGCTATGAATAGTGTTCACGTTGGTGTTCCATCACACAAATATTTTGTTAGATTCTTACAAGTGTAGCATTGTCTACATTCATCATAGTCAAGCATCTGAACATCTTTCATGTACCTGAAAAAAATATCAAACAAATTTTCCCCTCTAAACAATTTTGGCTTTTGTGCCCTATTTATTGAGTATGATAGTACTAGGACTACACATTCCCTCTCTCCCTCTCACACTCTCTCTCTCTTACTTTTATCTCCCCCCCCAGTTCCTTTCATCTCCTTTTCATCTCTCTTTCTCCTTCAAACTCACTCTTCATTTCTTTCTGTTTGCTTCTCTCCTCTGCCCGTCCACTCTGGGCAGCACCTGTATTTGAGAAAGCATTTTAAGAATACCAGACATGCCTGTGGTTAGAATGGACATATTCATTGTAGTTCCCACTTTCCATCCAGGATATTCTGGACGGTTATGGCAACCTGATGGATGTTGTGTTGTGTAATGAATTGTGGGTGTTTTGTAAGTAGTATGTGTATGTGTGTTTGAGTGTCTGCAGCTGGTCAGGGTTATATCATATGCGTTGAGAGCTCTGCCGGTTGGGGTTAATATCAGGCCACAGCTGTGTTCTCACAGCATCCAATACATCTGATCATTACTGGACACACTGGTCACAAATCACACGGTCGGACTTTAGCTGACAGCTACAGTAGCACGAAGTTTTAGTACTTGAAACCCAGCAGCTCTAAAACCTAGTGAGATGCCACGCTGCCTTCTGTAATAAGCAGCTGCCTTCTAAGGGAACATCCCAAGGGCTTAGGTATACTTCGTTCTCTGAGTTCATAGCATCTCGCATAGTTGAGTATTCAAGTATTTCAAGGTATACTTCAGTGACCGTAAGCAGTCAACACATGCACAGTTAATGATCAGTCTTTCAGGCTAGATAAACAGGCTGCTGGCAGATATTTTGTGTAGGATATTTTGCATAGGCAACCATACAGTTTAGCAACAGACCAAAATAGGTTAAAAGTTAAAGGGTAAAAGACCAGATTTCAAACAACTTCGATAGCAAATGAGGTTACATTTAATCACGGCATACTGTGCCGACTTGTTTTCTGTTGTTCATTTTGTATGTTGGTATATAATGCAATCTAAAGCTGTTAACATAATCTTTTGTCTTTATACCATTCATTAGTCTTTCCTCTGCCAGTTATCATTCATTAGCCACAGCTCAAACAGAGAACTGATTAAAGCTCTCTTCCCATTGCAAGGTGTTTTTTTCATTTCATTTGCTGTTTTTTGTAAAGTTTGTCTCTGCACACATGAGCAGACAGAAGAACATCTGCAGCTTTCACACATCCAACTCATTAGCCAATAGTCATTATATAGCCGCCCCACTGTTTGCTGTTTTTCTTCTTCTGCCATTCTTTTTTGTTTTCATCTAGTGGTGTAAAATTGATTCATACTCGTTTTAGAGCTTAACACACAAATGACTCCGATTTCTGTTGAGCTTCTTTTGCTTTTGTGCGTTATTGCAGTTTAAATGTAAGAGTGAAGGAATACCTTTGAAAATAAATAAAAAAAACTTTCAAAAAATATGTAGTAGGAAATGTGAGTTGAGTGTCATATGAATGACATTATCAACAGTTCTGTACATAATAGTTGTGTAAAAAATTATAAACTTCTTTGACATTCTGTATGCAATACAGTATTCAACTGGCTTATTTTTTTATTAGGGCTAATCATTATTTGATGCTGGGTTGATGTAATCCTGGTTTATGTTGTTCTGTGTTTCACACTGGTCATGCTCTACCCTGAAATAATTAACCCTAGGTAAATGTCAAGACCTTACATTGTACAGTTGCAATGTAAGTGCTGGGTTAACATTCTTTGTCTTTCTGTGCAAATGTTTTTTTTTGTACTACAACACAGCATGTGAAAGATTACTACAAATATTTGTTACTACAACACAGCATGTGAAAGGTTCTGCGACTGTTCGGCCCTTATGAACATTTTATGTGGCAAGCATTGTTTTATTTCTGACTGACTGTCTGTTGCTAAATAATCTTGCATAGCCAGACTTTGAGTGTCGTCTGGTAGGTATAACAGACGACACTCAGACGACTATATTGAGAGTCTGGTTTACTTTGCAGTTTATTCTGACCAATGACTACTCACTTAGACAGGAAATGTCTGTC
This sequence comes from Chromobotia macracanthus, assembly GCA_036877525.1. Classification (NCBI taxonomy): domain Eukaryota; kingdom Metazoa; phylum Chordata; class Actinopteri; order Cypriniformes; family Botiidae; genus Chromobotia; species Chromobotia macracanthus. The sequence continues at coordinate 6,290,797 of JAZGTH010000027.1, read as the reverse complement.
TGACCACCAAGAATTGGTTGATTTCAGCAAGCTCTTTCCAATTTTTTGTGCAGCATGCATTAGATGGTCAGTATGCAGACTGTGGGTGGTCTATGGACACGTTGTATAAGGCTAAAAGTATTTGCTAAACAATTTGCTGTAATGCAAATTTGTTGCACGCCTGTGGTGTATATCTTCAGCAGTGCCTTTGCAATGCTAACCCCCTTTCAAAATAAAGTGTAAAACCCAAGGTTACCCTAAGGTTAAAAGCGACCCAGGATTTAAAAAGACATTAACCCTGGGTTAAGTGAAGTGTGAAAGTGTAACAAATTGGCTGTTACAGACTCAGACTCAGACATTACAATTTGTCACGTGTACATATAAGTCATAACCTTGTCTTACGATTGTGTTTGAAAAAAGCTGAAGTAAGTCTGTTTGTAAATGATATAGAGGCAACCGAGGTCAGACTGGATTTACCAGGACCTTTGTGTCTGTGGTTAGTTCACGAGAAGATCACAGAGCAGACGTTGGCTCTGACTGTGTTTTCCAGCAGTAGAGATGGTGGCTTTATGGCATCATTGTGTAATAGGTGCGAGTGTGAACTAGGGAAATGCACACAGTGTTTTCCTGCAGGTGGAACAGAGCAGCAGTCTATGTGAAATTACACAGCCGGGCCTCGGGGGTACAAAAAGGAATTTCAAAGGAAACATGGCAGTCGGCTTCATATTGAGATTACATTAAGGGAAGCAAAAGCAGTCTGGAATGTGTAAAGGGGCCGTTCGAAGTGTAATAATCATATTAGTCTGCCTGTGTGAGCCACAGCTTCAGTCAGCAGCTAAAAGAACCTGCTTTGTATCCTGCATTCTGTATCTTGAATTCAGTCACTAAACTGGCAATTTTCTGTCTTCTTTTCATATCTTTTTTCAAGTCTTTTTCATAAGCCTGTTAGAGTCTATAACGGCTGCTCTTTTATATTAGCCACAGAATGTGCATTTTAAATTCACTCATTGCATTCAGTTTTATGATAATTTCACTCGGCAGCATTGTGGGCTGGTGTGTCTGGTGGTTAAAGATCGAGGCTGGTAAGTGAAAGGATGTAGGTTGGTAAGTGAAAACGCCTGCAGGGTTGATTCATGATTCATGGAATTTCACTGTGTCAATGACATGTGTTTGTGTGGTTGAATAAAGTCATTAGTTAACTTGCAAAGGCTAAAAGCATCATTAATGTCACTATAATCACTATAGCACCCTTACAGCAATGCTTAGAATGAAACAATGCATGGAAATGAGATTGTGTTGCTATTTGTGTTCATGTACCTGCACAGAGTGCTTCAGGCCTATGTGGAATAATGTTGAGTAATGCTGTTGTCTTTTTTGGTAAATTGTGCTTGAATTTAGTTTAGTTTAGTTTAGTTTTTCATTCACCAATAAAAAGTACCAATAATATTTCCGGACATGGTACCATGCTACTACCATGTTTTTGGAAATATACCATAGTACTTATGTTTTTGATAGCAGGGTAGTGATATCATGATATTCTTTAACCCTCCTATTATTACATTGGAGAGTCATTTTGACATTACACTTTAATATTCATAGGTAGTTGCACAGACCCCCCAAAAAACATATTTTAATGTATATTGTTGTTATGTCTTGTTCTCACTGCGCTGTGAAGGTGAAAGGGAACTTCCCACATTTCTTCTTAGTGTAACAACACACTTCGTCAGACACACACCAAAACACTGTCAGTCCAAGAAGTGCTATCACATATACAAATCTGATGCATGAAAATAACAAAATACAGTTTATATATCTTACTAGGTTCTCATATTTCTTCTTTTGTAGTCTCTGACAGGCCAAAATGCAGAATTCAAACTGTTCTTTGTCGATTCTTATATGACTGACAGCAGCGATTGACAAAGAACCATCTACTTTAGAGTCTTGTGGACTTAATGGCATTTATGTTTGCCAGCTCAATTTGCCCTTTTTGTGTATTTAGCACCATGTGGAAAGAAAAAGCCACTGTGAGGGAAGTGTACCACCAACCTGAACAGACTTAATTAATCAGGTTTTCATGTGGTGTTTAGACAGACAGAGCCACCTGGATAGATGCCACTAGCATTTAGCGTCATAACTGTCCTCTACGTGAAGGGTAACAAAAGCCATATTAAAATCATGTTAAATTAGAAGTCGATGACTGTGATTTGCCGGCATGGATGGTGTTGTATTTTTTTTGCCTTGTTATTTCCTGTCTTTGAATGATTTGGTCAGCAGTAAATGCTTTTCCTTTTGTGTATTTCAGACATCTGCTTGCCAAATCCAACATATGTGTTAGTTCTTGAGCTTTCCACTTTTAACTGGGTGACTTGGCAGCTGTGTACAGCTGGCTGGACACTGTGTGTAATATATGAATTGGTGACGGTGTGCTGAGAGAGAGAGAGTATTAGGGAGAGAGTTTGTGTGGGGTGCTTGGCAAGGCTGTTTGAGCGAGAAGAGTGAACTGGTTGTGTGTTTTAGAGTTTCCTGTCCAGCCGTATCATTGGCAAAGACTGAAAGAAAGGGACTAAGAGCCTTACACAATACAGTGCTTGTGCTACAGTCCAGGAACTCAGGAATGCAGCTCTCACCTTCATATGGCTGACAGGAGTTTGTTTTGTAATGAGAGATTTTATCCAACACACTTTTAGCTCTCCTTCTCTTTCTTTCTCTTTTGCAGTTGTTATTCCCTTTCATTGCTGTCCTCAAAGCAAAGAAAATAAAGTGACTTCAGCTTGAAATCTGAGCTCTGAATCTTCCATCTGCATTAGTTTCTTTGTATTCACAACCTGTCCATCGTGTTGTCCCATTAAAAAATTCACTGAAGGCTCTTCCGAGCATTCCCATTCAATTAAACCTTAGGAATTTCTAGAGAGCTTTCTAAATCATTTTAGCTATTCAATAAAGCCAGTTTTCATGAAACACATGGGTGCGAAAATCCTAAGAGCCTCAGGGATCAAAACCATTCACACTGAAAAACAGATTAGGTAACAGTGACGGACAAAATACTTGCTGAAGTTATTTTAAGATTTAACACTGGAGTCTTCATTCAAGTTTAACATGTTTACACATTTTACTTTTGTAATCTTTATAGTTCTGTTTACGGTGGGCTATCAAACAAATCTCATGGGCTTCATATAAAGGTGTATACGTTAACTGGGACCCAGAATATCATACAGAAGCAACCGCCTAACAGACACCCAGAACACCCTAACAACCACCTAGCAATGCCCTAGCAACCACTCACAACACCCTAGCAATAGCATAGTAACACAATAAAGACCTTTCAGACACCCTAAAGAAACCCCTAGCAAACACAAAGCAATGCCCTTGCAACGACCTTATACCTTATTATGGTGCAGCAACTTTTGAATGTGTGAACAAGCAAATTTAAGCAAATGAAAATGTATAAATGTAAAAATGTAGTTGTAGTTATATTATGTTCTTTGGAAGAAAAAGAGAGAGTTTAGTCTACTCTAATGAGAATGATTACTTCCATATGTCAATCAAATTCAGTTATTGTAAGCGTTAAGTTTTCTGTATGCCTGTGTATTCTCTCACAATGAGCAATGATGGCTCATGAAAAGCATTGCTTTTGTGAGGAGGTCATGAAGAGTTTGTGGAGTCAAACAGATGTTGATGTGTGTTTGAGGTGTTCTAAGCACGTCCTGTGGCTGATCACAGGCTCTGCCTCATCTATGCCTTTATTTAGTCTCCCATTGGTTTTCAAGCCCCGTTTAATCTCTCCCCCTCAGTGGCTCTGAAAACAGCACCCGCTCAGCCTCCTGTTATTGTGTAGTCTTTGAAGCCACCCCTTTTTTTAACTTAACTCTCTCTCTCTCTCTCTCTCTCTCTGTGATCTTTTGGGTGTTTTATATTGCATGAGTGACAGGCCACCATAAAATGAACCTTATCACCTGAGTGTCATTATTTATCAGCAGAGTGAACAGGAGGACTCGGATTACACACAAAAGGTGCATGGGGTATCATCCAATCCCATCTGTGCTCTCATAGACTTTAATCAAACACACATACGAACAGTATCTGTGCTTTCATGCGCTATTTGATTGTTTGTCCTCTGCAACAAAAGAAAAGCACAAAATTGCAGCGAGATGTGCCTGCCGTTATTGCGATAAATGCTATTGGTGGCGCTTTGTGATTCAGAAGAGTTAATATGGATAGAGAAGATCAGAGACGGCAGGGCCTGAGCGAGCTTGAATGGAGAAGTCTGTGGGAGAGGGTGAGATTATTGAAGGATGTGAGGATCATCATAGAGAAAAAGAAAAGGTCACAGGTTTTTGGAAACAGACATATAGCTCCATCTGCCCCTCTGTCCTGACAACAATGATAGCCCCTGCATTTGTGTGCTGGACCGTGTCTGTTCCTTTGCTCCCCCATCAACCTTGAAGCATTTTGTTACCGGTTCAATGTGTGGAGAAATGGCAGATGCTCACTTTTAGATTGTTTTTAGCAGCGTTTTAGTGGGTCAGAGAGCTTTCAGAGAGTTTTTCCTGGGGGAGAAAATCAAACATTACTTTCTTTCGAGGTAGTTTCCAGGGAAACAGAGGTGGGAGGAACCTTGGGAAGGCGTTTTTGTTGTTTGTCTTTAGCGTAAAAGAAATCCTCCAAGATTTATGTTGTTTGGATATTGAGAAGGTTTTTGTGTGATATGTGAATGGTACAAGGGGTAAAAATGTTAGAGTGGGGAAATACAATATTGTATTGATATTGTAATGACAAAAAAATCGGGTTTAGAGAATGGATAAATGTGTTGTTGGCTCGGAATGTGTGCTGTATTAAACCTGTAGTTTTGTTTACATTCATCTGTACAGGTGCTGGTCTCAGGTCAGTCTCCTGCCTCAGCTGATGACCTGTATTTGGTTGGGCAGCAGTCTGGTGACTACCCTTTAGACGATGATGACTTCACCTCTGGTTCAGGATCAGGTAAGGATGGTACAAATCCCTTATTCAGGGCAGACTTACACTTTTCGTGGATCATAAAATAGCAAGAAAGGAGATAGATCTTCCAAAGAAGATATATCTAAAGACCAGACTATCACAGACTTGGGTGGGCTCTGTTCACATTCTGTGCTTAAAAACACTTAAAACACCTTAGCAACCCTGGCAACCACCCAAGACACTTGACACTGAGTTTTGCATTAGCAGGCACCAATTTCTTCAGAAAATGTAAGTCTAGTAATATTTTCCTGAAATTGCTGTTAATAAAGAGAAATTATGTTTTAAAAATTTTAAAAGCTGCATTTATAGACGCTATATTTCAATGTAGCATCTCCTTTGTGATGGTTCTCCTGTAGCTCAGTGGTAGAGCATTGCGTTAGCAGCGCAAGAGGTTGTGGGTTCAATTCCCAGGGAGTACATGTACTAAGAAAATGTATAACTTTAATGCACTGTAAGTCACTTTGAATAAAAGCGTCTGCCAAATGCGTAAATGTAAATAAATGTGATGCCATTCCCCACCCTGTTTTGTCGGGTCTGAAGGTTCAGTAATGGGTGGTAATGGAAGATCTAGGTGGTTGCTAGACAATGCCACCCATCCTGTACGTGGACAGATGTTTCACCTGCGGTCAAATGCGGTCAGCCAAGACCACCATGGTCACCCAGCAGATGTCTGCTCCATACAAAAGCCCTGCATTATTAATCAGTCATTTCTCTGCCTCTTACTGCTGTACCCCTGTGTCCTGTACCTGGCACAATTACAACGCAAAATGGAGAGAACCACTACAATATTTATGCATTTTATGTAATTCATCTGTCTCACTTGGAAACACTTTAAGAGTGCAGAGCAACCTTCCCTGTTCTCTATTACCACATTAATATACAACTGAAAGTCCAAGAACCTGTCCTGTACCTGAAAATCTGCCTTCTTGGAGAATATAGATCCTGTCCACCTAAACCAGCTAATCATGTTTTTGGAGTTCACTTGAAAATTCCAGGCAGCTGTGTTAGAATCTGGCTGGGAATAAACCTTCAGAAAACACTTTGTTTATTGCCATACTAATGACAGTCATATCTCATCTCTTTATTTCTTACTGGTCCTTTAGGTTACAGTGATACAGACGATGATGAGGATGCATCCACCATAATTGTGCAGTACCCAGAATTCAATGCAGGTTCCACTCAGGAGCCTTTCTACTCTAGCAGCCCCAGCTTGGAGTCCTCCACTTCAAGACAGATGGACAGAATCAAAATAGAGACTTTCATTGACACAGACCTGGAAACAGAGGTGCGATTGCTCCTCAATTTCAGTTGCATCTCAAGTGATTATGACACTATCAAAGCATTGCACATACTCCCACTGCAACCTAAACCTACGCAGACTGCAAAACTTAGACACATTGTGAAATTTCTGATATTGCACCTGTTTGACTGACGCACTAATATGCTGTCCCTTTTCAGTCTTGTTATATCTGTTAACTTTTTCTGACACAGTCTGTTGGATTTGTTTTTAACTTGTCAGCAGTTCTAACCTTTTCCCTCTCTCTTTAGTTCTCTGAATATCAGACAGAAAAGCCCCAGGTCACTGTTGAAGCCACTAGCTCTCCAAGCAGTGTACAAGATGCTGACCCACTGCATGAGGTTCGCACAGAAAATCTCTTCCAAAGGACAGAAGTGCTGGCAGGTATGTTTAAAATGTAGCAAAATTCAAACAATTTAAGCAATGCACCTGTTTCAAAAGCTGTATGGCCAGCATCTGTGACACTGCACACTGTTCCCCAGAATATAATTTAGATGTGCCCCTAAGCAACAAAAATTGTTTACAGTAATGCCCTTACAGTGGAGATCTACAGTATGAGGCTAAACAATCAGCAGGATGTAAAATCAGAAATGTTCAGCTTTTATTTATATTATTTATTTATTTATATAAGAACTTCCATAAATGTGTGTTACTTAGGCTCTTAACCCTCTTTTTAGTTGTGGGAGTACCATTTTAGGCAGATTAACATGCATTACCAATGTAATTCCTGTGGGTGTTTCTTTTTCTGGGTAAACAGTTTCTGGTATACTTGTGTATAAAGTTATGGCCTTGTTTGTTTTTACAAACTTGAGGTTTGTAAAAGTTGAAATTATTGCCTGTGGTAATTGATAGCACTTGAATAGATCCTATTTCATATTTGATGCTACAATGTGTGTCTGTGTGGAAAAAAAATAAATGTGATTTTTGAGTTAGATATAAAATATGTATTTGTTTGACTTCGTGTTATTCTTGCATTCTTTGTGCAGCGGTTATAGCTGGCGGAGTGATTGGCTTCCTGTTTGCCATCTTCCTTATCCTGCTCCTGGTCTACCGTATGAGAAAGAAGGATGAGGGAAGCTATGACCTTGGAGAACGTAAGCCACCCAGCTCAGCCTATCAGAAGGCACCAAGTAAAGAGTTCTATGCCTGAATGACCAATCATTGCCAACAGTAACATCGTTATGACATATCTCCTCTCCAAGAATAACCTGAGTCGGTTGTACCTTGAGGAGATTTTTTTACGGGGAGCCTGTACTTATTTAAAAATGTAACAAAAATAATGTTGCTTCACAAAGCCAGTCACGGCTTGTATTTTTTGTTTTGGGATCAAAAATGGCAAAAAAATTTTCTATGGTTTTTGAAAACAAATTGTTGGAAAACAAATGTATGAAAGTCAATCCTTTCTTTACAGGTTTTAGTCATTGACTACTTTGTAACAGTAGAAGTTTGTTGTATTAAAGACCAAGATGATTCACTCAAGAGATGGAAATTGTGGCTTATAAATGTGCTATCTGATACCTTTAATTTTTCACTGATTACATTTCAGTAACTTATGATTGCTGTGTTGACTTCTACTACATGTCAGTTATGTAGTTTTCATCTCAGCTTTAATGAAAACATTTTTTTTTGTGAAGTATTCTTGTGCCATTATCTTCTGTTCTTTTGACATGAAAGTTTGTATTTTTGTCTGGCCAATTATCAAAGCATTCCAAAAAACAGTATTTTGTAGAACATTTAGATGTTTTGTCATTTTATGTTCTTAAAGGTAATAGGTGCAGTGTTTAGGTCCCTGAAAGTTCAAATTCTACTTACCCTGAAGCCAAGAATACATTCCACCATGCTTATGGTCTCTCTCTCTCTCTCTCTCTCTCTCTCTCTCTCCTTTTTAAGAACACTATTTGGTGTCCAGTACTTGGAAAAAAAAATCTTCTATTAAATATAAAATATGGAGTTTTTCAGATGAATTCAGTCTTAATTATGAACATGTTGGTGAGTAAATTGCACAGACCTTCTGAGAGTTTTATGTCATTTACCCAGTTAAAAATGGCAGTATTGCTGATTTCTACACCCACACTGTTCCCAGTTGACACATTTTCAACACTCACTGTTGACTGAATCCCTAATGAAGGCCATTTTTCTTTCACAATATTGACCTTCATGTGGAAACAGATTTTAAAATGATTTTCCTCTGTTCTATTGAATGTCTCTGACCTTCCAAAGACTCAAACAGTGTTGTTAACAGTCATGGTGATTAGTAGTGCAGATCACATTTGCTAATTTTTACTCTCCTTACCATTTGTGTTTACATTACGTTACCTTAAAAGACCTAACCATTTAGTCAATGACGTCTCTGTATATGTTAATATACAATAATTTATAGAATATAAATATTTATATACTACATATTATATGTAATATGTTAGTTAAAGCTATGAAAATGTATATTCACAAATGTTTTAGAAGCCCTTGAAGTGCCTACTGTTCTGAAACAGATCTACAGGGATTAAGGACATTTGTGCATCAGAACGGTGTTTAAAGTTGGAAGTGGAGAAATGTGATGATGCTAATGTCACAGAATTACAGAAACAGTATTGTATTTCAAAACACTACTGAATAAACATTTTCTCATGGTATTTTAATTATTTCTTGCATATCAACCTGAATACACTCTGCGCGCCTCTCTGTGGAGATTATTCTTGAACTGTTCCATCTCTCTGTGTATGGATGCGTACATGATGAGTCACTACACACATGCCAATTGTCTGTTGACTGTCTCTCCAGATCATCAGGCACAGGCTGTGGTGGAAATCAAACACCTCTGAAAAAAATTGCTCTGGGATTTGTTTAGATGTTAGAGCTGTGACAGGAAAATGTAATAAACACTTGCCACACAAACTGTTTCTGGATCTCACATGTAGTTGTTACAACACCAGTATACAGAGACAGTCTAACTATTTTGGAAAATGGAAATCTAGCAGAGGAAATATGCATACACAAATGTAAAAAAGATGTGTCTTAGATTAATTACTACAAATTAAAATGTGATATTATGAACATTTAATTGGGTTTCAGATCAAAAACAGATGATCCTCTTTAAATTTTTATTTTTCTGTAAATGTAATTGATCTAGTGTATATAATGGAAAAGTTAAGAAATATTACTAATAACATTTGTATGAATATTTGTGAACAAAAATTCACATTCTTACTTTTAAATGTATTAAAATGCATCATCATGGTAATAATTGTTTATTGAGTAATTTTCTTTTCTCTATTTGAATATGTGCTATTACTACTGATACATGTGAATGTCATGCATTAAGTGGCAATAAACGGAAATGTTTCCAATGACGACTGTAGCTGACAGTCAAGAAGACAGCTTTTGAAGTCCAGGAAATAACTTCATTAATAACCAGCTAAACCACATTTACATTTAAAGGGTGTTTGAAGAAAATAATTTTAAGACACATGTAACTTGAAACATTTTGAATGTATTTATATATTTAAACTATCAATGATAATGTCTCTTTTAATGGTTGTAGAGGTGTCTGACTTTATCGCTTATGTGCTTTTCAGATGACTGGCAATAGAAGCAGAGGTAGTAACTATATGAGCCGGTGATAGTGCTGAGTCTTCTTTTTCTTGGTTGGTTTCTGCAGTTTCAGTCCAGTCCTCAACATCACAGTAGCAATTTCAGGGAGGTTTTTTTTTTGAGAGATTTCAAAATACTCTGAATAATAGATTTAGCAGTCTAAGGCAAAGCCAGAATTGTTCCTATGAAAGACTGGTTGTGTTCACTTACACTGTTGGCTCTAGGAACTGGACCTGGCCATCAAATACATATACAGTGGTTTGACACAGGACAAGCTGGAGAACGTACATCCAGAACCAGTGAAGATCCCTTACTGGGTGCAGGGAGAGCACAGTAATGCCTCTGCCAAGAAACCACTCTATCCATACTAGGATTAGGTAGTAATGTAGGAACTCCTCCAGCAGGTTAGTAGTGGCAGTCTGTCATGTGATATGTCTGAAACCTTTGAAATACCTGCATGTGTAAGTTTGTAAGTTCTTCTGACAGGTATAGAGGCAGACATGTTGGTGGTGGAATTTTTTGAAAAGCTAAAGAGGAGTGCAAGTGAGGGGAAAATCCTAGTGTATAACCAGCTGTTTGTCAGCTATGGGGAGACTGTAGCTTATCGAGCTTCAGGAGACAGTGAAAGAAAGAAGCCATGGCTCCTCTTATTCATTCAGTAACTCCTTTCTCCATCAGCAGGTTAGAACCACTGTTCAAAGCATCATGTTCTACCTTTACATTCTGGTTCAAATTTAAACCTGCACTCTTTGGGTTATCAGCTAAATGGTTTTGAGTCAATGTCCCCTATCTCTGAGATCATCTGCATGCTAGTGTACTCTAGCAAATAAACATTGACAAAACATTTAGCACATACATATTTAAAACTTACTAAATAAATTGATAATTTAATACAAATTACAATTACTTAATAAAATATTTTTCATTGTGGAAAATGGAGCAGAAATATTGATCACTTAACTATGCATTTTTGTCTAATAAAATGTAAGAATGAGCATTAATCACAAAAATTATTTAGAAATTTTAAATATTATATATGTTTTAATATATGTTTTATGGTGGTCTTATCTATAGGTTATTGAGGGCTGAGGGTCGTCTAAAAGACCCCATGAAATTATTTGACAGTTTTCTCTTTTGAGTGTTAATGTATTTTCTATTGAAACATGAAATTAACGTCAAACATACTGAGAGACCTTTTTAATAGTCAGTGGTCTGTAGTGTACAGTAGCAGGTGTATTTATACAGTTTTTAAGTGTTTTTACTCACTGTAAAGTGAGTTCTACTTTTTCAGCCCACACAATGGCTGGCAGTAGTACCAGTCCAGGGCTCAGATGCCCTGTATATTATACTATACTATATTATGTATATTATACTCCTGTTCTACAAAATTTAATCTTTCTAAGGGCTGTCTCCATGTAAGCTGGAACGGCATGTCTTCCTTAATATGATACCGGTCATCTATCATGTTCATTGACTAAATCTTGCATAGAAACAGTACATGCTCAGAAAAAGTACATACTGTTTAGTAGGCCGTCTGGATACATTACGTTCTCATAAACCACTGAGATAGGTATGAGCCTTCACATGCAATGTTCTGGTGTTTCTGATATATGTCCATTTCTTGAAATAGCTCAAATGTATAGTCGTTATACATTTGTTTATTCAACTTTATATTTATAAACCTATTACAATCTTAGTATCACTAATTAGTATTCCGTATTATGTGTTATACGTTTCATAATTTTCCTGTTTTCTGTGTATTCTTTTCAATATATGTAAAGCTTAAAGCGTACTTTTCCCAGCTAATTTTTTTTATTTTGTTAATATTTACATGTATGCATTTTGGAGGTCCTTTTATTTAACAACTGTCAGTGCATTCAAGGTATGCATATTTTTATCAGTATCCATGTTCCCTGAGAATCGAACCCACAACATTTGTGCTGCTAACACAATGCTCTACCAGTTGAGCTAAAGGAGTGTAATATTAGCATGCATCATTTGAAAGCTCAGATGATACATACATTTATAAATATTTTAATGAGTAGACTATTTTTTAACGGGAGGGTCAAGGTGACACTTCACCTGATATTTGGAGACAAATGACAGGGGGGGTCAAAAATGACTTTTAAAAAAAGTAGCATCAATATTTTATTTTTACACAGAGATTGGCAGGTCTGTTAGTAAAATCTGTTGACTTTAGCAAACCATGTTGCATTAAATGCCAATAGTGATAATTAACTATTTTTTCTCATCACTAATGAGAAAACGTGTGTGACACAAAAAAACTTTGTGTTAGTTTTCCAAAGTTTACGTGCTTGTAATAAATATATAATAATAATCAAAAATTAACCAAAATCAATGTATTAGCCAGCAAACTCTAGTTGACACAAAATGACCCAATAAGAACATATGTACAGTTAAGAAAGTTAAACAGGGTTAATTTTATTTTATGTTGACTCAAAGTACTATATGTAGACCTTGTAGAGAGTTAGAGAGCTATTCTTTTAAAAACTTTTAATGCTTAAAAAGCCTACCTTTTTATACCTCCTAAAGCAGTTTCTAAGAGGTAAAGGATTGCATTTAGACCAACAACCATGAAATCAGGTGTTTTCAACAGGTATTCTAGAAATTCTCAGTATTTATGTTAATGTTGATTGACTCAATGTGTGCTATCCACATACTTTCAGACCGAGACAAATGCATCTGCCTATGTTAGATTCTCCTCCAGACAGTCGTCATCCGTCATATCCTTCACAGATGCTCACACGTCATTTACACGTGTTTAACTTGTGTGTGTGTCTTGCTGCTCGGCAAGACACCAAGAAACCAATTACAGAGACTAGCTTGTTGTTGCCCTTGTAGTGCTAAATGCTGGTGTTTATTAAAATAAATCAGAGGAATAAGGTTTTCTGATGTGTTTTCTGCCTCAGCCCCAGTTATACGCAGTATAGGAGTGTTAAGCTGGTCAGCTGACACCGTGGCCTCTATGACAGTAAAACACACATCTGCCCAGTGTTCACTCCAGCTTATATCTAATTAGAGACTTGTTAGACAAAGTCTATGCTTCTGTTAACATGCCGGCCATCCATCAGTTGTGCAAATATGCTGTGTGTTACATTTTCAGCAGTCTTTCCTGTTAATGTCTTCTGAAGGAGATGGTGGAAGTGTGATTAAGTGTAAAAGGAGACAGAACTATTCTGCAGTCTTAAATTTTAATGAAAGCGTTCAGCTTGAGTGGTCTGTCTGGAATCCCTTATGTTCAAATACATTGCATTGGCTTTTAGAAACCCACGTAATACTGTTTCATAAACGTTCAGTTGTCGGGTGAATCTCACGATACCATATATTATATATATATATATATATATATATATATATATATATATATATCAGCACACACAAATGGAAAAGAGGAGGAAAAAGAGGAAATGATTCATACTGCTAACTTATTAAAAAGTTTTCTTAAATCATCAATTAAAAGACCCAAATCTTTTAAAAATTGTCTTTGAGTTGGTTTCTTGATGGGTTTTGAAGGTACATAAAACATTACCTTATTATGCAACTCTTTGAATATTCCAATTTGTTGGTCTGATCAAAATATTTTTATTTGCCTGATTAGGTCTCAGTAATATATGACACAGTTGATCTAAAGAGAAGGTAGAAGGTGAAGGTAACAGTTTTAAGTCCTAAACACAGGACTGGAAAGTCCTGTGTTTTAGGACTATTGAGATTTTTTGATGTCAATGGGAATTTTGGGGTAAATGTTCTAGTTGCCATTAGCAGGAGTGCAAATGCAGTATACAGTACATGTGCTCAACAACAGGGAGCTCCAAAGGGGAAATACACCAGGAAAATATTATTACAATAATACCCTGCAATATCCTAAAAATAACTGTTAAATAAATATTTATGAGACTTGAACACTTCACCAAAAAGAGTCTAAAAGAGCCAGATGCGAGCCAAAGTTAAATCTTGCATACCCCCCTCAAAAGAGCACATTTACACACACACACACACACACACACACACACACACACACATTCTGTTGTTTTTTTTACTAGTTATAAACAATATAACCTTTGCTGACCTTTGGGTGCAAATTTGTCCCCAATATATGGTTAAGTAACCCCCCCACCCACACACACTTCCAGAAAGCTGACTTGTTCCTCTCTTATTCTCAGTACTCCTTCATACTCTCAGCAGAATGGAATGTTCAAGGATTGCTGACTAAACAGCTGCCGACTGCTGCTTCATTTGGATTTTCAAAGATATAATAAAAAAGAGGAAACAGACCTTTAACTGCAAAAGTGGATCTTGCAAACTTCCTCAGATTATATTTAGTGATTAAGTACAACAGAAGATAATTTTGAGAAGCTGCACTTCATATTGAACATTTCATAAATTCCCATTTCCCAGCTCTGCCTCCCCAGTTTTGTGAGATTTGCTCTGGGTTACTCTGGGTGAAATGGTTCAGTGTTGGTCATTGTTTTCAGTTCAGTTCTGAACTGGTGATGTAGTGTTTCAGCCTGGATCTATGTTTAGCATTACCATTCTAATAACTGCAGAGTCATTAGCAGTAATGGTGTTAGCACTGAGAGCTTATTTCCTGTCTGTCAAATCAGGTTGTGAAACTGAATAGAAGGGATGAGCGATAATGTCCTGTGACACACACACACAGGTCGAACGCAATCCTGGCGTGATTCATTACGTCATATAGTTTCCATTTCACATAAGAATTTCTTGCTTTTGTTGAAAGAGAGATGGTGTTATGCCAGTTTATTTAGACAGAATTGGCAAATAATGGCAGGACATTTAGAAAGAGTGTACAGCTGGTCAAATTTCTGCTCAGTAGGGATTCTCTGGTATAATTTGTTAAAACTGACTCTGTTTTTTCAGGAAAATTCTGTTCTAGGAATCCATGATTGAATCCAATCTCTTAATAGAATTTTTGATTTTTAAAATGTATTAGTAAAAGTTAAAATGAACATTAAAACAAATAAATGCTGTATAAGCATTGTTAGTTCATGTTACCTACCATGTCAAGGTAGTTAATTAATGTTGACAAATAGAATGTTTTTTAGTGGTACCATATATTCCTCGAACACCCATAAAATATGTTGCTATGGATAACGTTCATTATTTTTTAGTAGTCAGTTAAATGTTGCTTTGGCATGTACAACTCTGAATGGCTAGCCCGGCTGGAACAGCAGCAGAAAATCATTATTGCTGAAACCTGGATTTATATAAAACTAAAATTTTAAGAAATTTCTAAATCTGATTGTTAAACTGCAACAAGTTTTTTTATATTTATTATAAGCCGTAATTATTTGTCCAATATATTTCTTTTAAATTAATCTTTTTACAGCTAAGAAATTAATTCTCATCTTTAGATTATTTAAATGTAAAAAAAATATACATTTAAAAACTATTTATAGCCATCACTGGTTTTATGAGGTAAATGGTAGATTGTGTACGTGTTTATTGTTTCAGCTGCCTGGTGTGTGCCAGTTTAGCCTGTTGTGTGTCACATTCTACCATCTGTAGCAAAAAAGACCACTGATGACGTTGATTGGAGCCCCCTTGAGTGTGTGTGTGTATGTCTGTGTGTGGTTTGACAGAGAGAGAAGACCGAGAGCTACAAGTGACACTTTTTGTGTGTGGGCTACATAGACTGAAGGAAGGCATAAAGATAGTGTGACAGGTTGTGTGTCCACATGTCTGCCTAATGCCTGGCTGCAGGGAAAACATTTTTACTTGGCATTAAAAAAAACTTTCCCACATGCTTAATGCTGCTGCCCACACTATGGGCAGCTTATCCTAACTGATTTCTCATTTAAGAAATGAATTGCTAAAAGAGAAACTTCTGGCATTACAGACAAACATCACATTGTGCCCTTTAACAAGGCTACTTTTCTAGAAATAACTGTGCTGTAAGTCACATTGGACAAAAGGCAGCTGTTACTTGACAACTAACCATGATTGAATGGGTACTTCACTGATGATCTTCACTGTTTCTTGGTTAAGAGCCCTTAGGACTCAAAGACGTGTTCTTACTGTCCATTTATATCAAAATAATTGTTTCAACCTAAATAGAACACAGTTAAAATACAAGATTAATCTAAAGGTGCCCCCATATGTTTCAAAAGCAGGTGGTGCTTTCTGAGGCAAAGTTTAAATCTTTATGTAGGTATAGATGTAAACAACCCCCTAATCCTTAATATTAAACTTCCTACACACCCTGAGCAAGTAGTCTCAGCATAGAAACATGCTAGTAGTGTGGCAGGGAGTTTTGCATAGGTAAACACCACCACTTACATTTTCTTCAGGAAATGTGCTTATACAAAACATATGTCTGTATTTTCTTGTAGTGGTACATCTCTGTGCATGTATCATTTCCTATTAGCATCTCACAGTGTATCACTATAGTTGGAAAGGCCTGCAGTCGTGTTGTTATATTGTTGTGTATGATTTTTCCTGGGGTTACGGCATGTAACGGCCCAGTCTGTATTAATTAGCGTTGATGCATGCATTTGTCAGCATTCCTTTGTGCTGTATTACACTGCACTGTGTCACAATGCTGTCCTCTGCTGTGCTGTGCTGGACGGGGTGTAACTTGTTCTTTCGGTGGTAATTGCACATCCAGTGTCATCCACCCCCACAGTGGCAAAGTTGGAACAGGCCTGAGAAGCTAGAGAAGCTAGTTTATTAAATAATGCCCATGGCTTAACTGTCTGAAGTAGAACACATATGTTTACATCCTGATCATGGGAAGCTTGAGTAACCTCTTCTACAGTCTCCCACAGTCTTCATTCTCCCACAGTTTTCAGACTATCTGACGTATATCATGTATTATTTATGTATTATGTATGTATTATTTATGTATTATTTTTATCATGCATTATGTATGATCTGGAAAGCTCTAATCTGATTGGCTGGCTTTACGCAACTTCCAAGAATAAGGGCACACAATGTGTTTCTAAAATTCGAATCAGAAGGTCTATACACATTTCCTGTTGTTGCAGTGTGACATGCAGTGTGCATGTCCCAATTTTAAATGCTTTTATCATGCCTGTCTGTTATTTTCGTATAATTTCAGATAAACCCACCCTTAAATGGAGTATTAAAACAAAGTGAACTGTGTGTGGCCCCTTACTTGTCAGTGAAAAAATCTCTTCCTGGAGGAGTGGGCAGGTCTTGGCCACAGAAAGCTGCAATGTGAACCAGAACTTCCTGTGAGACATTCTAAAACTGCGGTGGCTAGGCTAAAAACCAACTAGTAGGCCAGATGATGTAGATGGTCATGAGGAGATCTAGTAGACAGACAGGTCTAACAGAGTTGAATCAGACTGCCATCCTTATGTCAAAAAAGAAAGACATTTGTGGTGAATTTGCAAAAGGTGCATTCAGTCACATTTAAAATTAGAACATATTCAACCCCACCCAACAGAGAAAAGACCATCTGTCAAGAAATCATAGCACACAAAACTCTATTCTACTTTCAGTATCCTAATATTACCAGCCATGCATATCTGAGTCTGTTTTCTCTGTTTTTATTTTTTACTTTCGTTTGATTCCTTCCTCCCTCAGCTTTTGATCTTTTTGTAGTGCAACAGATGGTGTCTGTGGTTATGGCTTTTATATTTAACCAGAAATAACCTTGGAAAGTATCCTCCTCATCATTGTCATTGTACTTCTAACAGCAGGCCAACTCCATTGAATCTCATACAGTGCTTGCAAGTGCAGATTTAAATGTAGTTCTTGTAAATAAAAACAAAGTTCATTATGAATCATGAAATCTGTTGCTTCAATAATCCAATTAAATCATTTTCTGATTTTCTGGAGCTGCATTTTGAAACTCTGTTCCATTAGCATGGAGATACGATTTACTGAAAAGAATAAAGTCAATGCTTTAAAGGATATTACCAGGCAATTTGTATGAACCTTTTTCGAACTGAATCTGAATTGCATTTATTATCTCCAATGAATGTTTAACATCTGTTCATCATAGCCACTGTCAGCATTTTTAGTAGAGCAATTTGATATTAAAAGATAGATTATACTATTACAACTTTAACAGAATTGTTTATGCAGTTAAAGTTTCTCCAGAAAAATTATCTGCCAAATAAATATTACTTCAGAAGCAGCAAGGAATATTCTTGTGTGGGGAAAGAATGCAAGTTAAGCATGGATATTCCACCAGGAAGGTCTTTTGTGTTATTTCAACATCTGTTATTGACAAATAAATAATTCTGTGTTATAATGTGTAATCAGATGTCCTTGATTTGGAACGGTATATTGTTTTCTTAGAAACAACAGCGTCCATAAGCAACTTTGGAAAGCATTGACTTTTCTAATGCCTGCAATGCACAGTGGCAGGCATCTTGTGGGTTTACCTTGTCATAGCCATTCATTTCACCTGCTCCAGTGGCCAGGCTTCTGTCTTATAAATAATGCATTGAGCTGTGATAAAACCTCGTGACACTCAGAATAGCTGCTTCGGTACCAACAAGGAAAGGGCAGGGAGCTTGAAGAGGACCAGCTCTCCACATATACACTGCCTTCATGGAAAAGACTTTCTAACCTTGATTGTGTCCTATTATTTGAGTGTGAGGTCAAAAATGCAAGTTTCAGTTGCATGAGGAGGCAGCTCTTAGATGTGTGCAAGTGTTATGAGGCAGTGTGCAGTTCATCCTGAGGTTGGGGAATAAATTGATATTCGAAAGTGTTGTGATATTTTCAAAGGTGCAAGTAGCAGCATTGGGAAGGTGGGTTGAAATATGAATCATACAAATGTTTCCATTACTCATCAAGTAAATACCCCTTCATACCCCGAAGTCTATATACATCTTGATATTTTAGCTCGCAATATTGTATTGTTCTTTTAACACCAATATCAATGTTTTCAGACCATAAAATATCACATTTATGAATAACTGTACACTAAACATAAATAATCACAATAGTATCATTCCATGATTCTGATATCAATATAATATTGTATACTCATTTCAACCCCAATTTATCTATATAAATCAATGAAATATTATCTGAAACGTTAAGGTAATCTAAGAACAGTCATTGTCTAGGAAAACCACAAAATATATTTACATTTATTTACATTAAGTTTTTGGGTAATCAAATTTTGGCCTAATTAAAAACAAAAAAAGGGAGAAAGTAATGACTTTGATAAAGTCTCCACAAACTCCACAAACACAGTTTATAGTGTGAATGTGTACTGGAGCCAGTCAAGCATTTACTGATACACAAAATAAGTTCCTGTCATTCCCATCATCGCTGTAATAGAGTCAGTTCATTCAAATGGGGGTCACTGGGGGTCCAGAACTTCTGCATTTTCACAAACCTTCAGTCTGTACATTTTTTTACAGTAACTTTTATGTTTCTCTTTTGCAGGACTTATAAATTAGTGAGAACTTATGAATTTATCACTTTGTTGTTTTCCTCACCTTGTAAGTCGCTTTGGATAAAAGCGTCTGCTAAATGCCTAAATGTAAATTAGTGAGTAGAGTGATTGTCATTTTTCATTTGTCATTTGTCTTCTTTACTCAGGTTTCCAGTTCCTCTGCCTGTTTTTATCTCCACTTCACTCTGTCCATCATCCCTCTCCCCTCTTTCCATTTCGGGCCCATCAACAGATCCTTTAGTCCCAGAATGAGGTTGGGATGTTTATGTCCTCTGATAACACTGGAGTGAATTTAACCACCTCAGGGTCGGCTGTTTGTTGTTTCTGGCCTGTGATGTAGGTGGGGAATTCCACAGGGAGAAACCACTTCAGTTTATACTGCTGTCCGCACTCCATCAGTACTGAGATGACAGGAGGCTACACCGCTCATGACTCTGAGGTTGTAGGGCAGCTGTGGTTTTTGAACCCAGCAACTTTTAAATGGGAGGAGCCCCCTCATTACTGATAGGTTCAGTGTAGACTTACATGGCAGGAATTTCTTATGGCTTTGACAAAAGTTTCCATTGCCCTTTCCCTTGTATAGCGGTAATGATTATTAACTCCCTCCAAACACAGAGATATTTTGGGGAAGAAAGTCATTACTTTCAAAGTGTCATGATGTGTTATTTTCAAATTCAAAATAACAGATGCTGGCATTTTAACAGTAAATACACTGCCAGTCACACGCACCTACTCATTTAGAAACACCTACACAGTTTATATATTTTTCTACAAAACAAATTGTAAGCATTAAGGCATGAGACTTCACATCAGAAGATTTTTAAAGCTTAAGTGTGTAATTTCTGCACCTCTAGTGTCACCAATTAAAATAATGCAATAATAATTCAAAAATATATTTTTTCAAACTGGCTTGAAAACACTTTCCTCACTTTTCTCATCTGCTATTAGGCAAACTAGTTGGATGAGTGGAGTGGAGATGAGTGGAGCCAGTGTTGCTAGTGCTTTTTGAAGAAATCAATCTAGCAATGGCTCACATGTCCTTATATCTCTGCATATTAGGCAGGGACAGATGAAAGTAAGTTACACAAACAAAATTAAACACAGCTAAAAAATCTTAAGTAACATATTCAGTAATGTGTCCAAATGTTTGACTGCTAATACATCTGTTAACAAATAAATATGTTTTACTCTTTAGAACACACAAAGTAGTGTTATTTTCAGTGGTTTTAACTGTTACCTCAGTGGAATTGACTAATTTACCTAACTATTTGCTAGTTCTGTTGGGTTTTTCTGAGCTTGAAACTTTTTTGGGCACTCTAACCTTTGCCCTAGTTAATACTGAGGCTTGTGCAAGCTGGAGGCTTTATTCTGTGAACAAACAGAACTTTGAGCTGTGGTGTTTCCTCACACTCATTCAGTGAGCAGTGACACGCCGGTCACAGCCAAAGACATGCCTGAAAATACTGATGCTTCTGGCTGATCTGTGTGAGCAGGAACCCTCGGTATAGACCCTTGGAGCATATTACTCATCAGTGCTAATGAGGGTGCTGCACAGGCTCTGTGACAGCAGTGAGTCAGATGTTCTTTAGATACAGTGTGTTATCTGTGAAATAAGGGTATTAGAGACAGGCTTCAGATGGCAGAGGATGTGTTCGAATGACTGCCTCAAAGAGAACTTCAGACATGAATTTACACTATTGACCAAATTCTGAGACTGTTGTATAAATGCTTCTATTTAATGTGTACTATTTCTAAAATAACAGATTTGGGGGAAAGTTTAATTCAAGTTTTTAACATGTCTTCTTTTTGCTTTAATGACAGCATGTGCTCAAACTGACTACAAGTTTGTGTAAAACCTGATGATCAATGTTTTCCCAGCAGGATTTTATTATTTTCCAAAAAGTCTTGTGTTTTATTGGGAGCAAGAAAATCTGTCTCTTGTTTTTTTATTAGTGGTGCTTGTGAAGCAGAGCATCGCTATTTCTCTTCTGTATCTTCTTATAGACAAAATTTCTACACACACCTCATCCCGCACGATTTGTTGTAGACCCATGAATGAGGTGTCAAATTGACCAGCTTCTTGAGGAGGGGTGTGCTATGACTTATATAAGTGATCGGGTGTACAATATTTTGAATTAACTATTCTGTAGACGTAATATTGGGTTTAATTTTGTGACGTTTTAGCTCCGCATCTGAATGTCTTAGAGACTAGGGGGTAGGCTTATATTACTCAGCTTAGTAAGCAGCAACACATACTGACATTTCAACTTCATAGACACACCCTAACAACCAGTTACAGTACAGTTACAGTTAAAACTTACAGCTAAGTTTTAATTATATTTTGAGGCTCAGATTTTTAATGTGTTCCAAGTGGACCCCCACTGAATTTTTCAGTTTAAAATGAAACAAAATTATATTTTAATTTCTCAGCCATAGATAATGGTTTTGTACACAACAAAACTGTATAAATTATTTATTTTTTATCTGTAAAATTTATCCAGGTTTGAGGAGTGAATACTGCTCATTGCATGACTAAAACTGGTCACCAGTAACATAAACAGCAGCACACGAAGGAATACGTATTACACCACGACTGCTACAATCATCCATGGCTGAATATTTTGAGGTGGCTTAGAGAAATAAAAACAGTGTGCGAATGACCTCATATGCAGCTACTAAAAAATCATTTTCAGTTCCTTCAATGGTTTGGCCTAAAAACATATTCCTCCAAGTATCAAATACATAATAACCACCATCTTCAGTGAATTTCCATGGTAGAATGAACACCAGTGAGAATGTTCCATCTGAACTTTACAGAAAGTGCTCTGTGCAGTGTATGATGTCATTTGGCATAACTCGGACATCACGGAAACTTAAGTTTCTCTCCAGCAATTGGATGCGAGTGAACGAGGACTGTACGTGTTTGATGGTTGGTGGTTTTGGGGGTTTGGAGGGTGAATTTGACATGTTCAGTGTGTGCTGTCTGCCTCATTATGCACATCTGTGCATTTGATCAGTCACTTCCCATTTCTTAAATTCTCAGAGCGGCTGCATGACCTGAAACAGTCACTGTATTTTCGGCAGACGTGTGGAAAAATAAAGCAAAAATTACTGGTTTAATGAGCTATGGCTTGACTGGTCATTTCAGAGTCATACAGATAACTTTTTTATTAAAAAAAAAAATACAGTGTCTGTGGCTGATTTCATATGACTACATTAGGTTTATGTTGCATTTGTTTATTTGGTAATGGAATTGGTTGAGTGTTCCTGCAGAGTAGACGCATTTCTTTATTTTGAAGTTAATAGACTGGCCAATAAATCTTTCAGTCTCTAAATCGGTAAAAAAGTGTATTAATACACTATTATTACTCTATTAAAGTGTACTAATATGAACTCAGTAATTAAAGGAAAAAGTTCTAGCGACAACATCTGACATGATGTCAATAACCACAGAAAATAATTTAATCTTGTGCTTCGGTTTGTAAAGACTAGTGTCAATTCTGTTTACAGTAATGTACTTACAAGGAAAGTCTATGGTTGCCCTACGGTTTACAATTTGCGCTTGGCTTTACAAACTGAGGGGAAAATCCAAACAAATTGTCTGTGGTAATTGTCAGCGTGCCGTAGATGCTGCTGTTACAACTCGTTTTGAATGTGAAACATTCCTCAGAGCTTCCAAAAAAAAACTTGAAACAAAACTGTTGTGTTTTTGGGAGAAATACGACTTGCTTCAAAATCTATAGTCAACCTTCAAATGTGTTACCACTTCATTCCTAAGAGTTTGATGACAAGAACATTTTGAACATTTTGAACACTTTAAACATTTCATCACAGCCTGTCTGTCTCTTTCATTGTACCTGCTTTATGATCATTTGAATTACAACAAAAGTCAGTATAAGATGATCTGTGAATGGTTTACTGAGTTTTGAAAGAGCTGGGAAGAACATACAGTCTGTTCTTTTTACTGTGAGTTCTGTCTGTCTCTCCGAAGTTTGTTCGTTCTCTTGCCATGCATTCTTTAAACCACACTTTGGTTTTGCACTGCGCTCTTTAAGCACACACAATGACGGACTTCCTGGAAATGTTGGGGGTGGAGAGACTGAATAAGAGAGAGAGTTTGTCTAACCTCTTTATATCTGTCTGTCCACAAGCATATTCACAATGACCTTACCATCCCTTACGGTAAACATCCATTGTCAGTCAATTAGCCCATCATCTTTGTATTTAAACATAGCTACACAAATGTTTTTGGCATGTTTGGCCCTTCCACAAAAATCCCTCGGGCTACTCAATCCCAGAGTCAAATGTTCAAATGAGATGCCCAGATGTAAGTAAACAGACTCTGGGTTGGATGGTGTCAGGCTGGTCAGATTACAGTATGTAAATAGTTTCTAGTGAACTTTTGTTGTTCTGCACTCATAATATCTTTGCTGGGTTATTGATTTGTTGTTAAAATTGTTAATTTTGATCATATCCTGAAGCTTGGAGTTGTAGTCACATTGTTACCAATGCATATTACAAGCACATCCCGATTTGGAAAGAAGACCCCATTGTCTCTGAACTCCCAACACCCCCTGCAGTGAGGCTAGACATTTAGGAAATAGACTTTCCTTTTCTTAATAGAGCTGAATGTCTTTCTCCCCATATCTATTTGTCTCACAGCCTTTTGGGCTGTTAAATCCATAATCACTTACTTTATATTTAAAGAAACAGTCAGCAAACAGATTTGTTTGGGATTATTATGGTACAGTTTGTTATATTTTGTGTATGTAAATATGAAAGATTTTTAATCAAACAATGTTATGAATTTCCAGCTTTAATGAAAATTATATACTGTAACCCTATAATACCCTACACATTGCTCTCATTATGCACCGCCACAAAATATATTATAATTGTGAACAAAGTATGAGGTTGCTCTCGTTTGTTCGACACGTTTCATTTTGTACACATCTTGAATGTTCAGCAGGTTGTACAGTATGTACTGGCTTTCTCTGCTGCAGATTTGCTGCAGTATATTAAATGTGCATTTCAATATGACTCCCCTCAGATAGCGAGTCCATTAGACTCAACTAATCCTCTCCCTGCGCACTCTCTTCATTTCACTCTCTCATTCATATTTCAGTGTGTGGTAATTAATAGCCTCTTCCTTTCAGAGCTCATTAACGGATATGATAGTGTTTAATTATGAGGTCAGTCAGCTGTTGCATTCCACCCTGTCACATAGTTATTAACAAGTTGAGTTTAAGCTGATCTTAACAGATCTCTCTGTCTCAGTTACTGAATTTCTCTCTGCCTGTTTCTCTGTCTTTTTTGTCATCTTTATTGGCATTTCCTTCAGCACTTTGTGTTTGGATGGACAGGAAAGTAAGTAGTGCTGGTTTATTTCTGAGCCTGAAATATCCACAAAACCAAAACTGACATTAGAGACATACTTGTGTTCTCAAATTTACACCTGAGAGCGTATTTATGTTAATCCACTGGTTCTATATTTTAGGGCCACATCAAATTAGGCTGGTTTACCTGCCAAACCAATAATGTATGCAGTGCATTTCAGGCATCAGTTTCTGAAAACAAACTGGCTTTCATGTTTGTTTGCATTTTGTACTTGAAAGAAGTGAAAAAATAGCTTCTGTTTGTGAGTTATCTTTGAAGTGGGATACAGAAATTAGACAAATTAAGTTTTATGGTAATCTGTGCTTTGTTATAAAGCTTCAGAGACAGCAAAGCTGTAGATGTAAAGCTTTTCAGACAGTTTTAGATGGTTTTTGGTGTAAGTAATGACTTCATACTGGGAATTGTCTTTTTTTTACAGATTTCATTTAATTAAAGTTTTGTAATCACCTTGTTCACCCTTATGTCATTCCAATCACAAATGCTATTTTTTGTGAAACACATCTAGAGAACTTCAGCAGAATGTTCATGAAGTAATTTAAAAAAAACACCTATACAATAAAAGGGATCAATGTAAATCACTAAAGATTGCCCATAGTTTTTCATTCTAAACAGGATAGTGAATAAGATTTCAAAACTTCAGTGAAGGGACAATGGGGCTTTTTAACATTGGTTTTTTGTGCTTTATAAATCAGAAATGTATTTTTTCATGTTTTACAGAAACATACAGGATTATAACAACACAGAGTAAATAATAACAAAATAGTTATTTTCATGTTTACGAATCTCCAGCTAATTTAGAGTTACTACTGATGTAGTGCCATGATGGAGGGTTGCATTGAAGTTTAACTGATATGACTGGTATAACACACTGATGGTTGGCATAAATTAATGTTAGACATTTCCCATAATTGCATGCTTTGCGTTAGCTTGTCATTAGATGGACAGAAACATGATATTGACCAAATCTGTCTTGGTATTAAAAAATAAGGTTGATGTTGGGGGAGCTGGGGTAAAACCGGGGTTGTAGCTGATAGGTTGATGTCCAGATATCATTTGTACATTTGCCAACAGGATGCTGTAGGCAGATAGTTGACATCTGACAACCCTCACATAACTAAGGTAACTCTCAAAAACCTTTAGGATGTTTATTAACATAAAAGCCAAGCTTGTTGCGCCGCCTGTGGGGGCTGTTCTGTGAACTGCAGTCTGACAGAAGAGGAACACAATGGCAATGTTTGTAAGCATTACTCTTAATGTTTATGCAGCACTGTTAAAATTATACATGTAAACTGCAGAAAGACGTCTCAGTGGAGCATAGAGTAATATTTTTAACAGGTGTTAGAACTGTGGAAGGTGAGAGAAGGATGTTCAGAGTTTAAATCTAATCTAGGACATAAATCTAAAGGCTTTCACTGTGGCCCCTGTCTGACAGTATCCATTTACACTGACAGCTAACATCTGGAAAAGTTTGCCTTTTTTTGGAATAATGTGTGGCAAATTCTTTACCCTCTGCTAATCCTTGTATTACATGTACAACCCCAAATCAGAAAAGGTTGGGACAATATGGAAAACACAAATAAAAAAAGAAAGTAGTGATTTCTAAATTTACTTTGACTTGTATTTCATTGCAGACAATACAACAGCACATTATTTAATGTGTTCCTCATGATTTTTATAGTTTTTTCTTCAAAAAAACAAAATTCCTATTTTGGTTCTTGCAACACATTTCAAAAAAAGTTGGAACAGGAGCAATTTAGGGCTAGTAATCAGGTAAATTGGTTAAATAATGATGTGATTTGAAACAGGTGATGTCAACAGGGGATTGTAATTATGATTTGGTACAAAAACAGCATCCAAGAAAGGTCAAGTCCTTTAGGAGCAAAGATGGGCAGAGGATCGAAAGATAGGAAGACATTTGCTTAATTCACCTTCAACAGTGCATAACATAATTAAAAGATTCAAAGAATGTGGAGGAATTTCAGTGGGTAAAGGACAAGGGCGCAAGCTTAAGCTGAACTACCGTGCTCTCCGATCCCTCAGGCGGCACTGCATCAAGGATCGTCATTCATCTATAAGCAATATCACCACATGGGCTCAGGACTACTTTGGCAAACCTTTGTCAAGTACCACAATACGTAGTTACATCCACAAATGCCAGTTAAAACTGTACTGTGCCAAAAGGAAGCCCTATGTTAACAGTGTCCAGAAGCACCGTTGACTTCTCTGGGCTCGGAGGCATCTGGGATGGACCATCACACAGTGGAAACGTGTACTGTGGTCAGATGAATCAGTATTTCAGGTATATTTTGGGAGAAATGGACGCCGTGTGCTCCGGACCAAAGAAGAAAAGGATCATCCAGACTGTTACCAGCAAGTCCAAAAGCCAGGGTCTGTCATGGTATGGGGTTGTGTCAGTGCCCTTGGTAAAGGTAACTTGCACTTCTGTGATGGCACCATTAATGCTGAAAAGTACATAGAGATTTTGGAGCACAATATGCTGCCTTCAAGAAGACATCTTTTCCAGGGACGTCCATGCATATTTCAGCAAGATAATGCAAAACCACATTCTGCACACATTACAAAGTCCTGGCTGCGGAGGAAGAGGATACAGGTACTTGACTGGCCTGCCTGCAGTCCCGACCTGTCTCCAATAGAGAATGTGTGGCGCATTTTGAAGCGCAAAATGCGACAACGAAGACCCCGTACTGTTGCCCACCATAAGACTTGTTTGCAGCAAGAATGGGACAAAATTACACCTGAAACACTTCTTCACTTGGTGTCTTCAGTCCCTAAACGTCTTTTAAGTGCTGTGAAAAGGAATGGCAACATTACAAAGTGGTAAATGCTTTACTGTTCCAACTTTTTTTGAAATGTGTTGCAAGAACCAAAATAGAAATTGTTTTTTTGAAGAAAAAACAATAAAAATCATGAGGAACACATTAAATAATGTGCTGTTGTATTGTCTGCAATGAAATACAAGTCAAAGTAAATTTAGAAATCACAACTTTTTTTTATTTGTGTTTTCCATATTGTCCCAACCTTTTCTGATTTGGGGTTGTACATGAATAATCAAATGGGTAACCATAAGCAATACTGAAACAGTGGAAATGTGCACACACACATGTATATGTTCTCAAGTCCTCTTTAAGCATTTACTTTCTGCTTTCTCTCTGTGTGAGGCAGGGGGCTATGGATGATGGGGTCATTTCATGGGAGGCACTTTCTCTGATCAGAGACTTAGGTAAGACATGTTGATAGTGTCTTGAAAACAAATAAATATGGGGTGGATTCAGGTAAATAGTTCATGTTAATAATTACATTGGGATTAAAATTACTGTTAATTAAAATTAACTGTGTGTGTGTTTGAGGAATAATGATAACAGTCAACCAGTCAGTGTGACAAAGGTCTAGTATCACCCTGAAGGTAAATATTCTGACTAGGCATTGTGGCACATTATAAAACTTCTCACAAAATAAATAAAAGGATATTAAATATTGATTTGAAAATGTTTCATTATGTGTACAGTACAGCTATGCAGAAAACTGGTTGCCCAAGACAACAGTTAATTATACAGTTTTATACGGTTATTATATAAAAATGCTTTAACCACAGAATGCTGTTTTGAGACAGAATCGAGCATTCCAGAGAACCCTAAAATAAATAATGTATCATACATACAAGGAGTAACTGCTTCATGTTTGGAAAGTGTGACCTCCGGTTAGTTCAGTATAAGACTGTGCAGAGATGTGCTGTGTCTGTAGAAGAGGTTCAGCATATAGAGAATATTCCGTTATTATATGAATTATTAAAATTCTTGCTGAGTATCAATATGTAATGGAGTCTGAGTCTCTTGGTTACTTTTCTGTATTGTTGCTTTATTGCAGGTTGTGTGTTCATTTGTATTTAAGATCTTTCCCTTACGAATGCAGTTTTATTTTAAATATAAATTTCCTCTGCACTGTCCTTTCTGCATAAGCTCAGATTGATGAATCTGGCTAACCTTGATGGGATTCTGTGAGGGAGTATTACAGTGACTGCATTATGAAAATGTATTCTGAAATATTATGTGGTTGGCTCATACTGTTGATTGCTTGAGTCCCCAGGGCTGCGTACCAAATGAACTCAGGACAGTTCTGTGGTCGGCAGAGGAACCGGAAGGAGTGGGGGCTGCTCAGTACTTTCAACGGCACAAAGTAAAATGACTCAAATGACACAAATCATCTGAATTAATAGTGTGTGACATTTATGTTTTTTAAACAAAAAGTGGTGGATTGACAAAACATTACCACATTATTTGCAAGCTGTATTGTATTTTTCAGTGGTGAATGATACTGCACAATCTTGGGAAAGTTTGCCAGTTTGTGGTATTTTTTCATTGTGCATTCTCCCTAATGTAGCACTCAAAACTGACCCACAAGATCGGGAACTGCAGCATGCAATTTGCGCTTAGCAAAGATTTTCTGGGCCCATTTGCACCATTACCCGATTAGCATAATTCCTTTCATGAATTAAGTGTTCCAAAGCAATTAAAAGTGCAAATAAACGTCACCGCTAGTTGGTCCAATTCACTCTTAGAGATTACACCCCCTTCCTTTTTGTGCATGTTAATTTAAAATTGTTCACAAGTGAGTGCATTTTGCCCCATACGTTATGTAACTGCTTTCTTGCCCTCTTGGCTTTTTTTAAGGTCTTCCATCAAGGCTAACATGATCTAAATGTGAGGCCAATTTGATATATTATTTCCAACAGCTTTGCCCAGCTTTTTTACATTAAAACATGGTTTCTGTGTATCCTGAAAGTACACAGTACCTCAGTTAAATTACATTTAGTTTTGTTCAGAATCATCCAGTTTAAATAGCCCGTTTTACTTTAAGATTTGGCATAATTAAAGGGATTTTACTGGGTTAGTGTTTTTTTGGACTGTGAAAAGTATTAGTTATCCTAATATTAGCAAGAAAAGCAAATTTGCTGAAGTTTCCCACACAAACGCAGTGCTGTGGTTCCCATTCATCCAGCTTTTATTGCTGCCAGTAATGTTTTACTTGGACTTGTCTGGTTTTGGGCTGAACAGTGCAGTAAACTGTATTTGTCAGGTCTGTGTGCTGTAAAGTGATACTTTATGGTATGGAACAATTTAGCCAGCAGCTGGACTTAAAACTCCATTGTATCTGCACACTACCATGGGATTTGGCTTTCCTTTTATGAGGTTGGATTCTAATCAGAGAGCAGCGGTTTTAGGCCAGGCAGAATTCAAATGCTGTGTTTTGGCCACTGATCTGACTTTTCACTGTATTGCATCCAATTATGTAGATGGGTAGAACTTGGGTAGAACTTTGTACAAGTTGGACTCTGTAGTGCATACTGTCAAGAATAAAACTGACCATCATTCTTTTGAATGAACTTGAGGCAGAGGCAAAAGAAATTCATTTCTAAGATTCATCGAATGCATAATTCATTTCTTTTTAAACATTCTACAGATTTCCAAACTACTGTGTAATATCTCAGTAACATCCCTTCTGCTTCTAGGGAACACATTTCAAACTCTGACATGGTAATGGAGTCTGACCTGGGCACCTTCAGGCCCCTGGGACAGCAGTTCACTGGCAGTGACAAAGCTCAGGCGATCATAAAGGAGGTGTTGAAACTTTTGGCTCCCATCAACATCACGTCTCTGAAGCAGCACAGAGAGGGAATGGAAATTAACATGTGGATGCAGGCTGGAGTTCCAGGTCAGTTTCCTCCAGAATTTTTAACATGGAGCCCCAGGATCTTGTGTTCGATAACAGTTTTACAAAGTAAACTTGGGCTCTATTCCCAAAGCACTTCTAACCTTGGATGGCCTAAAGGTGAGTGAATTAACAACAAATTTTCTGGGTGAATTATCCCTTTAACACCCTCTGATACCAGGTACTAAGACACTAGGTTTTTAATATGGCTTTACATTTTTACAGTTTTATGGCACTACATCAACACAGAACAGCAGCGCAGAGCTGGTTTACTGTAACTCAGCAGTGTAAGGACACAGAATGACAAGAATACAGACTGAGACTGAGGATCCAACACAAAATCAAAAATATAATGCAAGCGTCTAGTGCAGATATAAATAAGATATTAGTTAGTCATAACCACACAATGCATTTTATATTCTGTTTACTCACATACTCAAGCAATTGATAAACAATTAATAAAACAATTAGTCCTGTTTTTGGGATAAAGAGCCAATAACTTAAAAAACATGATCTGTAACTAGAGAAAAATAATTGTTCTTACAATGCTCTCAGTCTCATAAATAAGTTTTCTGTTGTGGAAACTCCTGTAAGAGTGAATACAGTGGTTTAGCATGGGCTACATCTATAATTTGCTTTTATCTTAGTCTGCTGTAGCTTTTAGGCTAGCCGTAGCTTTTATCACAGTTAAAAATCCCCTTCATTTAATAGCCACTCACTTCAGCCTCTCTTTATGCACGGTATGATGCTCTACATGTGCTATGTGCTTCATTTACACTCCTAAAGTTTTGTACCTCACTTATACAAACTCCCAGGGACTTCAGCATTCTAATAACTGAAAGAACTGCATTAATTGTTTGAGTTCAGCCAATGATCTGTGAAATGGGCTTCTGAAACATTTGGCCGAAAGGAAGAGAGCTCACATAGTTAACTCTGAGAAGCGGTTTGGACAGGTGCAATGTACTGTGTCTTCTAATATTTCCACCCTTGAAATACAAGCACAACTCTTCCTTCTGTTATGACTATTGAGTTTTTCCCATCCCCATTAAAATTAAACACTGTGGTCAATATCTTTGATCCTGCAGTAAATGTATGTTTATACAGTAGATGTTGCTTCACTGCAGTGTTCTAGGCTAACAAGCAATCGTGCATGTGACTTTACCCATCATTATATTAAATGATTTAAGCTCTGAGTTTTTTTAATTTCATTAATTGTCTGTAGTTACTAGTCTGTTTTAACCACCAATGAAGTGTGTCACATGCAAGAAGACACACAGTTATCATACAGATCAACTATGACCACTGCAGTATCTCCAGAAAAATGAGCGCAGTAGAAATCATGTAGAAGCATATGGTGAAACTCAGCTGAAGTTTAAGGGCAATACATTAAACGAATGAATCATAGGCACAGCTGTCTAAACACAGCAGCAACCAAGCTGAGATTTTCTTTTTCCATTATCCAAAGATTTTGTGCTGCATTTGGTGTGTAATCGCTAGTCGCTCTGTAGTTTTTCCAGGTTGACCCTTGACCAGGTTGCAGACTCAGACATGAAATCTTTGGCATCGTCTTTCAGTCAAATTGTTGCAAAAGACCAAGGTTTCTGAAGTTTAATATCGTAACTTAAAATGATTTCTGCTGCAGTCATGGCAGCTTACCAACTCACCAAATTGTAACTCGATCACTGCTTGTTTGGATTTGCTTTTGGGTATTATAGAATAGCTCCAAAATCCGATTTTTGGAAGTATCTTGAGCATTTTCAGTAAATATATAATCAAACAGATGTTTTAAACCCATCACTGACTGTTGTGTTTTAATTGGAGGTCTTAGTCTATATGAATAAAGCCTCAATGCTGCAGTTTTCTCTGTTCACTGCTCCTCATGATTGTCCCTGTGGTATGCACCGCCCTGTACACCTCACATTATTGACTGCAGGCCAAAGAATAAGCAATACTTCACCAAACACCCTTCTAAGGTTGAACAAGACTCTCTCTCACTGAATTTTCTGGGGAATAGAGAATCTCGCGGATGGATGGGGCTCCTTCACATATGGAATCTGTGCAGAAATAGATGGCAGGCGAACAGGCTTTAACTGCAACCACATGCATTCTGGATTCCTTTTCTCCATGTTCCATTGCCTCTCTAAACAAAGAGGAGGGTGGGGTGGAAAAATAGAAAAGGTTTTTGTGAATGTTAGCATCACACTTATGTTGAAATGGTTCTGACGTTTGCATGAGTGATGCCGTGTTGTCTGGTCACTGACATGAATCACTTTCCATCAGCAGCACTTGGATCGCAGCCTAGATTGAACCAAGATTAACCAGAGAGAAAATATGAAAGCCTGTACAGACTATAAAAAAACTAAACAGAAGGAAATGTACATTATTGTATCTTGTAGGTCTGGTAAAGAGCATAAGCCAGCCTCTTGAATGCATTGTTTCTCAACCTTTTTCCTTCAAGAACCTTTTTCCTTCAAGAACCTTTTTTCCTTTTTCCTCTTTGTCCACAACAATATTTTAAGGCCCTCGACTCACAATTGTATCACATTGTTTATTACCACAACAATTTTGACTTCCTTCAGTTTTTTTAAAACAAAAATCAATTACCTTAATGCACTTAAAGTGAATGTGCCCACTTGAAAGTGACATACACACTTTCAAAAGTATCTCATGAATGTTGTTGCCAAAGTGATGTAATACACATGATATGTGCAAGGAAAGGGGTGCAATGTTTAATTTTTGCACCATATTGAAACCGGAGCACTCTATAAATATTCTATGGCACAAGGACAGTATTCAACACAGAACATCTCAGTCACTTTTTTCAGTTGCCAGCCTGCACAAAGCAGATCAGAGGTACTTCTGGTTCCAACAAAGTGATGGAGGCACGATGATTAAACCTGTGTTCTGCTGTTTGGGTCGTAGTGGCATACGTTGTGGATAACCTGGGAGAAATGCTTTCCATATAAAGAGTGGCTCTTTATTGACAGAACAAACATCTCTCCACCTCTCATAGATGATTCCAGATGATAACATGGCGCCTCACAGCCTAAGATATTTTATTTGATTGTTGTTTGACCATCGTAAGTTGCACATGCACATGCATCACTCCATTATCACTCAAAATATTCTACTGTTTTCTGTCTTGTGTAATTTTTTTAATATTGTAAATTAAGATGATGTTCCAATCCAAATTATTTGTGTGAAGATATAAACAGACCATAATATAAAATCAATGTACATAAAATGCTACAAATAAAGAACCTCTTATCCAATTCTTAAAGTATCCGTTTAACAAAAAATCTACATGGTTTTCCAGTTTCTTGTAAACAATGATAAATACAGTAGTGCTGCTTTCAGATGATCCAGATGAGCGAATGAGTCTTAGTCATCAGAGCAGATGACTTCCCCCTGGAAACTGAGGCCAGTTCTCCTTTCCAAAAGAACAAACATGTGGTCATGAGGTAATGAATACACTATTACCCTGTCACTCTTCCTCTATTTTTACCAACAAGCTAATTAAGCAAGTTTTCAGATGTTAATCAAATGTTTGTTCAGATGCTTAATGCTGAGTTTTGACAAATAACAGTATGTCTTTATCACTATAATGTTACAGAACTCTATTATACTTAAGTATTTATGTAGAAATGCTTATTTAAGGCTGTTATGTTCAGTTTTTCAATTATGTTCATGATTTTTCTGTGATGGGGTGGTAATGTACCAATAATCCAGACACATGTATTCTTTCTTTCTAGATTGACACTGAAAGCATATAGAGTTTATCAAATGAAAGAATGCTATTGTAATCTTCCCATTATGCTGTCTGTGTACGTGCATGAAGCCCATGTGTGCCTGCACTTTTCAATTACATCAAACAAGTAAGTTCTTGTTTCTATGACAACTTGGATTTAGATGACATTCTGCAAGTATTATGAAAGTAAAATCAGTCCCAGTATTTGGTTATCCCATAGCATTTTCTGCTCACCATATCCTGAATTAATCCTGAATCATATAAACATGTTGAATGCATGTTTCATACAATAACAGATAAAGTAACAGGGGTCTGGCTATTAGATTTATTTGCATTTCAACATGTTCTTTAGGACACAAAATTTAGCCATGTATGTCCAGGTAACAGGCTGAAAATAGTAATGGGCTCATAACAAAGACATGGTTGTACTTATGTGCTGCTTGCTCTATTCTTGACCTTCACTGTCTCGTAGACATAATCATTTTTTTCCACAACCCTAAAGAAAAATGATTCCACAAGAGTTTTTGGTTTGCTTTGATGGGGTAGGAGAACCGTGCAGGCATTGGCTCAAGACTGCCTTTACATCCTCTTGGGCCTCAGATTAGACACCACATCAGAAAAGCATTTTTCTGGGCTTTTGGAAACTTATAGTGTTAATTCATCCAAAAATTACAATTTTGTTGTCATCTCACCCTCATGCCAATCCAATCCTGTGTGACTTTCTTCCTTTAGTATTATATTGTCAAGGTAAAGCCAGAACATTTTCAGTTTTCCTATGTTTTTTGTGCAGTTGGGATTTGATTGTATTGTTTCTGTTTATGAGAAACATTAGACGTTCCTCAGTTGAGTTCAAGACTGCAACCAGATCTTAGGGGTGTGGTGGGGAAAAAAGCAACCAGCTTTGAAGTTATTTTTCACAGGTTGGAGAGACTTGTTAGAGTTAATCTGCTGAGTAGAAAAACAGCTGGAAGATTTTAGCAGCATTTGTGTATGTTATTACAAATGATGTCAGGATTTGCGAGGGCACCTCTCAGCCTACGAAAACAAAAACGAGAGCTTAATCGACTGGGCGGCCCCTAGACGGAGAAGCCGCATTCAACTGACATTCCCACATACTGTGGATGCTGAAGTGTGTGGAAGTGAGGCTTGGAGTTGTTTGGAATGCTAGACTTGGCTATGGTCTTAAATGCTTGACTGGTACAGATGCATATGGAAGCGGTCAGAAATTTAATTATAGGTCACAGACACACAGATCGTAGGAGGAAGGTAAAAGAGCTCACTGTGGCATGAGTATCATCAATTCAGTTCAAGCCATTTTATATGTTTTAAAAAATCCATCTGCTTACTAACAGACTTTCAAACAGGGCCATTGAGGTTTAATGAGGTTAGGCAGAGATTGTTGGGTGTAATGAGATGGAAAATGATGTGAGTCAGTGGGAAAGGCCACTATTTCCTCCATTTACCTACACCAAACGCATATTTCAGCCTTCCAGTAAACATAAACAAACCAATTTAAAGTTCCACAGAGCCACTTCTTTACACAGGGTTATGGACACCTATTCATCATGCTTTATTTATAGAATCAACTGCTTGTCCCTTTCCAGCATGCCATGTATTAGGACATCTTTATTCAAGCACACCAAACAAGTGTATCATATAATGTGTGTTATATGTAGGTTATATATAGGTATAAAGGAAACCTAAAATAAAGCCAAGGTACTTCAGGAGAGGATGTTGAAGGGGGTGTATGTCAAAAAGCTGTGGCTCTCAATCATTTTTCCTAGGGACCAAGATTTCACATTGGATCAAGTCTATAAGCATATATTCAATATGGGACTGTCATATGTCTTTGTGTTTTTCTACTTTGTCTTGTCTCTTTTGTTTTGCAATCTTATATTTTGTATTCTGGTCCTGTCCTACTGTAGTCCTGATGTAATCCTGTCCTAATTTTGTACACCTTTATCTTGTTACACTTGATTAGTTTGTGTGTATTTATCTTTGTTTGGTAATTTGCTTTCCTGATGGTCTGTCCTGATGAATACTACAAAAATTGGTTATTGCACAAAAGTACATTTTTTTTTATAAAACCAAGAAATGAAATGTGTTAAAATTAATACATTAGAATGTATTAATTATTAGTATTACTGAATAGGCCCATGGTAGGTGGTGCTGTGCAGATCCGTTGGTGTATGACATCAAAGTACTACAAGAGTGACTCTGTACAGCACCGCTTCACGTCAAACACACCTTATATGTCCATGTCCATGCTGGCATCTTGCCTATTTGGCTAATTTTTACCAAGTGACATTAAGCTTCCAAAATGGTGTACAGTTTGATTGGACACAGAGCTACTCAAGTGCAAAAGATATAAAAAACATTTTCATTCTTTTAAAAGGTGATACACCTAGTTCTTTATCTAGTTTCTATCATAACTATTATACACAATTATATGGCAAGCTGCATTTTATTATTTATAATTAGCATCGTTTTCCCCATGACCATAATTTGGGTTGACTAATCTCAATGAGATACAGAGAAGGTGATTTCAAGATCATGAAATTCTGTTTATGATCTGAACAGCTGGACTTTGGATTACAACAACATCATGGCTTGTCTGTTTTTAATCTGTTTTTATTGTGAGTGATTTCCTACAGGAAATAATGTCACCACAAATCTACATTACGGCTGCTATTTCAGATAGCTGATGGATGGTTTTGGGAACATGGAATCTCTATGGGCTGATGCCTTCAGGCCAAATGTAGATGTCTGTTACTTAATGTAAAATGAGAGAACCCCCCGAAAGCTGCCAGTGAATGATCATTGCTGTCAGGTGAATGAGGATGCAGATTGTAATGTGTAAGGAACTTGATAGACATGACCCAGTATGCCTCAGTGTACAACATATTTGTGATTATAAAGGAGCAGACATACACTTGTGCAATGCTACTGTACATTGTCGTATTTCCTGTACAGGTCTTATTTTTTTAACTTTTTTTTTTCAAAAAACAGTCATGTCATATTCTGAGGATTTCACTGAAGTAACCAAATTAATGTTTTTATGCAATGTTTTCATGTATTGCAGACAGTACAAAATGAAATCCTTTATCTCCTATATCGAATTGAAGTAATTTATGACTATACTTTCTAAGTTTAATAAACCCATTTGGATAAATAATAAGAACATAGTTCAGTGAAATGGACATTTAAGGCACTAAACATAAGATATCACTCAAGTTTTTGTTGTCAGGGCAACAGAATCAGTCAGATTTATAATTTTTGTTTCCTGTGGGATTTATTCGGGCCAGAGGTGAAGTTTGGTTATGGCTGCCATTGCAATGTGCCTCAGAGGCAAGTGCATTTTAAATGTACCTCCCAAAATAAAATCATTTAATTAAAATCATTTAATTAAATAAAACACCCCCTTCTGAGTAACAGTTTTGACTAGAATGTATGTGAGGTCTGAGACTTAGAAAATTGTGTGCATTTTCTTTCAACAGTTTGGAAAGGGCTGTAATCTGTTCCAACAGGACAATTCCTCTATGCATACAGTGAGATCCATATATACAGAGTCTGATGTGAAAGAATGTATAGTTTACATATATATTTTCAATACGTATATTGAAATATATATATATATATATATATATATATATATATATATATATATATATATATATATATATATATATATATATATATATACTTCCACACACCTTCACTTATGTTATTTTAGTCAACTTAAAAAAGCTTGTCATGCTCCAGGCCCTATATAACATTTCTTTCAACATTCTTTGAAAATTGTATGCAGCATTAATGTAGTAATATTGCATGTTTCAGGGCCAGGTGTTTGGTATCTGCTGTTCTACTGGATTCAGATAAAATCAATGAGTCCACATGAAAACAACCTGCAGTTAATTTTCAAGTATATCTGGCAAATAGTTAGTTAAGTTCTGTATGTCTAGACATTAATCATTATCCTCATTATTAACTGAACAACTTTTAAAAGTAACTGAAAAAATCAGCCCTTACCATGAAGTGGAAATAAGAATTGACCTTTTCAAAAGAGCTACTTGACAAACCATTAAGTGGATTAATTGGATAGTGTCTCTCGTTCTTCTGCTCTGTGATCTGTGTATCTTTGGCTCTACTCTTTAGATGAAGTTTCCACTGCCTTGTGTTTTCATACAGCACAATGGAAGATGAATCCAGAGCAATTCAGTGTATTCAAAAAATGTACAACAGATGCTACAGATAAAAATCTTTTAATTCCTAGAGTTGTTTGAAGCTTATGCAGGGAACACAGGCAGTTTTGCTGCCTGTTCAGAGCAGCATAAAAGCCTGAAAGAACATCCCTAAGAAAAGACCAAATCTTTATTCCTTTCATTTAATTTAACATTAATTGTATCAATGCATCTTACGACCTTGTTGCCTATTTGATCTTAAAGTCAAGGGAGACGGCAGATCTATAACACTATTTATCTTTTACTATTTTAATAGCATGCATTTCTTTAAACCATCTGCATATCATCCTATAATAGTTAAGTGCTTTTTTGGCCTTGTGGGCTTTGAATGTACAAGCATTACAGGTTTATTCTGATGTTTCATTTTATATCTTAAGTAACTGATACCATCACAGTGTCACATTCAAATTATGTATTCCATTTGATATTTTGGCAATAGCATTTGAAACATTTTTGGACTAGAATGTGCAACTGCTTTGTGTTAGCTAGCATTTTTGTACTATAAATAGAATTAGCTGTTTTTCTCTATGCTGTTTAAATGAATAATTTGATGAAACAGCTTGATTGGAAATGATGAGCAATATAAATATTCTGCTCACAAGTGAAATTTACGAGGATTTTTTTCATGTCTTTATTTCCCAGCATGCTCCTCACTGACACTTTTGAAAAAAATATATTTGGACCAAAATTGTTGGCTAATATAAAAATGATAATTTGTGTTATCACTTTCACACAAAGGGTTAAACAATGAGGAAAAAATCAAATCCACCTTCCCGACAGGCTGAGTAAACACATCCTGTCTTGTTTCTAATTATGACCACAGAAATCATTTAAGAAATAAGCCCAAGGTTTTTTTCCCCAACAGTTTCATAAAACAATTAGTTACACACTCTGCATATTTGTTATTCTGGTTATGATGTCAGAAAAGCATTTGTGGAATTGAGCCGAGACATTTTGAATTTGCTGGTGTCTTCCATCAGCCTTCAGAGTGCTGATTTGTCCCGATGTGGTTTAGATCGACCACTTTGACAGGTTGAAGTGTACATCCACTTAAACTTATATGGCAGCTTTTATGAGGCACATGTCACTTGAAATTAATTCCAAGACTGTGTTACTCCTGAGATTTAGGAAGAAGAGACCAGACTATTGAAACAGAGGCTGTGCTGATGCAATTTACTGCAACCGAGTGGTATAATAGTAAAGAAAGCCTGCTCTGCTGCCTATTGTATGTAATGATTTTCTCTTTCTTCATTGTAGTTTTATCTGTTTCACTTAAAGTAGTCAATCATTCAAATTGTGTAAAGCCACAGAGACTATTTATCATCATGAAATTGCACCCAAATCTTTTGGAGTCATTTAAAAGATGCTACAGTCTTGTTAAAAGTTTATATCTGGTTGTTGGTGTTGTTAAGGGCACTCAGCTTCATGCAGTTTCATCATTATCTCACAGCTGATAACATACACATCAAAATGATGGTGAGCTATATATTTGATCTATTGCAGATTTCATTGAGTATGTCTAGCACAGATGTGCATTGACCTCTTCATTGACTTGCCTTTCCACATTCAGGCAGTCTTGGTAATCAGCCATGTTTCATGTTGTGTTTAAAATGCAGGTAAACCTTCTCACACAGTCCATGTAATGTAATTAACCGACGATGTCATAGATGGTTAAACATCAGAGATTGATGTGTTTTGTGTGTGTGTGGTGAGTCGATGGTGATGAGAACAGGAAGATCACAGGAGTCTGTCCACAGATCTCATTCTGTTCCCACTCCCATACACATTACAGTGTCTCAGCTCTGACCTTTTTGAACTAATTTTCCCATCATGTTGTTTAATTTCGATCCATAAAAATGAATCTCTTTTTCCATTTCTTTTGCAGTATGAGTCTCCTACATGCAGTGTCAATCCAATAAAATCAGATTTCCTGTTGATCGGGGAAGAAAAGTTCTTTGTCTTAGCTGCCCATTCATCTACAGTACAGCCACGATTAGGCATATGTGTGAGCAGTTTCAACAGAGCGGTTTGAGGGGGGTTATAATTGTAGCCTCCCTCCTCTTCTTGGTTATATTCAGCACTGGCACAGACTTCTTGTCTTGATTGACCATTTGCGGTGGTGTAACTGATTACAGTAACATCATGTAAATGATGCTCTTGGGCTGCGGGTCCAGCACAGTGCGGTAAGTGACTCAGCTAGAATGTTCATTATGGATTTTTCAAAGCCCTGTCAGTTCACTACACTCACACTCATCACTACAATGCACAGAGCTTATACGCTGTTTCACATTAAGGACCTATATAAATAAATAGCATTGTGGAATAGCAGAAAACATACTATTTTGAGTTACATTACAACCAATGGCATTTGGCATCACTAATGTGAAACTGGTGTGATACATCATCTACCCAAACAGAATCTAATAATAAAATATAAGCTGCAGCAGAAATTATTATCAAAGAAATCTAAATTTGCAGGTGTTTACTATAGCATATACTTTGATCATTAACTGTATAGCACTTTAAAATTCAAAATCAACTGATTTCATATTCTTTACCCAGGTCTTAACAGTGAATCTATTCAGACCTGCACAGTATTATCAGCATATAATACACAGTGTGTCCAATGTAAATTTGCGTGTTTGATATGTTTTGAGAAGTTTGATTAATGATCAGTGGGGCAGATGAGGAGGAGGCTGGTTGTTTAGACTGTAACGGCCCATTATGTAATCCTGGGATGAAAAAACTTCGATGGATCCGTTATAATTGAGCTACGCCAACAGCTGCAAGATCAGTTCTCTGTGTGAACAACAAATTAATGGGAAAGGAAAGGGACAAAAAAGAGAAATGCAGCAAATAATGAATACAAATGAAGGCTTTAGAGATGACCGTAAGTGATGGATAGCTTAGTATTTCCGGGGTTTTGATGATTACATTATAGTATTGCATAATTTCCGTGCCAGGTAGACACAGGCATGGCCCAAGCACCTTGGACACTGTACTTCTGCAAGGATGAAAATATATGCTACACTTTTATGAATATACGATATGTTTACCTCCTAGCCTGGCTTTGCTGAGACAAGCTGGATTTTCTGAATACAGATATTTGGTATTTACATTCCAAAACCCCTTCAGGGGTGAATGATTCACATTATACTGCACTCTGTATCTCTGTTCCAGTCACATGAAACAAAACCTCTTTTTATCTGCAATTATTTCCTTTTCTTGGCAGACAGTAAACAGAAGCTTTGAACCGTCCAGCATGTCCGCAGGTACAAAACATATGCATTACACAGATTTTATCCAGAATATACTTTTGAAGCTGTGTTGTATTAACTGACTGTCTGTATCACTCATCTGGTCTCTTTCTGGGCAGGTGAGTGGGTGGCACACTGTAAATTTTCTGCTTGTGATGTAGAGGATGCATATCCTGTCAGATTTTGGACTGGGAAACATTATTCTGGTGTTTCATTGGGCAAAAATGTATCAATATTTATAGTGTTTCTTGAAAATCTTCTAATATCCAAATTTAGCAAATCATGTATCCATTGTAGTTTCATATCTCATTATCACTTCTGTAAAACTGAAAAAGTTTGCATGCAAACTTATGCATTTCCTTGTCTGGGTTTTCTTTAAAGACATATTCTGGTCTGTTACCCTCTGAGACATTTGAAGACCAGAACTTGGAAAATGTAATGTAATTGGATGAAAACAAGATGTGGAAATGTACTATGGAAATATAAAGTATCTTAGGACTGTGTAATATCAAATAAAATGTGCACTCACAGTCTGTGACAGCAAAGTTAATTTGAGTTTTACAGAATTCCTTGCAGTAAGACTGAAGATAATTTTTTACAATGTGTATGATGTGTATGTGCTGTGATCCATACTCATGCTCTATCACCATCGTTTACATTTAAACATTTGGCCGAAGTTTTACTCAAAGCGACTTAGAGTACATTTAAGTCATACATTTCATAACTACGTGTGCTTCCTTAAGAATCGAACCCACAACCTTAACGCCGCCAATGTAACGCTCTGCCAACTAAGCTACAGGAACTTCCACATATAGGCTTTTCCTCAACCCTATTTCAGCTGAGAGCAGGAGCAGTCCGTTTTCATTTCAAAACATTTCATGCATGATATGCGGTTTGCCTTTGATTGACTTCAATCTACGTATAGCATCTGACCTGAATGTTTCCTTCAATGTAAAAAGGCTTATGCATAAAATACTGCTGAATTGTGCAGTCAAATCAAGCTGGAGGCAGGTGAATTATGGCCCTGTCACACGTTAATTTAGTTCTTCTGAAACATCTCCTCATCTGTTCTCCTCCATCCTCTTCAACTGGCTGTCAGCTTCATGCAAATAATCTCTCAAAGCTTTCAGAAGAAGCTTTTTATATGTAAATCCATTCTGAATCATCTCTTTTCTTTGTAAACACGTTTCATTTGTTGGTTCATCAGTTTGTAAAGATGCCTGTACAGAATCGTCTCATTATTTGAAGTGTGAAGCACTGCGTCTTGTGGTTAGTTCAGATACTAGCTTCAAAATTGACTTCTTTGGAAATGATTTCTATGACAGCGAGTAAATCAGCGTGTTTGATTTTGATACAGTAGCTTACAGCGACATCTAGTGAGCACGTCTGTAAACCTAAAGTCATTGGGTCTTCTATGAAACGAGGGCCTGCACTTAAACTGCACTGCGATAATATAATTTTCAGAGAATCCTTTTTTATTTAAAAGCTAGAGTAACATGACATTTCTGCAGCTTAATTTGAAATGTTTATCTATGCAAATATTCATTATGATTTCAGTTATCAACTGTTTACTGTAAAAAGGTCACAGTAAAAGGATGGACATTTTAAGCTATGCCCTTCTGACAGACAACAAAACGTTTATAATGGACGTAAAAGACAGAATAAATTACTGAATGAATGATGTCAACGTTTCTTTACTGTATGGAATAGTTTATTATTTTTTAAACATGACAAATATAATAGTTGTTAGACATATTTGACTCATATTTGATTTACAGGTGAAAAGAAAATACAGTCCATTAAGTAACTCTTATTTTCAGATGACAGCTTACAGTCACTTTATATACAGTAGGGAGAGCAGATGATTTTGTGAAGTATTCTTCTGACCCTGAATAGCCTCTCAGTCGACTCTCACATTAACACTCCAGGAGCTGTCTAATGTCTTCTCCTCTCAGGATTGTGAAATGTACCTGTTCCTCTACTCCTTATTTATATTTTATTGAGTCGGTTTGGTTAAGAAATATAAATAAACTTATAATGACACATCACACTTACACATTACACATTAAAATACTGATTATGCTTTGCCAAATGAACATTATGTCACTGGAAAAAACAGGTTGTAAAAATGTTATAAGTAACCACATATTATTGTATTCACCCTATTTTTTTGGAATAGCAAATGTTTATCATTTTTAAAATGAAATAATTTGAGAGTTCTGTGAATTTTATTAATGTTAATCACAACAGTTATGTTTAACTATTTTTCTGCCAGCAAAGGAAACAAATAAAAAACAAACATTAAAGTTATATCTCCTAGTCACCCGTTTCTACTGTTTTATAACTTTTATTTGATTTTTTATAACATCTTGAATCATTAGTTTAATCTGTGCGCTAGACGTAAATGCTAGACACTTTTATATAAGAGCAAACACACACACCAACACAGACACACAGAGGCTGTCTGCAGTTTACTCAGACCTCTTTAGAAACACACACTGCTGTCTGTACAGTCATGGCAGATACATGCACAGCGTCTACAAAACTTACTGTTTACACACTCATGGACACATGCACATATTCTGACAAATTCAAAGATAGTTCTAGTGACAGCAGTGAGCAAGTAAACTGTTCAGTCTGGAGAAGAGGGGGGTGGGGGGGGGGGGTGTTGGGGTGGTGTTTGGGACCGGTGACCAAGAGAACATAACGATAATTATAAAGGTCTTCAGAAAGAATGTCAACAGTTTTGACAAGACATGGCAAATCTGCTTAAAACAGCAGATCCAACACCTGGAGCTTACTGTGGACAATTACTCCAAAGGGTAGGTCAACATGTAATTTATTGTGCTATTGTCTGCATGTAAAATTAGAAAACCTGGACAGATTTTGATGGTTCAGATCATGGTACAGGGCTGATGTCAGATGTGTTAGCCACATTTATTGCACTGTACCAATTAAACTGTGGAATGTTACGGAATAAACAGTACTTAAAGATTTATGTTAGTTGAATGCTCACTATATGTAGTAACTGTAAATAGTTTTTTATTCTACGTCTTGCCTAAATAAGAATATAAAACAGTTTTGGTCCTTGATGCTAAGTGGTCAATTGCTGTGAAAAAGCACAACTATACTCTTCCCTGAGCTATACTATTTGTCATTATGGGTGTCAACGCACCCATAAATGTTTGTATTTAATGTTCAGTATTTCATAATCATTTCATAAATGCAA
This sequence comes from Chromobotia macracanthus, assembly GCA_036877525.1. Lineage (NCBI taxonomy): Eukaryota > Metazoa > Chordata > Actinopteri > Cypriniformes > Botiidae > Chromobotia > Chromobotia macracanthus. Next base: position 6,245,915 of record JAZGTH010000027.1, on the reverse strand, counting down.
TATAATACTCAAAACCGTTTTGTATTGTGAATATTGTCAAAGCAGGGAGCTGTTGTTATTATTGATATGGCACAGTCACGGTTGCCTTATTGCTTCTTTAAAATGTGATTGAAAGTATAATATAAAAAACTAAAACACAGTCTTTCACCTTATGTTTAAAGGGACAGTTCACCCAAAAATTAAAATTCTTCCATCATTTACTCACCCTCATGTAACTCCTAATTCCACATGAATTACTTTTTTGCTGTAATGGAACACAACAGAAGAAAATATGCTGAAATACATTGGTATAACCCAACAACATTAGCACCAATTAACAATAATTGTATGGACACAAAAACAATGAAACATTTCTCAATGACAAAATAAGACAAAGTCTTTTGTATCTCATATTAAAGGACACATAGGTTTGGAATGGCATGAAGGCAAGTAAATTATAGGAAAAAATATGTTGAGTAAACTATCCCTTTATGTGGAACACCTCATGTTCAGTTCTGGATCTGTCATTCTATCTGTGTCGGTTGAGTCTCTCAGTCTCATGCTTTAGGCACTTTGGGAAATAGCCTGAAAATCAGTGATTTAATTAACCCCATTTCATTCTTCCTTTACAGTCTATGTGTCATCAGCAGTTTTGTGACTTCCTTTTGAGTAATGAAAACAAAGCTGTTTTTTGGGCAAATTATGTGTGATAACCTTTAGTACTGATTTGACATTTTACTGATTGTTAAATAGCATTATTATTGTATTACTCATGCATCCAAAATGCACTCTGCATTCACAGTCATTCAAAACCTCTGTCTTGAGAGGGGAGATTTTCCTCCAGAATGCGCAAAGAACTCTTGACTGTTGACATATTGTTTCACACAGTACATGCCAAAGGTTGGAAATTGATGCTAGTAACCAGCACCTACACATAAAGGTTTGGGCTACTGTACGTCAGAGAATGCTGCAAATCTATTGAATTCAGATGGGGATGTCATATAGCATTGAAGCAGAGAGATTGCAAGAGTTTGCAACAGTGTCACTCCATAACCGTCTATTAATCCAATTTTCTGTGTTCCTGCTTGATTTCAGACTAACTATTTTTAAACTCTTTCCACACGCTTAATTTAGAAGTTCGCAATTAATCTTCTTCCTGTTCGAAAAAGCATCATCAGAGTTTTCTCTAGTATATAGGTGCTGTTTCAGGGCTGGCAGGAGAAACTTCATCTGTCTTTAGGAAAACACTGCTGTCCTCATTTCAAATCCCAGTGAGACAGACCAGCCAGCAGTATAAATGATATATAGACTACATCTGTATTAATCTAGAAACACTCAAGATGCACAATTTTTTAAAAGTAAAGCAAATTTATCTCAGATAAATAACACTTACACTAACACTTATCTGGGGTCTGTACAGTCTTGACCCTTTTCTTATATTTACACTGAAAACCACAGCCTTAGCCAACTATAAGCACTGACATCCCAACATGCTCTTAAAACAGATTGTGACTTGTTTAATCCCTGCCTCTAGCTATTTGTTTCAGCACAACCTAACTAGGATGCAGAACCCTAGATAAACACATACTGTTACGATATTTTATTTGAGTGTTATATACTCAATGCTAAGAGGGCAAAGAGCATCATCACATCAATGTAATAAGTACATCTTGGACTCCATCTCACAGAGAGCAGCTGAAAATACCTTTTCCTGTTAAACACTATATAAAGTGCTGATAAGGAACCCAGAGAATGTGGCAGTGTGGTTCGAGGCTGTTCTCTGGTGGTTATGTTCAGGCTATCGCTGTGATTACAGATTGTAAGTGTAAGTGTAAGCTGTCATAACATAATCACACAATTTTAAATAATGCTGTTCACGCACATGATAACTGCTTTGCTTATATATTACACATACATTTTAGTGCTGTAAGATGTAGCTACATGAAAAATGTTAGTAGTACAAGTGTTAACTAAATGTTTTTAAAATGCTCTATAATGTGCTTTAGATTTCTTTGAAAGTCACAGCGCAACTGCAACTGTAGCTTTCATGCATGAGGGTGAGGTTGCCAGGGCTAACAAAAACTTGAGGTATGATAGATTTAGGTTTGGGTCCCATATTAAAAAAAGCATTTCACAAGAACATATAAGTAATGACACTCTGGGTGTTTGTGGTTTTATGATAGAGATTCCTTACTGCTTCTTTCAGTTTGGTTTCCAAACACTTTGACATGATAACATTGACAGGATAATATGATAAATGAAGTCTCCTGCAGGGTGTAGGTAGCTGTTTTAAACCAGACTGTGTCTGATTATTCATGTAGTTGCCCCAAAAGTACAGCTGCAAGTATTTTGATATATTGTATATAATAGAATATGAAAACCACTACGAATATGGACCTCTTGAAAATGTTTTTCTTCTATTCTCTCTCTCTTGATCTCTATGTCTCATTTACAGTCATTAAAGTCTAAATGACTGCTTATGACTGGTCTTACTGGAGGTTTAATATATGTTCTTATATATAACAGGTTTTAAATCAGACTTCTAGACTTGAGATTTAGTCACTGGAAAACGTCCTGTCCTCCAACAAACTTGAGAACAAACTCCACCAGCAAACCAGTGAGATTAACCACCTTCGAGACACAACAGAGTAGAGTACCATTTACTGACACACAAAATTCAAAATAAAACATTTACAGTATCTTGCCCTTTCCTTTTTTTAAAAAGTGTGTAATTTCTTGGCCAATAGCATCATCAAATGAACCATCATCAGTTGCCATTGGTCATGCAAGCAGACCCAGCCCTGAACTCTTGCCATTAGTTGAGGCAATGTCACTAATTAGGAAGAAATCGTTTGCTACAGAGAGAGTTTGAGAGATGAGAAATGACGACACAGATGACAAATTGCTTGTAGTTGAAAAGGACACAGAGTATACTGAGGATGTGTGGAGCATTTGCAGCTTGTTCTTACACATCATTCACATAAAGAAAATAACCCCACAAGTAACTTGCAATTTTTAATGTTTCAAACAGAGATAGTGACAGAGATTTGTGATAGACTGCAGCTTTCAAAGAATAAGCTTATACCTTAAGCTTTATATATATATATATATATATATATATATATATATATATATACACACACTACCAAAGTTTGACTGAACACCACACCACTTGACTGAAATGTTTCTTATCTTAAAAATCCAACATATTAATTTAATTTTTGTTATTAGAAAACTACAATAAAAAAATGTTTTTGAAATAGATGATTTAGACCAAATAATGAAAAAAGAAAAAAACAGCCAATACGAGCACACGATAGAGGGGAACTCCTTCAAAACTCTTTTAAAATCTTCTCAGGATGAGAAGATGAGATTCTAGATCTATTGCAACATGGATCGTCATCCAGCTCCACAAAGATGGGACACTGGACTTCCACAGAACCTGGAAAGAGTATAAAATGGTACTGCATGTCCTGATAGACAGACAGACAGACACACCTATGAGTTTACCTGGGCAATGAGAAACAAAACTATAGGGAACGAAACTCAAATTCATGACAAAGGCAATCTCAAAGGCAGATGGTGTTGAAACCCCACAGCAACATATTTTCTATCTGTAACATAAATCTTACAGCATAGCTATGTTGTTTGATGCAGCAAGTGCTGTGAAACCTTGCTTTCATGTGTTGCTTGATCAGCGTGAGGCATGACTGCTCTTACATATGCTGCCTCTCATACCATACGTAATGCTGTGAAATAAGATCATTCACATCCTCATACCCTCTAATGCCATTATTTACACAGAGACATGAGAACAAACATTCAGGCATGAAGGTTGACTTTATTGCTGTCAGTAATCTTTCCATCAGAATATTTTGTTTCAGTGTTTTATTTTTGTTTGCTTTGTTTTCACAGATCTGTGATGCATGCATAAAAATGACACTTGTTAAAAGCACAACCTTTTGCGGGAAACCATTTGGCTCAGACTTCCAGAATGTAATGTTATTTACGCATGCTTTGTATTTCCAGTCGGTGACATTTTAAGAATGTGCCAAAATGTTTTCGGTTCTAATTCAAGATTTGTGAAACTTGTTTTTGAAATGTCTTTTTGAAACTTGTTTTTAAAACATTTGAAACTTTTTGAAAGTCGTGGCCACAGTATGTACATATGCATCAAATATAGTTTTTGGTTGCTGTACTGTGTGTAGTGTTACACATTATGTGGGGACCCTGTTTTAAGTTAAGATTACCTTAATGATGCAAGACCCCTCATCATACCCAATCAAACACCCGAACTGGGCTGTACAATATATTCAAATTATCTAAATTTCACAAATATACATTTTGTAATATGAATATCACAATGGTTTGCAATAACTGAATGTTATTAATACTTCAAAAGGTTATATATAGTCAGTTAATACAGATAGAAGACGGTTAAAGTGATGCTTTCTTTTCCCCGAAAAAAGTGAAACATAGGTTGGTTAATTTTCAGTTTTATCTTTTTGTTATATTTAAAATTTTTAATATGCTGATTTAACAAATTAAAACCATCACTGTTTTTTGTTCTGGGCAGCCTTGAACCTGAACAAGCTAGTTATGGTCTACAGTAGTGCTTGAAATTTACAGACATGTGCTTTTTATTTGGTTGGAACTAAACTGTCTAGGACCGAAGCTGAATCTGCTGATTAAAAACACTGTGGTCTGCACCACTAAAACAATCAGCGGGATTGCAACAAGCAAAGGCATCAGTCTAGTATTCTTTGAAAACAATAAGAAATAGCACAAACAGACACAATAATACAATCAGAATTCCCCAGGTTACTGTTACTTTAATGTACATGCTGTGTGTAACCAGTTTAGTCAACATGTTGAGAGAAATGAAGTAACGTTACACACTGTAACTGTTATGTTAGTACTTTTTCACTACATTTGTTTTCTATATGTAGCCAGGAAGTCTTTAATTCCGCACCCGAAATCCACTGTCTTGCAAAGTTTAGCTACAACCCTAATAAAACACACCTGAACCTGCTAGTCAATTTTTACAAATTTGTTAATTACTTTCCTGTAAAACAATTTTACTTGACCAAAATCAGAAGTAAAAATTATACCAAGAAAAACACAAATCAGTTCCTGACAATATATACTGTATGCATGATGCACATAGTTATGAATAACTTTGTGGCAGATATTGTTTGTGGAATCATTTTTGAGCTTTAACTGTGAAGTTTTGATGCGATTTGTTTCAAGAAGGTTAAACTGTACAAATATTTTAACTCATTTTAACACGTTACATTTCAATGCATGAATACCTGGAAAAATTCTACCACGCTAAACAATAACAACTAAAAAAACTGTGCGGTAATATTGTTGCTTACTGTGATCTGATCTGTCAATCATAACAGACATATAGGCAAGGCAATGCAAATGTAATTTTAATAAACTGTTCACAAACCCGGGAAAGTTTTTCATTCTCTGATCTGATTTGAGCTTAAGTTTAGAAGAAATGGTTCTGCAGAGATTACTAACATAAACTAACATCTGTAGAGATGAAACTATCATTGTGAAAGGTTAATTAAGTTATGAAAGCTGACAGATGGCTGACAGAAAAATTGAAATTAAAAGTTTAAGTAGTTTTAAAAGTTTAAATTAAGTAGTTATTTTAATAGGAAGAAAATGTGTGAAGAAAATCATCAACACTTTATGAAGCTTAAGCATAACTTACTGACCATTTGTTGAAAAGTTTCATGCCCTATTTTGTACTTTAAATACACAAAGATCAATAAACTGCTTTATTTTGACAATATATCAAAATTCATCATCTGATCAGCAGTTAGAACTGTAAGGTACTTAATCTGACAAAATTATTTTTTATTAACTGTAAAATAAGTCATAAGATTACTGTTGATAAGATCTGTTGTGATTGTTTCAAACACACGACTGGTTTCGAGTTCTAAAACATTCCGCCTGAGGAGTGTGAAACAAACACAGCTACAATGTTAAGCCAATAAAAAAAAGTATGAGGAGTGTACATGCAGATTTACTTAGCAGACCAGTCTTCTCAACTATCAACCACAACAGGCTAAACTACAGGTAATAAAGTCCTATTTTTATTCTAACAAAAATAGTAATGCACTGAAATTTGTTTTTTATTTGCCGTCTCACTGGGATTTTGAATTTTAAATCGCATTTTATACAATATGAATGTAACTGTGATCTCTTTAGATTCTTGGTTTGTGGTGAACAGCAGCTCATTCCACAATGCTCAATCTGTGCCTGATTCTCTCTGCAGTTTGTACTATAGGGTTCACAAAACGTATGTATCAGACTGTTTCGCTCACTGATACATGTGCTACTTGTGCTTCACACTGTATTATTATATAAATTCAGATACAAACAGAAAACAGTCATTATGCACTGATTTTGTAAGATTTCTCCACTATTCTGTACTGTTATGTTTAGGGTGATTTATAATTGTGAATATAGATTATGATTTAAAGTAACATTTAAAATAAATATAATGGCTCTAAAAATGTTGTCCTGCATTGTTCTTACTATTTAATGGAATTGTATTTACCTACAAACCTCAAGATATACAGGATAGACAGACTCTTTTATTTGCCCTGTGTGTTTATGTTATGTGTTAATGTGGATGTTATTAGATTGACCCACAGATTTTATAGCTGTTGTTCTCTGTTTCAGCTCTACCTGAGTTTTATTCATACTCACTTGGTGTTGGTGAAGGCACTGGATATGCGTTTTCCACAGCACATGAGGGTCGCATCACAGGAATCAGAGTTTGGGAATACCCCAACAACTATATCACTGGGTATGTTTGTTTAATAACAATTAGACTGCCCTCATCTTCCATGACCATTACTGTATATTTATTTAATTTACTAGAAGCATGTCTAGTGTAAAAATGATTAAAAAAACATTATCATAACATTATTATAACATTCTACAAACTTGTTCTTCTTTCCATTTATCAATAAATAAGTTCTGGATCTTGCACGTCATTCATTATTGTCTGTGCATTGCACTGTAATTACATGTTTTTTAGGATCCAACTCAGATATGAGAGTAACTGGACCACAACGGTTGGTTCAGAATATGGCAGTCTGATGGAGGTGGAACTTTATGAAAAAGAAGCCATCATTCAGGTCTCTGGGAAGTATTACTCGGGTTACATCTATGAACTGATGTTTGTCACTAATCAGATGAGATCTTTTAAAGTGGGGGTGTCTGTTGGAACCTCGTTTAACTTCTACCCAACCCAGAGAGGAAGTCAGCTGCGTTTTCTCAGTGGTCGACAGAATGGATGGGGCATCACCTCCATTGGGGCTCACTGGGCCATGGTCCACATTTACATTATGTCGGAAAAACCTAATTATCAAACCAGATATATTTCTTAACCTCCCACTACAGTAGGCCAGTTATGTAAACAATAACCATAATTAACATAATTGATCAAAGTTAATGAATACTAAATGGTATTGCCTCTTAATTTTTTGTAAATCTTTGTACTTTGTAGCATTAGAATTAGTAGTAGTTAATGTTTAAAAATTTAAAATATGGCTATATTGCGTTCTATGATTCAACTTGGACCTCCACAGAGATGATTTTTGATGATTTGATTATACATGTTAGTCTTGTTTGTCTATCATACATTCATTGTATCTATATATATATAATAGCAGACTATTTGTATTGTCATTAGCCTAATTAAACATGCATAAACAACATTGTTTTAACAACATTTTATTTCTTATTTATTTAGTCTTTATTTATCCCATTAGAAATTTGAGTCTTCAGTCATTTTTCCACAATGTACAGTGTAAACTTATTTTTAAACTCCACTTGTAAGTTTGTCCATGGTTGAATGTTTCACACCACAATGACAATTGACAATACATATATGTAAAATACATTATGCAGTACAATTTTTTAACAGTAACTATAAAAATAAATAGTCATGAAATATCCATACTGTATCTTATCTTATACTGCACCATCTGTACTGGACAGTCCTTTAATACACTTTCTGTGGGCTGACATTTATTGGACACTTCATAAGTACACTATGACTATAATCAACAAACAAGAAATAAAAACAACAATTTTTTGATATTTTTATTATCTGATTGACACGTGTTTATCAGTAGTTTTATGGTTGATATTTGCTCTAGAAGTATTTCTGTTAACAATGATGAACGTCAACATGATCAGTCTTGATGGCAGCTGTGTCATTTTTCATTTAAAGCCAATATTTTGCATTAGTTTTTCTATGTTATTTAATCAGTGCTTATAGTTTTTTCTACTATGCATAAGTGAGGTTTGTTTAACAGACACATTAAAAAACATTAATGTTTCCTGTAACAGTACTGATTTACCATCAGCATTTTATCTTATATTTTCTCAAAACTCCCTGTTGACACATTCCTGGTGTTTAGCCAATGAAACAGAATATGAGGAACAAAACATGTCAATCTCAGCATCTATGACAGGTGACATTTCTGCAAATGCCACTGATGCTGATTCTGCATTTGACAGATCAGATCAACTGTCTGCTACAAGTATGCGTGGACAAAACAGCTGATTTTTACAGTGTGATAGACAGCAACTTACTGTATTCCACATGCCATAAAATCACAAAGCATATCATCTGTGATAAGACTGTCCGGTTCTTATAAGACTGGTAAATGTGCAATATGTAATCAAACAATTTAGACATGCATGCAATAATAATCTCTGTTATGGCAATGACGGAGCACCTTCCACCTTAATCTATTGTGCAAACTTACATAAAAGAAACATTAGACAATGATAGGAAAAAGTTGTTTAGCTTGTTACAGAGAATAGTATGAGCACTATGAGGAGATATTTCTGTATCTTACTATTCAGGGTTCCTGTAATTTACTGGTTTGTCTAGATTTTTTTAGAGTAATTTCTCATCATTATTAATGTAACTTTATGGGGACTAATATTAACTGTTTGGGAAGGAAATACTGTTTCAGACTTTCATTCTGTTAACTATTTTTAGACATTATCAAAGATATTTCTTTGTTTCAATATTTCTTTGCTTTGGCAGCACAAAGGTTGTGGGTTCAATTCTCAGGGAACACACTTAAAATGTATACTTTAAATGTCACTTTGGATAGAAAGCTTCTGACAAATGCATAAACGTAAATGTAAAGATGTCACAAATTAACTTCTGTGTAAACCTGCAATACAGTATATTGACCTGCACAAACTTATACACAATCCCTAGTTCATAAAAACTAAGATAACATAATGCTAATGGATAATTACCATACTCATATTCTATGACAGAATATGCATTTCTACAACACATGGTACTTCAGAGCCCTTCAAAAGATATCATTGTATTCCTATGGCATCATGTTTATAAACAAGTAACAAGTAACTACATGCACAATGAACATGACATCTTTTAATTTTAACATTTAAATTGCTTTTATTTCCTGCATAATATCTGAATATTTATTTATTTATTTAACTGGGTACACAACCACTAACTCATGCAAGCTACAGGGCATTACTTTTTGATTGACTTTGTTTTCAGATGGTCAAAATGGAATATTGTATGGAGTGTCATAGATTTCAGGCTTTTGGAAAGCATGAGAAAGGCCTTTATTATATTAGGTTAGTCACAGAGCACTTACATACAAGCAACAAATACTCAAATACTGTTTTAAAACTCATTAATGAACTTTCATTTACAAAACAAGATAATAACATTTATTATAATAAAAAACATTGTAGTCTTTTAAGTGTCTTTCCATCAGATAACTGGTTTCTATTGTTTTGAAAAATAAAGGACATGCAAATACCAGATGCAGAAAACATTCTGTTAAATTCGAATCAAAGTAGCAGATGCATTTCATCATATATTAAAAGCAGTTAAACAGAGAACATCTGTCTGAACATTCTTTGCACTTGTAGACCACATCTTGTTCCATTACATTCCATGTGAGGTGTGTCAGAAGAGTCTGAACCACAAAAACACTTCAACCAATAGAGGAGATTTTACTTGACGAGAAAGTATAAATACATGTCAATTCAGTCAGCAGACAGTCTCCTCAAATATCAACCACGTCAAGCATAACTGCAGGTAATTATCTTTATGAAACAATGTAAGCATATCTTTTTTGTTTACGTCTGTATCTGTTGAATAACAAAATACTGTATTTATTTTAGCAACAGTATTTTCAGATTCATTTACCGTTCATTATATCTCAAAAACAATGAGCATATGTCAGCATCAGTTTGTCAATGTGTAGAATAATGCAATTAGCTGATGTATAGTACTGGTTCTTTTCATTCAAGGCAATGAGACCATATTGAGCCAAAAATATAAATGAACTAAATCAGGATGCAATGGTTCAGAACATTTGCATAAGTGCTTCACTGGAAGTTGTTTTTATAGTGTAGATTGGCATGGATTGGAATCCAATTTGTATTATGTACTTACAGCTTAATGAACAAACACCTACTCTGTCTAATTTTCAGATTCTTGGTGTGTGCTGGACAACAACTTATTCCAAAATGCTGCATGTGGTTCTGGTTCTTGCTGGAGTTTGTACAGTGGGCATGGCTATGCGTGAGTATCAGTCAACCCTCATTAGACTGTCCATGGCTCTTTTCATTTATAGTGTGCTGTCCTCAAATTTAAATAATTTAAAAATTCTAAATAGTAATTGTATTTATTATTAGTCATAACTCTGTATAACTATCAAATGAGAGAATGACCTCTACGTATTTTAAAAAGAGACGTTTAGGAAGACATTGTCTAGTGGAATTCACTAGAACCCATGAATTTATTTTTTATAGACTGCTATTGAAGGACACACAGATTTGTCACACTGACTTACAGCTGTTATTCCCTCTTTCAGCTTTGCCTGATTTTTACTCTTATTCACCTGAAGTTGGTGATGGCAGTGGAAACATATATTCTTCAGCACATGAGGGTCGCATCACTGGTATCAGAATTTGGGAGTATGCTAGCGCATACATTGGTGGGTAAGTTCATCTGTACACCACTGGATTACTGATTATCCATGTAGACTATTACTTAAAGAGAAAGTAACATAATGTGATGTGATTTTTAGATCTTTTTTTATATAATATTCTATGATGTACTGAGGATGACTCATGTCTCTTTAGAATCCAGCTGAGATATCAAAGCAACTGGACCGAACTGATTGGTGCAAATTATGGCACTGCAATGGAGATGATGCTCTTGGACAATGAATTCATTGTTCAGATCTCTGGAAAGTATGACTCAGGTTACATCTTTGAGCTGATGTTTGTCACTAATCAGGGGAGATCTTTCAAAGTGGGGCAGCCCTCTGGCACCTCCTTTAACCTCTACCCGACCCATGATGGAAGTGAACTACGGTTCATTAGTGGTCGACAGAATGGATGGGGCATCACAGCCATCGCAGCACACTGGGCTGTTTACAGTGACAACAGTGTAATGCCTTAAGGCAGAAGTCATGTAAAGATGTTGATTTTTCTTTTGTGTTGTGCATTATTGAGCTTCTAACATGATTATTACTTGATTGCTGATTATTACAAACACTGCTGTTTTGTTCATTTTAATCAATGCTATGTAAAGTGAGTCTTTTTAAAAATAAACCTTCGTCTAAATAAACATGAAGAACATTATTTTAATTCTCTTGTCTCTTTTACTACCTATTAGACCTTTGAGCAAATCTTTGTTAGCTTTATCCAGGTATGTTAGTGTCAATACACAACTAGTTGAAATTGTGACAATATGACCCTCTATGGGCACAAAAGGTCAGCGTTCTTTAGTCTAAATGTATCCCTGGACTTTTCTAAGGTTGTGTAGTCAAAATGTAGCAATATGTGTCTATATATGTGCATGTATAAACGGTAAATAATAACATTACTGTTAGAAATATTTTCCCTAATTTGTCAAATGAGAGTGACATAATATTTTTCAAATATTTTTACAATTTTACATTTATGAATTTTGCATTATACATTGTTTTTTATAGAAAATAAACAATAAATATGATATGTGAATATACTAAAGAGAAGCCTGTGTAAGGAAATGTTCTAAAGGAATTAGGAATCAATTCATTTCAAATAGTTTTGTGAATGTACTTTACAACAACCTACTGTTGCACGCAGATGTGGAATTTTAGGGATGACACTACACTGTCCAAACATAACAAAAGCAATGAAAGTACAGTAAACATGACACAACAATGACAGATGAAAACAAAGTTTACCGAAGTTAAAGATGCGGTATAAAAGGAGATTCATTTTATAATTTAATTGTATAAAATTGTAAGCACACATTTCAGGTATTTTGGGTTAAGGTGTAAAAGCTTTCTATAACTCCTATTTTTTAACAAAAGAAATGTTCAAACTACTTTTGTGTAATAAAAGTGAAACATTGGTTTTGAATTCTAAAACATTACACCTGAGGAAAACAGACCAGAACACAAAGACACAATGGTTAGCTAATAAAAGATATTTGTTTAGCCGTAAGGTATAAATGCAGGTTAACAGACCTGTGTTCTCTGAGCAAAATCAGCCATAACAGACTTAACTACAGTAATAACATGACTTCTATATTTATATACCTTATGTCAATGTCATAAAATGAATCTTTGTTAAAGATGTGCATGTGTACATGTATATTCAATAACACTGATCACATAGTAACAGAATGTTAAAGTAATTAAATATGTGTGATTAGTTTGCTATGTAGTCATTTAACAGCTGAACTGAATTTTGCATCATTGATGTAAAGAAAATCATTGATTAAACTATTTCTATAAAGCAGAATGACACAGATACACTGTGATCGCCCTAGATTCTTGGTTTGATGCTGATCCATGCATGATCCATGATGCTGAATCTGTGCCTGATTCTCTCTGCAGTTTGTTCTGTAAGCATGACAGTGCGTGATTATAACTCACCATACATCTGTGATAAATCTGACCAGATCACCCAAGTTTATATGCAGTACATATCAAATGTGTAAGACGTGTAAATCAAATTAATATATTTAATTGCTGGGGCTGATTGATTGAATTATTTTTATTATGCACCAAGATCCTCAGAATTGTACCCTGGCTGGTTATAAGAGACTTTTTAAATAAAACAAAATTATGAGAGAAGTTTTAAAAAATGCATTTGAAATAATGATATTTATAGATAATGCCTTAACCTGTAAATTCAAATGTGGCTATTTTGTGGGTTTTTACACAATTAAGATTACGAAATAAAAATAGCAATTGGGACTGTCAAAAAAGGAATCAAACAGATGTCAGTGTCAATGCTTCTGTGGAACACAAAAGATCTTTTCAAGTACATTGGTAACCAAACAACAGTGGCACCCATTTACTTCTATTGTAAGGGCACAAAACCACTCAAAATGTCTTCCTTTGTGTTTCATAGAAAAACGTCATATAGGTTTGGAATGACAAGAAGGTGGGAAAATGATAGGGAACATTTTTTTGGGGGTGAACTAACCCTTTGAACAGTTTGAACAGTACAAAAAGTAACACTTTTTAGACAGGGGTTAGGTTCTGTCTATCTCTGTGGTTATTTACATCTATCTTATCTCATAAATAACTGTAATTTATAACTGTTTGCTTCTTTCAGCTTTTTTTTCTATTCTCATACTCACCTTCGGTTGGGGGCGGCGGGGGTACTGAATACTCCACTGCACATGAGGGCTGTTTCACTGGAATCAGAGTTTGGGAGAACTCGGGCAGCTATATAATAGGGTTAGTGTTGTTTTCATTTATAAGTTCTGGTTCTCATCCATGTCATTTGTTATCATCTATGAAGAACACTCTATGATCTATTAAACATTATTGAGACATTTGTTTAGGCTCCAGCTGAGATATGACAGTAACTGGACAACAGTGATTGGTTCAGAATTGGGCAATCAACAGGAGATGGAACTCTATGATAAAGAATCCATTATTCAGATCTCTGGAAAGAACGAGTACAGTTACATCTATTAGCTTATTTTTGTTACTAATCGGGAGATTTTTAAAAGTGGGGCGACCTTCTGGAAACTTATTTAACATTTACCCAACCCGGAAAGGAAGTGATCTGCGTTTTCTCAGTGCTCGACACAATGGATGGGCTATCAACTCCATTGGGGCTCATTGGTCCATGATACGTAACTGTGACATGTCTCTGAACACAACAGTGAGAAAAGTTTAATATTTCATCCTTGAAATGAGATGAACTCAGTTTAGCTCTTTCAACATTACTGAGACATTACAATTTTATATGTTTAGACTGTTCATTGTAACCTGTCCTATGGTCAGTGCTTCTTCTTATATAGTCTCAGGTAATTTGTGTCAATATATAAATAAAATTAACATAAATATTATATAAACAATATTAATTTGTTATGTATTCATACTCAACTCAAAGAAATGAAGACAGCACCTAAAAATGCAAAACACTCAAAAGCCAATGTTCAGCTTAGAGTGTAGACATGTAAGCAGAAGGTAGTTTAGCTTGTTATGAGAATGGAATGCCTACCATGAGGAAATATTACTGTATTACTGTTCCTGTAATTTACTGGTATTTCTAGATTTCTCAAATTCCAGCCATTTCTCATCATTGCTTATTCACAACTTTCATAGTGACAGTTTTGGAAACTTTTTTTATTTTCTCTTCTCTTATCTCTACAAAAATATTTACTGTATTATGGGGCTTGATGTACAATAAATAATAAAAATGCACAAACACTACATTTTTTTCCCTCCAACAAACCTTTTTTAGATATATCACCAGATAGTAAAAGGAGAAAACAATGTTTTTGCAATGTCAAATTAAATTAAATAAAAAAATCTTTCAATTACATTTCTAAAGCATACATAAAACTTTATAATATACAAAAATATATTAAAAATAATACAAAAAATGTCCAAACAACAAAAAACTGTTGTTGCCATGTTAATTTTAATTTAATTTACTTTTTAAATTTTTATTTTAAACATTCTCAGACTAGTTATGCTGCAGACAATCAATTTCTACAGCAATTTTGTCTAGTAATTCCAAATTATCCATGCAGTTCTGGACCAGAACTAGACTAGAGGGAATAACCAGCTGTATAACTTCAATTTCAATTAAATAAGTAGTTTTTAAAAGTTAATTTAGATAACCTTATGTCACATGTTCAGTTTATGGAATTATTTTAAACATTCTTTGCACTTGTGCCAAATGTTGTTCCAAGACATTCCATCTTATGTAGGTGTGTCACAAAAGATCCTGAGAGACAAAAGCTCTTTAACCAGCAGATGTTTGATTGACAGGAGAGTATAAATATAGGTAGGTCAGCAGACCAGACTCATCAACAGTCAGACAGGCTCAACAACAGGTATAGAATATAGCATTATATTTCTGTAACAATGTAACAAAGTACTTTTTTTGTCTCTGTCTATTTTAGTGTCTTAGTTGTTGTCATGAAGTTCATATCTATTTAATAATGAGACTATTGAGACTATTTCATGGGTGTGTTAACAAAAACACAGATCAGCATTTATCAAAAGTATGTAAATGTATAATGTTTGCAGTAAGAGTTATTTAGTTATTATTTTATTTTTTTATTTAATTTAATTAGTTATGTATTTAATAGGAATACTTATTTATTAGCCCCTGTCTTTAGCATCTAAAGTAATTTGCACAGAAGGTCCAATTGATCCAAGCATGGTATCTCATTTAAGGACTGTGGAATTTACTGATCTAATTATACTCTGATCTGTTGAGCAAACTGGCATAAAAAGATATTTCAGATATTTCTGCCACCTTAACCCCTTTAGATTGGTGTGTGCTGGGACAACTTTATCCAAAATGTTGCATCTTATTCTGGTTCTCGCTGGAGTTTGTACAGTAGGCATGGCTATGCGTAAGTATCAGTCAACAGTAATTTATGTCCTTTTAAGACAACAGAAATTAATATGGTGACCACTTAATCCAGTACAGACTAATCTTTCTAATGTAACACTGTTTTAATAATTTAGGGCTTTTTAATAATAAATTATTATAATACAAACAGAACAGTTGTTAAAATGATTTTTACATTCATCTGGCTAGATCTGTCGTTAACCCTAACTTTATCTTAACTGTAAAAAATAAAAGTTAACTTCAAAAATAAAGCAATTGGCCTCAAAGCCTTTTTGAGTTTATTCAACTTCAGTGGTTGATGTTGTGTCAAATCATATAAAAGTTCACTAAAATATGTAAACTAATATGTAACCCCCAAATATGTGTATAAATCTACCACTATATACTGTCAATGCGCTGGGCTACTCCACTCTGTGCGAGGAGGGTTGTTTATTTATTTTATTGAAATAGATGCATATAAATGAAAGAAAAGCAAAGAAAAGAAAAAATTTAAGCAATAAGCTCCAGGAAGCCGTGGTGTAAAGTAAATTTGAGAACAGTTGTTAGGCAATGTGCAGAGTTTTTATAAAATGGAAGGTTTCTTAAAACAACCACATCAACAAAAATATAACAGTATTGATAAAATATTATTCTTCTGCTATCAATATATTTGTTTTTAGAAACAGCAACACTCATACGCAGTGGCACACAATAGAGAATGTGAAGCTGATGTCATGCCTTGTTGAATTTTGGGTAAATTTTTAGTTTCTATGCCATATTAGGAGGATCGTGCTGCCTTTCTGCTAGTGAGTTAAGGGCAGTTTTTTATATTTTGTTGTAATTATGAAAAATATAGGTCACTGTAGCCACTGTATGTTATTCCTGCTGCATTAAGAATAGGCGCAGTAACTCGCCCCATTGTTCAAGGAGAACACTGGGCAATTGAATGCATTTTTCAAATTTTCTCCATGTTTAAACACCTAGGAAAGCAAGCTGAGAAGGTGACAGGAAGAGACCTGATAGCAAGTCACACTGATGAATAGAATAGAATAGAATAGAATAGAAATAGCTTTATTGCCAAGTATATTTACATACACAAGGAATTTATCTTAGTGACATGAGCTTCCGGTGCAGAATTAAAATAAGTTATATAATACAATAAAGTGCAGCAATAGAAGTAGATTTGTGAATGTTATTGCACAGATATGTTATTTACAGTATTATTTAGACGTGTATAGATTATAATTGTTATTTACAGATGTACAATTCGGGATGTTATATAGCAATATACAGTTGTGCTGGGTACTTTTAATTTGTTGTTATTTGTTAGTTGTTCAGACTTACTGTTCTTGTGTCTGGCGGTTCTGGTGCTTGGTACTCTGTAGCGCCGGCCAGAGGAGAACAGTTCAAAGAGGGAGTGCGCTGCGCCCCCATTTATTAAGTTTTATTATCATCAAATAAAAATAAAACGTGAAAATAAAAAAAAAATGTCCTGCATAACCACTAATTTGGTTGTAATTTGGTTTTTTTGTAATTTGGTTGACTCTGGTAGTAGCTTATAATAAATTAGTGTATACAAATTGCATATATATAAATGTAATGCTTAAGAAAAGCATGATTTGTTATAGATTTATAGCGGTTATTCTCCGTTTCAGCTTTGCCTGATTTTTACTCTTACTCGCCTGCTGTTGGTGAAGGCACTGGATTAGCCTATTCCACTGCACATGAGGGTCGCATTACTGGTATCAGAGTATGGGAGTACACCAGCTACTATATTAGTGGGTATGTCTGCTGAAGCACAACTGGACAGTCCTTGTCTTTCATATAGACCATTTTAAATTATGTTAAACATTTTGTTAAAATGAAATATAAATGTATATAGATGATTGTTTTAAAATGTGAGATTGTAAAATTGTTTTAAACACATTAAGGAAAAATTATTAAAACTTTCCATAGTTCATTTTAAAGAAGTTTATAAAAACATTTTAATGCACTTTCAAAACCACCATCATTTGTTGGTCGGTTAATATAGTAAGTTTTGTTTTGAATCTTAGTCTATATGGTTTTGGGTCATAGTATGCACCTCTCATACTGTACACACACACACACGCACGCACACACACACACACACACACACACACACACACACACACACACACACACACACACACACACACTATATATATATATATATATATATATATATACCTGTGTAGGTTTCAACTGAGCTACGACAGGAACTGGACAGACATGGTGGGTGTAAGTTACGGCAATCTAATGGAGATGACCCTGCTGGACAAAGAATTCATCGTTCAGGTTTCTGGAAAGCACGACTATGGTTATTATGGTTACATCTTTCAGCTCATCTTTGTCACTAATCACGGGCGCTTGTTTAAAGTGGGACAGCCTTCTGGCACATCGTTTAACCTCTACCCGACACACGATGGAAGTGAACTACGATTCCTAAGTGGTCGACAAAACTGGAACGGTATCACCTCCATTGGAGCTCACTGGGCTGTGTATTCCCCCAATGCACCAGTAGAGAGCAGTGTTGTTTCAACTCAGCCTTGATATTACTCTGCTCTACCTGAAAAACAACGCAACATCTACAGACACTTGTTTTTGTTCACGTGTTTTTGCATTAGTGACTTTTTCTTTTATCATATTCTTAGTTCTAATAAAGCTAATAATACCTAATAATAGCACCTAACAGGCTAAAAGGGTATACGTAGTTTCAGGGAATTTGCCTCATCTTTGTCTCATCTAAATAAACTTATAAACAACTACAGTTTGTCTCGTTTTGATAACTATTAAAGGAAACTGAAATTAAGGGAATTGAGATAATATAAAATTGGTTTATTCACCACTGAATGTATGCCTTATAAAAATGCTTTTTGTTCTGAGGATAATTAAACATATAATTAAATTATTAATTATATGTTCTAAATGTTTCTCTGCATTCTTGTTTTGGGGTGTGTCTGATCATATCTTTCCTGTATGCTACTTAAAGTCTGCAAGGCCCTGCAAGACATTAAGGTTTTTACATTGCTGCTGTGTTAAGTCAAACAAGTTAGGAGAAATAATTACAAATCAAATATATGAACATTGTAATTAAAGCTGGGATGCATATGGTAAACAAAGTGAGACAGAATTACTGGTGACAATGTAGCTCTTTTAAAGTCACATGGAAAAACAGAATGAGAGATGCCACTTGAAGACTTAAGCTCAGCTTAATGGCCTGAAAATGACTTTCCACTAGAGCAGAAGAAGAGGAGCATAAAGCAAGTACAGTAACAAAGAGGAGCCCAGAGGAAAACAGAGACACCAAGCACAGGTTACAATCCTCTTTAACCCTATACTTGATATACCTGTAGTGCTTATTTCTATACTGTTGGTGCATGACACAGTAGCAGTGGTGCAGTTGTCAGGTTTGGGTTATGTTTTTATGTTCAGTTTAGTCTTTATCATGTTACCATCCAAAGTTGCGAATGTAACTTAAATGCACAATTGGAATATTGCATAAAACATATGAGAATAAAGCACCATTTCCATCCATTCACTGTTTCTACTGGGTCACATAGAACAAAATCATAACTTCCTAAACTGGTGCCAAATATCACTAAAAACAGAAGTTTCTGCTATAGGAGAAGCTACTACAAGTCTAAGAGAAAGACTTTCAGACTTTTGCAGTAGCAGTTCACAACATTCTAGATTATGCAAAAAATTGTTGAGATGAAGTTCAATAACAGTTCAGTATTACATACATAACAACGTGATAGCAATATGACTATATTTTGGATATACTTAATCTGCATTTTCAAACGTTATCAAAAGTTAATCTTGTAAGGCAGCTGGTTTGAAGATGAACATTTGGTTTGTTTACAGAAACATACCATAAAACAAAAAAACACCAGTTGATACTTGTTCCCATGCTATGGTTCCTTGCTTCCCCCCGTGGGACGCTGATGACCCGAATTTCACCTCTGCTTTCCCTCTCATTTTAGGCTCAGATCAATGGAGCTCATTGAACATATATGTGCAACATATGGTGATGTTATTGAGTTTTCATTCTCATGTTTGATATCATTTTAAAGGTCATGGTGTGATGGGTAAAAAGGTGTAATTTCTTTAATTATGGGATAAAGTATATTAGAGGGAGAAAACTTAATAGAAAACCTATACTTCTGTTATGGGTGTGCTTCTGTCAAGACATCTGGGTACTGATTATCTCAACAGGGGTCTTTCAGGTCACAAGAAACTGACCAACCAAATACTGAACAGACCACAAAGTTTATGACTCTTTGTCTTATCTGTGTATATAAGGTGGCTAGGCAAAAGACTCGGGGAAGCTTTCTGTACCCAGAACTTCCCACACAACTGCTGCTGTGTGTCTCATTTGCCAGGTATGATTTAGACTTTGTACCTTGTTTTATTCTGTTGATCATGTATTGTTTTTCTTTGTATTCAAATTCATATGATGTCTTTTACTTCTCTAAATTGATGTTTTAACCTGCCTGGCAAATAAATAGTTTTTTCTTGATACATTGGAAGTTCTTAAGAAATTGTTATTACCGGTAGATTAGAAGGAGTCCAAGGTTACCGCAAAATTAGTGTCAGGATGTGATCATACTGGGGACTTGTTGAAAGGAGCTAGGAGCACATCAACCAGGTCCATCTCCAGGTTTCTGTCTATCACCTGTCTTAACAAGTTGCATGATCATGACTAAGACAACTGTTACTAGATCTGAGCAAGTATGGAACAGCCAGGTTTAATAATATTAGTTTACCCGGCAACCTCTGAGTAAGATCAAAATGACCTTTTTGTGATCGTGAGATCCGCGTATATATCGGCCGGCGCGAGACTCAGTGCGACCTTGGGTCCCTAATGAAAGAATAACTAAGAGTATGGGAATCTCCAAGTAATCAAATCTAAATTATAATCAACAGATAATTTGAAATCATAAATAAAATTGAAAATAAAAATAAAATTGGAGTCAGATTGGAACCAACCACAGGGTCAATAAAACTAAATTGTAACAAATTAAAGAAATTTGTAGGAATGCTATGGAAAGGCAGAACACGTGAGATACCTTCACCCACACCATTGGATTCCGTCGTTGGGCCAATGGGTGGTCCTTACAATCTCTGTTCTACTGTCTGTCTTATGTGGGGTCATTGGGAGAGCCAAGACTTTATCCCTGCATACACTCTTTAAAAAGTTGCTTTTTGGCTGTATGGTTTCATAAAGAACCTTTAATATCTATAGAACTTTTGTTTTACAAAAAGTTCTTTAGACTATTAAAAGGTAAGAAAGAAATGCTTCTCAGGACTAACCCACATACAAAAACATTCACACAGATTCAGAGAAATACTAAAAGTCATTCACACATCTAAGCTTTACAACTATATTATGGTACTTACTTTTATTGATTTATAATAAAATTTAGTAGCATTAAATTCATGGAGCAATTGAGTAACTTCATTGAAGACTATAAAGAATAAAGGGTGGCAAATGAGTTCAACTAATGCTTTAAAAAGAACAAGTTTAAATAAATTATTAATTTATTAATCACTGTTTCACTTAGCAGCCACTTAAATGTAGATATAAAGAGCAGAACGAAAGAAAGAAATATAAATAACCCGACTTTTGGAAAGTCTTAATTAAACTGGTGCTGCTTGCTCAGATTTTTGTTTATCCCTCCTTCTATTGTTTCCTTTTAATGAATGCAGCAAGAACATAAAGCAAATATGTCACCTTAAATAAACCAGAACAAGATCTGTTACATATTTAAAGAGACAAGCTGATGAATTGCTGTTTAACTGGTTTATTTCTGTGTAACTTCATGTAGCATTTGCGGGAAGGTAGAACGTATAAAATGAATACAGGTTGTTGTTGTTCCTTTATAATAATGTTTAATAATAGAACTCTACTGTTTGCATTACAGGACACTTACCATAGTATATTTACTTTTAAGAACATTTAATATGGACATAGAGTGTTGTTAAAGATTTTTCTTTAGTAAAGGAAATTATGCATTAAAGGAATAGTTCACCCCAAAATGAAAGTTATCCCATAAATTTCTCATTTTTAAGGCATTCTAGGTGTATACGATTGTATTCTATCAACTGGATATATCCAGTTGATAGCATCAAAATATATTTATAATATATTTATAATGGCAGCTAATGAAACAGAGATTTTGATGCTCCTTAATATAATTTAAATAAATTTCATTAGCTGCCATTATAAATATATATATATTCATGAGGCAGTTGTGGCCTACAGGTTAGTGAGTTAGGCTTGTAATGAGATGGTTGCTGGTTCAATTTCACTGTTGGCAGGTAGCAACTGAAGTGCCTTTGAGCAAGGTACCCAACCCCTGGTTGCTCACTGGGGCAGCACTGCTGCCCACTGCTCTGGGTGTGTGTGTTTGTTCACGACCTGCAGTGTGTGTTCACTCCTCATCAGTGATGGCCTAAATGCAGGTCACATTTCGGGTATGGGTTACCCGAATAACTTCATGTGATTAGAAGTTATTGACAGGCTGCCATATCTGAATTTAGCGTTCTGATCTGTTTGTTTACATGGATAAGGGATGTAACAGTAACTTAATAAGCTTAAAATAATAACCATTTTGTTTCACAAATGCATTGTGTAGCTTCAGAAGACTTTTATTAACCAGCTAGAGTCATATGGATTACTTTCATGGTTGATGTATGCGTTTTAGGAGCATCAAAATCTCTGTTTCATTCGCTGCCATTATAAAGCTGGGAAGAGCCAGGATATTACTTAACATCTGCTATATAATAACTCCTATTCTGTTCAACTGAAAGAAGAAGGTCATATATACCTAGGGTTCCTTGAAGGTTTGTAATAAAGCTAATTTTCTTTTTTAGATGGACTTTTCCTTTAAGATAAGGTTTGGAGTCTTTGCGCTCCATATGAAAACTGTTTCACTTGACTGTCACGTCTTTATTTATACACATAATATCTTAAAAGAGCTGCTACATTTACATTTATTTATTTAGCTTTTATTCAAAAAGATATACAAATGAGGGCACATTTATAAAGCAATATTTTGCTTTATAGAAGCCAACAATAAGCACAGTCTACATTTTCAAGTAGGAACAGAGTTGAAAAATTAACCACCCCCACCCCCAGAAAATATTTTTAAGTCAGCTTTCTAACATTATTGCAGTGGCAATAATCATGATTCGTGATGTTATATTCTTTTGAAAAAAAAATATTGTTGGAAATGTGTCAGCTTGCCATTCATTACCAAGAAGGAAATATCATTCCTAAAATAAACTTTGTTGTTCTAGCATAAAATGTTCCAAAACATTCCATCTATTATTATCAAGAAGAGGAGGGGTTATGTTGTAGAGTATATATTGATGTTTAATCAACAGACCTTCTAAAGCATCACTCACTTCATCTCACCTGCAGGTAATGACATCATATTAAATTAATCTATTCACTGTAAATATTATACATCATGAAGAAATATTTATCTGCATATGTGTGCATTTGTGGATACAGTGAAAAGAGATATTTGTTGTTTGAAGTTTAGTTGATGTTATTTTTATAAACATGGGATTATATCAACAAATTATTGCAATTTGCTTTAATCTTTAGATTCAAAGAGGAAAGTGAAGCTCTGATTATTCCAGGATGCTGTGTGTTTTCGTGGTGTTCTCTGCCCTGTGCACCGTGGGCATGAGTATGCGTAAGTATCACCAATTACTCGCTTGTGGAAAACAATCTTGGCACAATTTGTTTGTACTGAACTGATTAGAAATTAAATACAATTAAATCCGTAACTAAAATTGCACAGTGGCATAAATATATTTTACCTACAAATTTTATGTAAATGTTAGGCAGACTCTTTACTGTAGCCTAGAGTAGAGATGCATTCTTAACATTGATTATAGAAAAATGTACAGAGTTTTAACAGGTAGTTGTTGTTCTCTGTTTCAGCTTTACCTGATTTTTACTCTTACTCAATTGCTGTTGGGGATGGATATGGGACTGAATTCTCCACTGCACATGAGGGTCGGATCACTGGAATAAAAGTGTATGAGTATCCGTATTATTATGGCCAGTACATTAATGGGTGAGTTTTTCCCAGAAAACAGTTCAATCAACAGTTTAAACATGAGCAACTGATCAGTAAAAAAGATGGTATTCAATACATATAAACATTTATCCTTATGTTTGGGGTAATTTAAATTTTTTTGTACATATGTTATTCATTCTGTTCTGTGAATTATTTGACCACTGATGACATGTATCTTCTTAGGATTCAGATAAAATACGACAATAACTGGACTGAACTGATTGGTGTAAATTATTATAACAATCAAGAGGAGATGACGCTGTTTGAGAACGAATACATTGTTCAGGTCTCTGGAAAGTATTACAATGGCTACATCTCTGAGCTCATGTTTGTCAGTAATCGCGGGCGCTCTATGAAAGTGGGGCAACCTAATGGAAACTCGTTTAACTTCTACCCGACCCATGATGGAAGTGAGCTACGGTTTCTCAGTGGTCGACAGAATGGATTTGCCCTCACCTCCGTTGGAGCTCATTGGGCTATGTTCTACCCCTCAGCCCCAATAAGTTCCAACACAACCATACCATAAGTCAGACAGAACATTTACCAGTAGCTACTAACTTTAATAAAGAAAGTAATGAGACTTTTTACAATATTTTAAAAATCATTTCTGTATTGAATTCTTTTCTAACTCAACACTTTTATGAAAACTATTTCGTTCCTAATCATGTTTGTATATCTTTTTTGACTTTACTATGATTTTCACTTTGAAATATTTTAGCACAAATCATTATCATGTACCATTTAAATGAATGTGAATAAAACATGGCCACACTGACCTGAATACATTATCATGTTTCTTTTTAAATCCAAGGCATTACACTATAAAAATTAAACCAGAACGAATACTGTATATGGAAGGGCAGATATATATATATATAGGAACAGGAACAGGAACAGACAATGCACAGGGAAACCCTGACAGACTATAAGCAAATTGGACTAAATGATTGAGTGAAATCAAGACTGAGTGCATTCAGACAATGGACTTTTCTACTTGCAGACATTTCAGCCTTTGAGGGAAAAAGTAAAAACATTGTCAATTTGTGACAGAAAATGCCTGGATTGAAGTAAAAATGTATTTGGAGATATAACACAGCTGACAACCTATGATGCAGAAGCTTATGGCAAGCATTTAAGCAGCCATATGCTGTATCAAATCATGACTGCTGACACAACAAATATGCAAACAAATGTTAACCCAGGGTTTAGAAATGTATTGCAAAACATCAGATCATGAATAACTGTCTGATGTCCAGTTCTGTTCGTCAGGTGTGTGGGATTACAAATTTTATAAAATGATAAATACATTTTAAGGTGAAGATGCTGACATTCTAAGTAGGTCAATTCAGATAGCCCAGGCGTCTGAGACATTCAACTTTTGTCTTTACGCACTTCCTGAGCATTGGGCAGGGTCCCAAGTTAAAGGTGATTGCTAAGATCAAGGCACAGCTGTGCCTTTGTCCCTATGATAATGTGAAGGTATGGGCCATACTGTCAAATTGATTGGATTAACATCTATGCATTTGAATGGCACTGTTATGCTGATTAGATCAGAATTGAGGAGACGCCGGCAACCGGCTGATTCCTGTACTACATTTGCATGCTTTGTTTAGATTGTCTCCACCTCTATGTATCACATCCCCTTGAAGGGTATAAACTCCACTGTGCTGAGCTATAGTCAGACTTGGATGACTACAGCGACGCACAGCGAGTCCTCAATAAAGAGTAACTTCTGCTTGAACGATATCCCAACGTCTCCTGGTCTCTGAAGGAAAAGTTTCCAACAGTTTTGGTGCCGTGACCCGGATAGAGCTCCTCACCTGAATCCAGATTGAAACCTCAAGCTCAACAAAGATCTGACTTTGTTCCAGACTGAATCTCTCTGTACAACCAAGGGTTGGTGAGTGTCACTCTATTCAAAAGAACCTTTAAAGACCAGTAAAAATTTGTTATCCTCTGCGCCGTCAGAGAAGAGTTAACAGACAGCTGTAGGGTTTGGTTAACTAAGATATCCTCTAAGAAATTGTATTTTAGAGATGAACGTTATCCTCTGTGCTTCAGGTATCAGGGACGATTAGCATTACGTGCTAATATTGGTTATCCTCTGTGCTTCAGGTATCAGGGACGATTAGCATTACGTGCTAATATTGGTTATCCTCTGTCCAGGCAGGGAAGATTTAACATTACGTGTTAATATTTGTACCCTCTGTTTTCAGGCAGGGAAGTTTAGCAACACGTGCTAAAATTGTCTATCCTCTGTTTTCAGGCAGGGAAGAATTAGCATAAACTGCTAGTTGGTCTATCCTCTGTTTTCAGGCAGGGAAGAATTAGCATAAACTGCTAGTTGGTTTATCCTCTGTGTTTGGCAGGGAAGAAAAGTTATCCTCTGTTTTAGACAGAGAAGAATTGGATTATCCTCTGTATGTTGGCAGGGAAGAATTAGCATACAGTGCTAATAATTTGTTAGTTGTTTTGTGTTTACAAGTGTACCCTCTGTTGATCAGAGAAGTTTTAGTGTTTTGATTGTGTAGTAACAGAGAAACTCACAAAATGTTTAGGAAGAGCCCTAGACTTGTCCCCACAACTGAGAAAGGTGGTCTTGCGACTCCTTTATGGTCAGATAGTGAATTCAAATCACTGTTAGGAGAGCAAATGAACCTAATAGTCACTGAGAAAGTCAGACAAGAGTTAGCTAAGAAATATGAGATCCATCCAGACAAAACTTGGTCGGTAGATGAGTGTAAAAAAGTACTTGGAGCATGTATTCGCAAGAACAATGTGAAAGGTATTATCTGCTGCCACAGAGAATTTGGTTTAGCTCTAGCTACAGAACAATCCCAGCGTAACTCAGAGCTAGAAGAACAGAACAAAGAGCTCCGTGCTAGAGTATCTGCTTTAACTAAAAATTGAATTGCAACAAAAAGGCAGCAAAAGCTGATGGGGAAGATGTGAGTCAGTCAAGTAACATTTATCCTGACTTACAAGCTTTCTTTGAAACGGATGTAACCATCCAATCAGTAACTGATGTGCCTGTAGACTCAGTAAGGGTATGTGGTGCTCAGAGGAAATCTAAGAGAAGTGAGGAAATTGAAAGTGCTCCTCCCAATGCCTCTGTTGTCCAAGTACAAACTACCAGAGCGCTAAGACCTAAAGATATAGAGAGACTATCTCAGAACTTACCCTCAGCACGCACAAATTTTTCTGAATTTAGACGAGCTTTGATCACCAAAATGCGCCTTTACGACATGTCGTTGGCAGAAGTCACACAGCTGATGTCACTCATTCTAACTGAATCTGAATTCAACAGTTTTGAGTCTGCTGTTACTTCTGAACTGCAACATGCCAGTAAAAGTGATTTAAGAGAAGGTGTTTTGAAAATTCTAAAGAATATCATGGGACCCAAAATAGACTGGTCCAGAATTACTAACTGTGTGCAGAGGAAAGAAGAAAGTGTGAGTGAATACACTGAAAGGTTTTGTCAGTCAGCTGTAACTTACAGTGGAATAGTCGATGATCCTGAAAGTGTGTTAGATGACAAGGGACCCCTAGTCCGCATCTGGTCAGATGGTCTTGTAGTCGAGTACAGAAAAGCCTTGCCATTCCTAGATCTATCTTGGTCTAACAGAACTATCAGCAGTAACCTAGACTGTTTAACTACATGGGAAAGAGATGCTGATGTTAAGGCAAGAGTGATGTTGATTACAGCAGCCGCAGTGTTGTGTCAGGGAAGGAAAACCTGGACCCACGTGTCACACTGTAAAGTTGTTCCCCCTCCTACAGGGATAGGATAGGACACATGAACTAACGAGGAGCCCAGGGAAGATCTGAATGCAATAGGCTTCAGGGGCCACCCCTGCGGTGAAGACTCCCTCATAGACCTTCCCCAACCACTAGTCCATCCCTTTATCCTCACGGTTCTTTAGGTGTCACAAAATAAAAATAAATAAGAAATAGGGAAAGAAGAAACAACAATAGCAGACTCCAGACTGAACAGAGGAACCCTAGTGCAACCCTAGTTGCAGTCTTTTACAACCAAATACTGCTCTGTTTTTCTTTTTTCTCTGTGCAGATACCACTTGATGGCTGTCTTGAGATCCACACGCAGCAACCTCCTCTCCTGTATATGAAGCCACAACCTATAGAAGACAACTAGACCCACTACAAAGAAAAAAAAAAACACAACGCAGAGTATCACATACGAGAACTTCAGGTCATCCATCAACATGATCAAGATCACCGTTCAACAATCAACCCACACCCATCACAAGGAAATGACAGTTCCAACCATAAAAGACTATTACTTGTAAAAATTTCACCAACTCTAAGCTGCATGTTTGTTTCTGTGTCAGCATGCAGTTAGTAACTACAGACAATCAACACAGAACAAGTGCAATGTGCCTGTAACGATCACAAGTTACAAGAAATAACTTTTAAGTGTTTAAATTTGTATTTTGTGAGAGTTATTAGAACTCTCAAAGGGGGAACTATGGGATTACAAATTTTATAAAAATGATAAATACATTTTAAGGTGAAGATGCTGACATTCTAAGTAGGTCAATTCAGATAGCCCAGGCGTCTGAGACATTCAACTTTTGTCTTTACGCACTTCCTGAGCATTGGGCAGGGTCCCAAGTTAAAGGTGATTGCTAAGATCAAGGCACAGCTGTGCCTTTGTCCCTATGATAATGTGAAGGTATGGGCCATACTGTCAAATTGATTGGATTAACATCTATGCATTTGAATGGCACTGTTATGCTGATTAGATCAGAATTGAGGAGACGCCGGCAACCGGCTGATTCCTGTACTACATTTGCATGCTTTGTTTAGATTGTCTCCACCTCTATGTATCACATCCCCTTGAAGGGTATAAACTCCACTGTGCTGAGCTATAGTCAGACTTGGATGACTACAGCGACGCACAGCGAGTCCTCAATAAAGAGTAACTTCTGCTTGAACGATATCCCAACGTCTCCTGGTCTCTGAAGGAAAAGTTTCCAACAGGTGTTACAGAATGGCTAATTTACATAGCTTCACATCAGATTTTAATCTGTGTTGCATTTTAAAAATAAATAGTACGTTCTGACACAACAGCATAGAAGTTAGTGCTTTTCTCTGATTTTTACATTTAGTTGGCTACATGCCACCATGACAGACTTACCTAAATTGAGAAAAGATATACACTAATTAAAATGTCTATGACTGTAATTGATTATACTTTAGAGATTATGCTAGATAATGTTAAACACAGAGTTGGATATAGTAATACATTTTCCATATCCAGTTCTGCCTAGCTATTCTGGTTTTGATTCTATTAACTATTTTAAGCTTTTTCTATTCACTGACACAATGTAGTGTGACTAATGTTCTTGAGATGCTTGTTCACCCATCACATATTCTTGCTGAATGGTGCGTTCATGTTTTCAAAGGATCAATGGCATTCTGCTTTTCAGTGTCATACAAAGCAGAAATAAAATAGTCCCTTTAGGGGTTAAGACACTTGGTCATCTCACTAAATGAAGTAAAAAATACTAAAACATTTTAAAGATGCAATACGCAATTTGTATGCAATACTAAAAGAATGAACAAAATTATATACCATTAGTGTTCAAAATGGTCACCAGCTGGCAATGGCAATGGTAGTCACAGGTGGTTGTAATATAAGGCTCACAACGACAAGGAATTAAGGCACACACACACACACTCTTTCCATTATTTATTGTATCTCCACTGTATCTCCGCAAAAGTCACTGTTTACTGCATTTATCTATAAATCTGCATCCCACAACAGAAATAACTTAGAATAATAATAATCTGCCCAGACCCTTTCCCAATATAATTTTCCACCTTACTTCGTGTCATCTCTTTGTTGCCAAAACTGACTGGAACTATCTGTTTTAATAAAGAGTTGTTTTTATTTTATTTTTTAAACCTGTTGATAGTAGACTAGAAACATTCAATGCCCTCCAAAGCCTTCATTTAGGTCATTTGGAATGCAGAGATTTTGTTCATGTGTATGTACTTGTTTAATGTGTTTTGATGTCTGCAAGATAATTTAATAAGGATATATTTTGTTAAAAATGTGTTTCAAAATTATTTTGAAACTTTATTTTGTTTATTATGCATTTTTGTGGAAAAGTATGATGTCGCCAATGACTAAAATGCCTGCACCGATAACTTCCTGAATGAGTGTACACCCAAGTCCGAGTTGCTTTCACATTTACACGAATTGCACCACAGTTCCAGTGCAACCGAACTCACCTCTAAAAGAACAACAGTATTTTAGATCATCTCATTTTGATAACTGGACTACTGAAGAAAATTGAAACTGTAGGAAATGAAGAGCTTACATGTTCTTAAAGACAATATAACTATATAAATATATATATTTATATATAACTATATAAAGACTATATATAGAGTTAATGTCATTTAAATCTCAGGCAAAAGGTAAATTTAATTGTTGAAAACAATCATCTCAGAAACTGAGAAGGGCTTGACCAAAAGTCATATTTCAAGATAAACTTGTTTCAGGGAATGAATGTCTATTACGAGAAAACCTTTTATTTCATTTGGTCATACTGTAGTTCTTAATTTACAGGTATTTCTAGATTTTTAAGTATGTTTCTTGGAATAGCTGGTTGACTTCCTACATAAAGATTAAAACTTGTTTTTTACTGATGAAGATAATGATGTTTGTTCTTCATGCTTAATATGTTTCTTTGGGTTTGTCTGATCATTTGTCCCAAATCTTACATGAGAAATCTGCAAGGTGCTGCCAAGACGTGAAGCTTGGCCTAATGGCTTGAACCCCAGTTGTCCATAAGACAGGGCTCAAGTACAGAAAAGCATAGGGACTTGTTACAAGTGCAGCTTAGTAAAAAAATAGGAGCCCAGAGAAAACAGAGACATCCACCATAGATTTCAGTCCTCTTTAGTTCTATAATTGACCATGTGACTAAACCCAAGCTGAGGCATTTAGAAGACCACATTAAAAAATTACATAGAAAGGTGTGGTATGTGTTATCTCTTGGTCTAGTTTTTTGTGTGATGGGATGATGGGAATGTTGCAGCTAATAAATGATGACATTGTTTAACCCTCCTGTTATGTTGCAGGTCAAATTGACCCATTTTAAAGTTAAAAAGTCTAAAAATAATAGTTAAAAGTATTTTTTCAGTATGAAACTCCTTCTGCTTAGCTTAATAAGTGTAATCTACATATAAAAACATATGAAAATGGTTCATTTCACATATTTTCAAACCACCCTGCATGTTTATGTTACAAAGATACTGTTCGGGTCAATTTGACCTGGCATTGAAAGTGGAGGCTAAAAAGGGGCTGAAGTGTCAAATACCATTTGTTTCTTTGCAACTGTGAGACATTTTTCACCTCAGTCTCTCTCTCTCACACACACACTTTCCCTATTCTCTTGACCTCATCTGTAAAGTGTGAGAATAAGGGTGTCGTTATGACTTTTGGGGTCCTCATCCTGGCTGGGATCTATAAATCAAAGGATGAATCAACAGCCAGTCTGTGGGATGCAGAGACAGGCAGGGCTATATTTTGTGCCACAATTGAGACTTTTCATATTTTCTCCAGAGTAATCCGATTTGATAATCAAAAGACAAGGGCTATCAGATGTGAGAGAGACAAGCTGGGAGCTATTAGGACAGTGTGGAACAAGTGGGTAGAGCAACTTCCACTACTCTTTGACCCAGGCCCTAATGTCACAGTGGATGAAAGGCTAGTGGCATTCAGAGGTTGCTGCCCATTTAGGCAATATATGCCTTCCAAACCAGCTAAATATGGCATAAAACTTTGGGCAGCATGTGATTCAAACACCAGCTATGCATTGGACATGCAGGTTTACACTGGAAAGCCGGTTGCAGGAGCCCCAGAGAAGATTCAGGGTATAAGAGTCGTGCTTGATATGGCACATGGTCTCAGGGGGCACAGCATAACCTGTGACAATTTTTTCACAAGCTACAACTTGGGTCAGGAACTTCTAAAGAGAAAGTTCACGATGGTCGGAACGGTCCCAAAAAACACGGCTGAACTCCCTGCTGAGCTGCTAGTAACCAAGAACAGGGCCCCTCAGTCTTCCATGTTTGCCTTCACAGACACGACAGCCCTGGTGTCTTACTGCCCCAAAAAGGGGAAAAATGTTGTACAAAAATGCTTTGCACTGAAATGCTGAAATTGCTGAAAATGCTGAAAATGCTGAAATTAGCACATGAGAGGACCAGAATCCAAGTATGATTCTAGACTACAATGCCACCAAAGGAGGGGGTGGACAACTTGGACAAAGTCATGGGTTCCTATAGCACCAAGCGAATGACTGCGCACTGGCCGCTGGTTATCTTTTACAACATCATTGATGTATCAACCTACAACACATTCGTCATTTGGACTGAGATCTTTCCTAAGTGGAATGTGTCAAAGCTGTACAAGAGGTGCATCTTCCTTGAGGAGCTGGGGAAGGCACTTGTGGTACCGCATATACAACAAAGGCAGCACATACCAAGCACAACTATCTCAATGCGTTGACATGTCACTTGTGTGCTGTGGAGACTCACAGACACATACATACGTGTTCATATTTTGTTCATTTTTGGTTCAAAAACAGTGCTTAAATAAAGGTTACTTCAATACAAATCCTCATGACTCATTTGTCTTGATTTTAAGTCAGCGGGTCAATATGACCCTGAACAGAAGAGGTGTCTCATGTTGGTTTATCTACATCACTCCATACAAAGAAAAACTTTCAAAACATAAAATAAAATTAAAAAAATTAATGTAATGTAAAACTGTTGTATTTTATATGTGGGTCTTTCCAATGTACATTAAAAGTTTTAACATGCATTTTTTATGAAAAACAAGTAAATTATCCTCATTAAACCATGATCTGTGAGAGGTAAAGAACACCATTGCACTAAATATTGATTGAAATGGTTAGTAATGGAGTTAATAATAAGATATAAATAATGTTTATTGAGATATTTTGGTTTATGACATCTTTGGATATTTAAACAAATTGACCCAGGAACATCATTGCTGTTCCTGAGAAACGAACATAACAGGAGGGTTAATGACTTTCCAGAACACAGTAACTGGAGGACACAACCATAGTGTATAAAGATATGTATCCGAGTAGGAGTACACTGTGTGCGTCTGTCTGACTCTGCTATGCCCATTTTTAAACATTTTTTGCTGAGTTAAATATTTTCTTTCACAAAGAATTATTGGAGCAAAGTGTCCATCAGTCCATTAATCCTTCATTTAAGGTGGCCAGTTTTAGCTGTTTTGCCAATATCTGTCTTGATTCATGCTTCAGGAATTCCTGTCTGGCAATCTGTCATTCTACCAATTCTACCATTCTACCATTGTTTCAATGTACCTTGTTCTTGATTTACAAACCTTGTGAATTGCATCAGGTGTCCATAAGCAAATGAAACTATTTGTGTCTATACGGTGTTGGGTTTCAGTTGGATCTGTTGTGTCTCACCTGCAGGGTTTAATTTCTGTTTTCAAGTATGGCTGGGTGGCAGGTTTGTTCAGAACAGAATAATATAACCAGTAACATCAACTGAATGCCTCAAATGTTCATTACAAATATACAGGTAAAGATATACACCGGCTTTACTTCACAATGTCTTTGTTACATGTTAAATGTACCTGCTATAGTAATAACAAGAAATTATGCATAATTACATGCAACTAAACCTAATCCTTACTCTATAGTAAGTACATGTTGTTAATAAATATTATTCAGTACTTAAATTCATTCCGGTGTATAATTACACTGTAATGAGAATAAAGTCCACTGGCTTAAACCTAATAACAACTCTGCATGAACCATGAACACCTCACACAAGTATGAAAAAACTACTAACCTTTGTTTTTCTCTCCCAATAGGTTTTGTCTCTCAAGCACTGAGATACTGTGCTCTCGGTAAAAATTGTAACTATGTACAGCTGATGTTGTTGCCTCCCTACGATTTATCGCTTCGTTGTTTTCCTCACCTCGTTAGTTGCTTTAGATAAAAGCATCTGCTAAATGTAAATGTAATGTAAATGCAAACCCCAAGGACGCTGTACAACAAAAGGCAATAAGGTCTTGGGTGCTGAGCCTCCACCTCATAAATCAACCCCAAAATGGCCACCCTCAACCTCAACAGTAACCTTATAATAATGATTTATAAGTTGAGTTGTCAGTTTAACATCATTTCACTTCAAGCCATGTAAACATAAATACATAAAGTAACTTACAATCTTACAAATTTTTGTGTTTCAAATAGTGATGGTGACAGAGAGGCAAAAGTTACAGACTGCAGCTTAAAATATCACAAAGAAGTACATGCATTTATTTTAAAGAATTTTGCACAATTATAATTGTTTTTAAAATAATTCTAATAATGAATCACTCACAAAGTTCACTGCAAAGGGAGAAATTTTCTATAACCAAAATCTGTTTTTAAGGACTACAATAAATGGCTGCAAGGAACTATAGCTCTCTTCTTCCTGGGTTCATGACATCATGATCCCAGAATTTTAATATACTCCACCCCTTCGTTTCAACTCGTTTCAACATTTCCAGACAATGCACACTGGTCGGTTAGTCAATTACAACACACTGGGCCAACTAACCAATCTGCTTGACCAAAAAACACCTTGACTATCGAACCTGCATGTATTATAACTCTATCATCATGACTCACTGTTTCTTTATTTAGGAAATGCATGGTATTTGTCTTTCTGCTAATATCTTGTTATTCCTAACTAAGTTAGGATATCTTCCCAGCTCTTTAGGAGCTGGAAAGATATTTAGGAAGTGATACCTTTAGGAACACTTCAGATGCTCAGAGAAGTTGATTACCCAGAACCCATGCAACTCAGATTTAATAGTCTTACTCCAGAGGAACGAGAACACCAAAGATGTCTTCATCTATGTCTATACTGTGGAAAGGGTGGCCATGTCAAGTATACCTGCCCAGTTCACCGTCGAGGGAACCACAATTGGTGAGTCCAGTTACAGTTCCCATTACTAATTCTTCCACCATCTGCATACCTGTTGAATTAACTTTCGCTGACAAAACAATATTCTGGAGCTGCTGAGAATTTTATCTCTCATGCATTTGTCTTGCAGCATAACATAACTCTGCTGTAACATAACTGCTGGAAAGATCCAGCAGTTAACTGAGAGGGTCAAACTGCAAGAGCACTACATGCAGAAGAAGTTCATCTCTATGTTATAACATCACTTCATCATTCAATAATTCTAGGACTACCCTGGCTACGTACCCATAACCCTGCTGTATCCTGGAAGGAGGGTCAGATTACAAAGTGGAGTTCTTACTGTCATAGCCATTGTCTAATGAAAATCTCTAATTTTTCTCCCCATCAGGCTCCTCAGGAGGAGAT
This sequence comes from Chromobotia macracanthus, assembly GCA_036877525.1. Taxonomy (NCBI): domain Eukaryota; kingdom Metazoa; phylum Chordata; class Actinopteri; order Cypriniformes; family Botiidae; genus Chromobotia; species Chromobotia macracanthus. The sequence goes on along the minus strand of JAZGTH010000027.1, from coordinate 6,210,489 downwards.
TCCGACATCTGTAGCAACTCTGCCTCAGGAATATGCCGCCTTAAGGGAGGCATTTAGTAAGAAAGAGGCTTCTCAACTACCTCCTCACAGAGCTACTGACTGTGCCATTGATCTAATTCCCAGGGCAGCATTACTCAAGGGAAGGATTTTCCCCTTGTCTCAATCAGAATCTGAAGCTATGAGAACTTACACTGAGGAGGAACTGGCAAAGGGATTTATCCGTCCTTCAAGTTCTCCTGTGGCAGTGGGTTTTTTCTTCGTCAAGGAGAAGGACGGAGGTCTTCGACCCTGCATTGATTATGGAGGTCCAAATGATATCTTTGTTAAGTTTCTATATCCGATTCCCTTAGTTCCTGTGCAGAGCGCGAATCCAAATGTGCATGGAGAGAGAGTCCTGAGTGGTTCAGCAGTGATGGAGTTCGTCAAGTTCCAGAGATCGACGAAGTTAGCTGAAGTGATGTCCAGAGTCTCAGATGGACTGAGCCAGAGGCTGGACCAACCACATCCCCCCCCACCCCCACAGGGGAGGTGTGCCAGGGCAAAAGATCCTTGCAAGAAGACGAAGACCAATTTTTAAGTTCAGCTCAGTCTCGCCCAGTGAAACTTAAACAACCAATAGGTGTTAAGCAGGCAACGTTTCTTTGTCTCACTCATCACCTTATTTGCATGTTTTATGGCCAGATGGCACATTTGCACATATTAATCCAGATTGTTGTAGAAAGACTATCATGCCTGTTATGTTTACACAGCATACATAGTCTGATGGGAAATAAGAAGACGATCTGTTAGATATCAAATATGACAAGAGTTTGAACTACATTAAGTTGTGATTCATCCTAATGTATGAATGCAAACAAAACATCAAACCAAACTTGCATACCTATCTACAAAGTTACAGTAAAGACACATAGTTTTGTAGCCAGCATACCATTGGAATGTATACAACTATATACAGTTTAGGACTGTTTAGTTGTAAGTTAGAAAGAGTTCTTCCTTTGGAAAAAAGTGTTCTTTCTTGGGCCACCTGGGGTTACTGGAACTCCATGTGGTGCCCATGGAATTCTTTTGAAGCTTGTGCATAAACTGTCCTGGTATCAGAGGTTGCTGATAGCAATCTGGAGGAGGTTTGCCTCCAGACTCTCTGGAGCCTAGGGTCTTTCAACCCCCCACACTAGGTCTGTATGTCTTAAGTAAAAAGGGGTATTTTATGATCCATACATGATCCAAATAATGGGCCATGCCAGACACTACATAGACCATTTCTCCAAGGCCTGCCAACTTCTAGCACTGCCTAAGCTCCCAGCTGCCTTTGAGACTGTTGAATTATTGCTTAATAATGTTTTCAGATTGTATGGCCTTCCCAAGGACATAGTCTCTGATTGAGGTCCACAGTTTACCTCCAGGGTATGGTCCCTTTTGTTCAAATGCCTAGAGATCACTGTGAGTCTTACATTGGGCTATAATCCACAATCTAATAGCCAGACTGAACGCCTAAATCAAGAGATCATCCATTTTCTTCGGTCCTGCTGCCATCAACATCAGATGGATTGGAGCAGATTTCTAATGTGGGTTGAGTATGCTCAGAACCTCCTTCCACAGGGATGACACCTTTCAAGTGTATACTGGGTTATCAACCACCACTATTTGCCTGGTCCAGTGAGCCTACAGATCTGCCTTCAGTAAACGATTGGTTACAACGCAGCGAGATGCTGTAGATGCCAGACTCATTAGGCAAACCGTCACCGTCGCCCTGGTCCTCCCTATGCTCCAGGTCAGTGGGTTTGGTTATCAACTCGAGATCTTTGTCTCAAACTTTCCTCAGTCCCAGGTATGTTGGTCCATTCAAAATTCTAAAACAAATAACCCCAGTATCTTTCCATTTAGATTTACCTAGTGATTATTGCATCTCTCCTACTTTTCATATGTCCTTGCTCAAACTCGCCAGTGGCCCAGTTGGAGAGTCAGAGGAAGGACCTGGTTGACCGTGAGGAGGCTTACCAAGTCCACTAGCTGCTCGACTCCAGGTGTCGGGGCAGCATACTTCATTATGTGGTGGACTGGAAGGGGTACGGTCCAGAGGATCGATCCTGGGTAGATGCTGGTGACATTCTTGATCCCATGCTCACAGAGGAAATCCACAGGACACATCCGGGAAAGCCAGCCCCTCGACCTTGCGGTAGACCCTGGCACTGTGTTCCTCCTCGCTTAAGGAGCCACTCACGAGGGGGGGGTCTATTACAAAGGAGTTCTCTGCTCCACCTCCTCCGCACCACCAGAGGTAACTGTCACCGGAAAATTAACCAGTTTCTATTCGGACTATAATTCCCATACTACCACTTACCTGGGATTGATTACTTCCTATCCAGCTGTTTCCTATTAGCTTCCCTATTTAAACACCAAACAAACTGTGCTTCATTGCAAAGTCTTGTTTTGCCCCGGCGACAATTCTGAGCATTTATTTCTGTGTTTTGGATTACTAGTGTTTGAGTTGGATTGTTTATACCTACTCTGCCTGTTTGCTGCCCACCCTGATTATTGGATTTGTACTTTGGATTTTGTAATTGTTTGCTGCCTGCCTCGACCCCTTGCCCTTGTTAATCCTGTCTGCTGTTACTTGACCCTGCCTGTCTGACTATTCTAATAAATGCTGCAATTGGATTCTTGTATGACTGGTTCATCATTACATTTACATTTTTACTTGCGCTATACATCCTACTGAGAACATTTTTGGTGGGCATACTGTAGAGCATGTCATTGCCCTTGAATATATAGTACAGATAAAATCATCTTAAACATCATTTTTTTACAGATCATTTATACAACTTTTACTTAACCAAATTAAAATAATGTAAGAAATTTGTAAAGCAGAGGTTTCCATTAGGGTTAGGGTTAGGGTTGCAGAATTTAAATTCTGCAAAAGAGTTGCAGAACTCCAACTCTTAATTATGCACACCTAAACCAGCTATGAAGCATGAAGGCTTTGAGACTGCTAGAAACATCCAGACAGGTATGTTGGAGTACACTGGAGCTAAACTCTGCAGGTCTGTGGACCTCCAGGAACATGGATTGGAGACCCCTGTTATAAAGTATGACAAGAGTAAAAAAAAAATGAGAAAACACAACTGCTTCTCTAAAGGTCATGTGTATTATCCCTGGCCAGTTATCTTGCTGCAATGTTGTTTGCTTTTTTTAGTAAAAAAATATGGTAGGATGAAATTTAAACTCTCTTAAGACAAGAATGCAAAAACACAAATGCACTCATTTATAATAAACTATTATTTACTATCATAATAAACTATTATTTACAGTAGCAAACAGTTTCCATTTGATACTTTCTAGAGATCTTTCAAAGTCATTTTTTACTTAACGTAAAACTTGTGGCAATAATGTAAGCCCATATAATCATTAAAAAACTAATTTGCTGTAAACGGTTGAAAATGTACCAGATCTGTAATCAAAAATGAGAAGGAAGTCTCATCTTAAATAAGTTGTTTCCTGAAACACAAGTTTTGTTGAAGCATAAAAAATGTTCCAAAACATTCCATCTATTGGTATCAACAAGAGGTCAGATCAGCTGGAGAGTATAAATGAAGACCTTCAACAGACCTTTTCAAACATCACACACTGAATCTCACCTACAGGTAATGACATCATCTTACATTTATCCAAACACTGAAAGTTGTACATTACAAAAAGATTGATTCATTAATCTATACATGTGTCCATTTATGGATGCAATGGAACAAGATATTTGTGAATAAAGAATGTAAATGTTTTAAAACATTTATAAAATTTGTTTATATTACCAAAATTGCAATTTATTTTGATCTCCTTTAGATTCTCTAAGAATAGTGAAGATCTGATCCAGGATGCTGTGTGTTTTTGTGGTGTTCTCTGCCCTGTGTACCGTGGGCATGAGTATGCGTAAGTATCACCAATCACTTGTCTGTGGAAATGCTGCACAGTATAGAAATATTTTGCCTAAATCTTGGCTAATTGTTTATGCAAGCTGTCCTTACAATTTGTTTGTACTGAACTGATTAGAAATTAAATACAATTAAATCCGTAACTAAAATTGCACAGTGGCATAAACATATTTTACCTACAAATTTTATGTAAATGTTAGGCAGACTCTTTACTGTAGCCTAGAGTAGAGATGCATTCTTAACATTGATTATAGAAAAATGTACAGAGTTTTAACAGATAGTTGTTGTTCTCTGTTTCAGCTTTACCTGATTTTTACTCTTACTCAATTGCTGTTGGGGATGGATATGGGACTGAATTCTCCACTGCACATGAGGGTCGGATCACTGGAATAAAAGTGTATGAGTATCCGTATTATTATGGCCAATACATCAATGGGTGAGTTTTTCCCAGAAAACAGTTCAATCAACAGTTTAAACATGAGCAACTGATCAGTAAAAAAGATGGTATTCCATACATATAAACATATATCCTTATGTTTGGGTAATTTAAATTTTTTTGTACATATGTTATTCATTCTGTTTTGTGAATTATTTGACCACTGATGACATGTATCTTCTTAGGATTCAGATAAAATACGACAATAACTGGACTGAACTGATTGGTGTAAATTATTATAACAATCAAAAGGAGATGACGCTGTTTGAGAACGAATACATTGTTCAGGTCTCTGGAAAGTATTACAATGGCTACATCTCTGAGCTCATGTTTGTCAGTAATCGCGGGCGCTCTATGAAAGTGGGGCAACCTAATGGAAACTCGTTTAACTTCTACCCGACCCATGATGGAAGTGAGCTACGGTTTCTCAGTGGTCGACAGAATGGATTTGCCATCACCTCCATTGGGGCTCATTGGGCCAAGTTATACCCCTCAGCCCCAATAAGTTCCAACACAACCATACCATAAATCAAGCAGAATATGAATTATATTATTTATGGGAGTAAAAATCTAGTTAACAAATAGCTACTAACTTTAATAATGTACTGGTGTTCTTACATTCTAAACTCTTGCATTTCTTTTTAACACCATAAAAACTATTTTTTTCCTTTTGCTTTTTGAGTTTCTTTTTTACTATGATTTTTTTTTAAAGGCTTTGATCATTTTATTGCCACAATGATTTTAGTACAAAATTATCATGTGCCATTTAAATGAATGTGAATAAAACAGAAATATTTACCTGAATACATTTTCATGTTTCTTTCAAATTAAAAGGCATTGCACTATGAAAAATTAGGCAGAAGGAACACACTTTATACACACATATAAATGAAGAAATACTGCATATGGAAGGGAAGATATATAGATATGTAGAATATATAGGCATACACAGAAAGACTATCAGGAGGTTGGACTGAATAATTTTAGAGTAAACCATGAGTAACAAGAGAGATTAATGCAAATATTTATGATTTTAAAGACAGTCAGGATATAATATGTAAAAGTACATGCACAAAAAGAGAGCAACAAATTAGAAGAGAAGTATCATTTTCAGAAAAGTTTAAATGAAACCTGGATTTGATGGTGGAGTGTTTGTGTGGAAAACACAGGAAGGAATTCCAGTCAGACTGCATTATGGTGTATGGTGCATTATACAAACTTACAGATATAAGCAAATAAATTATTCAGGTAACACAACCAGATCTTTCAGAAAAATAACAAAATGAAGAATATCAGCCTCCTGTTGAAAGAATTCTTTGCCAGAAAGAAAATGTTTTTTAAAAGGGCCTCCCAGAACCCTGACCTAGACATCATGCTGCGCCTATGAATGCAATGAAACAAAATGCTGCTGCCAGATGTTTTGTAAAAGGCAATAAAGGAATAATAAACTTAATACCAAAACAACTTTGATTTTAAGTGAAGCAATTAATGTTCTCTCAAATGTTTTTTTATTTTCCTTAATTACAACCCCAAATCAGAAGTTGGGACCGTATGGAAAACACAAATAAAAAGAAAGTAGTGATTTCTAAATTTACTTTGACTTGTATTTCATTGCAGACAATACAACAGCACATTATTTAATGTGTTCCTCATGATTTTTATTGTTTTTTTCTTCAAAAAAACAAAATTCCTATTTTGGTTCTTGCAACACATTTCAAAAAAAGTTGGATTTTGCGCTTCAAAATGCGCCACACATTCTCTATTGGAGACAGGTCGGGACTGCAGGCAGGCCAGTCAAGTACCTGTATCCTCTTCCTCCGCAGCCAGGACTTTGTAATGTGTGCAGAATGTGGTTTTGCATTATCTTGTTGAAATATGCATGGACGTCCCTGGAAAAGATGTCTTCTTGAAGGCAGCATATTGTGCTCCAAAATCTCTATGTACTTTTCAGCATTAATGGTGCCATCACAGAAGTGCAAGTTATCTATACCAAGGGCACTGACACAACCCCATACCATGACAGACCCTGGCTTTTGGACTTGTTGCTGGTAACGGTCTGGATGATCCTTTTCTTCTTTGGTCCGGAGCACATGGCGTCAATTTCTCCCAAAAAATACCTGAAATACTGATTCATCTGACCACAGTACACGTTTCCACTGTGTGATGGTCCATCCCAGATGCCTCCGAGCCCAGAGAAGTCGACGGTGCTTCTGGACACTGTTAACATTGTTAACAGTTATACTTTTGGCACAGTACAGTTTTAACTGGCATTTGTGGATGTAACTACGTATTGTGGTACTTGACAAAGGTTTGCCAAAGTAGTCCTGAGCCCATGTGGTGATATTGCTTATAGATGAATGACGATTCTTGATGCAGTGCCGCCTGAGGGATCGGAGAGCACGGTTGTTCAGCTTAGGCTTGCATCCTTGTCCTTTATGCACTGAAATTCCTCCACATTCCTTGAATCTTTTAATTATGTTATGCACTGTTGAAGGTGGAACATTGTTCCTCAAACAATCTTTCTTTGAGGAACATTGTTTTTAAATATTTCAATAATTTTCTCATGTATTTGTTGGCAAACTGGCAATCCTCTGCCCATCTTTGCTCCTAAAGGACTAGACCTTTCTTGGATGCTGCTTTTGTACCAAATCATAATTACAATCCCCTGTTGACATCACCTGTTTCAAATCACATCATTAATTAACCAATTTACCTGATTACTAGCCCTAAATTGCTCCTGTTCCAACTTTTTTTGAAATGTGTTGCAAGAACCAAAATAGGAATTTTGTTTTTTTGGAGAAAAAACAATAAAAATCATGAGGAACACACTAAATAATGTGCTGTTGTATTGTCTGCAATGAAATACAAGTCAAAGTAAATTTAGAAATCACTACTTTCTTTTTTTATTTGTGTTTTCCATACTGTCCCAACTTTTTCTGATTTGGGGTTGTACTTTGTTAATATGAAGTTTAGAATAAACTTTAAATAACTATATGATGAAGTGATTTAAAAAATTGATTTATAAAATCAAATCCATAAATACAGGTCAATTTTAAACATAGTCATTTTAAACATAAAATAACAATAATGCTTTTTATAAATGACTAGTTATAAGAACAGTGCTAAAATCACAACAAAATTCTGTTTATGGAATATGGGATATAGATCATTGAACTGTCTCATCAAGTCAACAGCTATTTCATAATGTATCTTCACTTTCTGAGCTCCAAAATTTCACAACTGCATTTCCTGCATAACGGAACACAGTCAATGAAGCAAATATCTGAAAAAGAAAAAAACAGTGATTTGTCATTAAAAGCACTAAAAGACAATTATAATAATATGTGTATGTATAAAACAATAATATGTGTAATGATGAACTAGTAATACGAGGATCCATTTGCAGCATTTATTAGAGTAGTCAGACAGGCAGGGTCAAATATCAGCAAACAAGGTAAACAAGGGCAAGGCAAAGACTAAATGTAAAACAGGCAAGGGTCAAGGCATGCAGCAAACAATCACAAAATCCAAAGTACACATCCAATAATTGGGGTAGGCAGCAAACAGGCAGCGGTAGAGTAGGTATAAACAATCCAAGTCAAAACACAGGTGATCCAAAAACAATGATAAATGCTCAGAATTATAGCCAGGGCAAAACAAGACTTTACAATAAAGCATAGGTTGTTGAGGGTTTGAATAGAAAGTCTAATAGGAAACAGCTGTGATAGGAAGTAGTCAAGCCCAGGTAAGTGGCATTATTGGAATTGTAGTCCAAATGAACACCGGTTAATATTCCGGTGATGGTTCTTGCTGGCAGTGCGGAGGAGGCGGAGCAGAGACCAAACTAATTTATTAATTTAAGCAAAATGCCACCTTTGTGAATGTGTCGCTTGTCAGTAAGTAAAATGGGGTAATCTCAGGGTCTTGTGAATCAACCAATCCAGAATAACAAGGGAAACTGGTTTAACATGCTGCTTAAATCTAAAAGGAAGACAGGAGGTGGCTTTTGCAGTTGCCTGCAGTAAGAGGTGTTTATTTATAGGTGTAACAGGATTAAAATAGTCCTATATGTTTTCAACTGAAAGTTTTATATTTATCCCTAAATTATAGAAGCTATATTAAACAAAGAAAATTAGGTCAAATTAGAAATTGATTATTAATTTTTTCTGAAAAAAATCTCCACATGTGAATACTGGGTTACATTTAAATATTTAATTTCACTTCAATCAAAATGATTGTCAAGCTTAATGTTTCAGTTACGTGTTCAAAAATATTAGACATCTCATGGCTGAACAGGCCTAGAGAGTTGTGTGCTTCTAATGGGTGAACTGTGAAAACTTATTAACATAGAATAAAAGTTGTAAAAAGTTTAAAACAACTTCGAAGACACAATGTTCGAGACACAATGTGCATTACTGCTAAATTAATCTTCTTCTTCTTGTTTTTCAACTGCAGCTGGTAACCAGTGCAGTGAAAGTGAAAGTTGCATATTTGTCAATGCATGGTAACCCACACTTGAAATGTGACTTCTGCATTTAACCCATCCAGTGAGTATAGTGAACACACACACACAGTGGAGCAGTGGGCAGCTATCACTACAGCACCTGGGGAGCAACTGTGGGAAAGGTGCCTTGCTCAAGGGCACCTGAGTCGTTTCCTGCCATCTGTGGGAATCAAACCTGCAACTTTTGGTTTACAAGTCAAACTCTCTAACTATTAGGCCATGACTAATAGATGCATTACTGCCACCTTCAGCTCTGGAATGTGGACAGAATTTAAATTCTCTTTAGCAGCTCTGTCTCCCTAATAAAATTAAAGAAACCTTTACTGTTTGACTCATTGAAATATTTTATTACAACTTTAATATGTGAATTCCATTTTTCTTCCTTTCTTTTATCATAATCTACCTTTCTTGTGTGTAATTAATACATTTACTGATTGCATAAGGTATTGTTTATTCAACTGGACAATGATCACATACTCCATTTGCATGTTGACCTATTATTTTAGGTGTATTATAATTTGGAGTGCCCTAATATTATTCTATTATAAATAAGCTATTTTCTCCTTAATTTACCTATTTATCCTATCTTTAAATTTACTTTATTAAATGTGCTGTAAAGAAATCTACCCCTCTTTTCATTGTTGCTTTATCCAGTTGCTTTATTCCAGAATAAAACATTAACTTCTGACTTGCCTAATGGAAATTGTAACTATTGTTACTTGTTAGCTGTAGATTACGCAAGGGAATGGGATCCCTGGATTTGAATCAGAGCGTGTGGTGGAAGAAAGAAAAACAATACATGACGAAAGAAAGAGTTTGTTTCCCAGCTGTTTTGTTTGATCCTCTTCCTCTCTTTCCTTAATGAGCGCTTCATCTTTATCATTGACAAAACGTCCTACTTTTTGTTCTTCATACTCAACAAATATGATAGCAAGCAACGAATAGCTAGGGGATGGCCATGGAAATATTGGATTTCAAACCATGAACCAGTTTCGCTTAGTGTTCTCAAGTAAGTAATACAACATATAGCATGCCTAAAACTTTATTAAAAAGTTGGAAAGATATAAACTGACAATAATTACCTTTATCGAAGTAGAGAGATTCTTTTTGAGTATTTTTTGTTATTGCAACAACATTTTTTATTATTTAAGGTCACTTTTTAGAATACCTAATGTTATCAAAATCATGACCACAAGTTTTGAAAGCAGATGAGACACCGAAAAATACAAATCGGTTAAGCAATTTGTCTCTGAGGGTCAGGAGTAAGTAATTGCGTGCTTGTCTTAGCTTACTCTTGGATCTTATTTTTGTGATAGTGTGAGTTTCGTTGGATCTTGCAAAATGATTTTCTCTTAATGTTAATTAATTAATGTCACTTTGGATAAAGGCGTCTGCTAAATGACTAAATATAAACACGAAATGACCTGTATCTCATTCCCTGCAATCATTCCAGTATGCCACAAGAGGGCAGAAAATCCATACCAGATATTCTCAAACATTATAAAAAGCCCATGAAAGCCAGTTATGTTACTGTACTGATAATAGCTATATATAAGCTTATTGAATTTGAGTTAAGTATTGTGCTATTCAGAATATGAGAGAAAAAAACTAAACAAAATATTAAAAATGAAAAATGTGACAAGACTATGAATTATTACATTTGTAATATGTTTATTTTAATATACTATTCATTCCCAGTAGTTCAGCTTTGGTCTGATACCAGTGGGACAGAAAATTATTTAATTTAAAGGAGCCACATTCGGGCAGTCATTTTGTTACTGATTTATAAAAATAGGAACAAGCAAACAGGCAAAAATATCTACTTATTTGTTATAATGTACTATATAAAATAATCACACTTCACCTATGATTTGATGGTTGGTAGACCCCATCCTTTCTGTCAGTTCTACATCAAAGGGTTGCTTTCACTTTGTTGATCTGATTTTTTATTTATGCTTAAACAAACCTGAAAATGCCACAAAAGCATTTGTCCAGCTTTGTGACTCCACTCTGCCAATGCAGTCTGTTACTGACAATATCAGTGAATAGGCATCTTAAACTATTGACTTGAAAAATTTATGCTAAAAGGAACAGCAATTTGTTAACACTCTGCACACAAAAAAGCACATATAGGCAATTTTTTATTATTTATAATTTATCGAAGGGGGTTATATAAGATACAAATCCATCTAAAATCCCCCTTAATTGCATGATACATTTGTTTATAATAGGTACAGTATTCACCCAACATTTGATATTATTTATTATATAACATTTAAGAATAAAGGTGTAGTTTGGTGTGATTGCTGGAATTAGGTTGCCAAATATTTCTGGAGGAAAATCGTGGCAAAATAAGATATTCATTGCTCAGCACCCTGCATGGGGCCTGTTTGTCTCGGTAACCTTTGTTTATTAATTGTTGTTCACAGTGGTTGCCATGTAGTCAGCTGTAAAGGTTGTGCTTTCAATAAATGCACAGCTCCACAGAATGTAATGAAGTCATCTCAGGAGGAGGCGTGCTGTGAGACTCAGGCTGACATAATGCTTCAATGGCAGCCAAGTTAAAGACATGAATGTTTTCAACAGAAAACAGTTTCAGTTTCAGCAGTTCAACAGAAATTAAATTGATCTGGCCATTATGTAATGTAAAAATATAAATTAAAAAAACGAACAGTCAAGGCTATAAGCTAACCATTTACAAATGTCATAATATGTTTTTATCAAATTAACTGGATAAAATTACTTTTCTAAGTCTACCTGGGAGGATTTTCAAAACAGGTCAATGACATTTAACATGAAACTTTTATTATCTGCCCGATCCTGAGAAGAGTCTAAGCCTTTTTCTCTTTGTTTCATGTACCATAGTCGCAAGGTCAAAAGTTCAATGTCACAAACTTTCACTTTGTATTTTAATTGTAGCTAATGGCAAAGTCAGGATGTGCTAAATTGTTGCAGTAAAGACCATTAATTGATTCGTATTATGTTGCTTATAAGTTCATTATGAGTTATTAACTATTTCTTCTTTTAATTTAAAGAAAAGTGTAAGATTTGTAGATGCATAATCATTTTGATAAAACAAAAATGAATTAAAGTAAAACATGAAAATATGATAATATTTATGTAATATTTTACATTTTTTCACATTTTAATTTCATTTATAACCATATTTATTTTTTTATTAACTGATATTCAACCAAATTTTTGTTCTTCAAAGATAATATTCCATTACATGTTAACAAAGAACAAAATAATCTTGTGAATATATCATTGGCAATCAGAGGGCTGATTGTTCTTCTCATTCTTTAGTTAAGCTTCACTCTCAAGGGAGAATAATGAATAATACACCTCATAATGCAGAGATTGTTGTTAAGATTATAGCAAAGACAGTCAATAGAACTGTAATGAGTCTTTAAATCAACAGAACTCTCTTAAGCTGTGGGAATTGTTTAAATTCGAAAACTACAAAAGTCAATACTAAAACCCTGATGCCGAATCCATGTCTGACCCTTTAATTATCAGATCTGTAGAGCTTCTCTGTATTAAAAAGATCCAAATCAGATTATGATCTTCTGTCTATGAAAAGATGATTAGGTTCTAGGTGTTTCTCTGCATAAATTCACATCTGAGAGAGTTTCCACAGTTGAATAATCTCACCCATGATCAAACACAATTGGATTTAAGGCATGATACTTAAATGGCTTCCACATAAAACTATGATATTCTTTATACTCTCCATATTTCAAATATTTCTGCTTTTTTAATGCATATTTCCATAATATAAATCCTTCATATCTTGGCATATAGTAAACAATGTTGAAAAAATATAAGACCCAGATCAAAAAAAAATTGTTGCTACTAAAACAATTAGAATTTTTCGTGGTGATGTTTTATCACTCTATATTAATTTAGTCCCATTCACTTCTTAGAACAGATTTATCTCTTCATACCAAGTCAAAGGCGCTGCGCTGTTGCCATTGAGACAACAAGGGTCAAGAAGGGTCAAAGGTTAAAAGAGGACTGTGATAGACTTGATCCTGTTGCAATTAAGCATTTTAACATAAACAATCTGCAATGCTACACCGAGTGCACAAGTGCTTCACAGAGTGTTGCTAAAACTTAAACTCTGACAACAGTGTGAAACAGTCTAGGGTAAAAAGTACCTCATCAAGTATTAATGGGGTAAAAGAGTCCCTCTAACTCTTGCTCTCTCTTTTAGACCTAATAAAGACTCCAGAGGATGGTCACATCCAAGATGGATACCTACATGTAGATGAAAACCAGAACTCTCCTTTTGCACTTTTAAACCATAAAAATGTTATTGTGCCTCCAAAACATCCTTGAAGCAAAACTGAAAAAGGAAATTAAACTGTCTGAATTATCTTTTTTTAAATCATGAATGAAGTGTCTTTCATAGTCTCTGGAGCAAGGAGAAAGTGAGTTTGAAGGAAGAGGGGGATGGTGAGTCTGCATTAAGACATTCTCATCCCAGATGAATCTCTTTGCCGCCTTTTATTTTCCCTTCTCTTCACCCGGCCTCCAGTGTGGTGGTAAGCTGCTTGGACAATCATTGAAAGGGTGAACGAGGAGCCAAAACCGAAGGGATTAATTATTTCGATGTCTAGGACCGGGCTAGATTTACCAAACCACTCAGAGACACAAGCAAATCCTCTCACCTTTGCACGAGAACAACATACGTGAAAACATTTCAATCTGATGTGCAAAGAGGAGCAGAGGATCATGGGAACTCAGTTTGTGAGTCAGGGTGAGATGCAGCGGTCAGTTTATATCTGCTTAGCTTTGGAACTTGAGGATATAATCAATGCTATCATTTGAATGAGGAACACAAAGAAATCCATTCTGACCACAAACTGACCATGGATGTCAAATAAAGGCAGGTGAACTAGTGTAATCAAAGTCAGTTTGCATTCACTCAAACAAAAGAGTCTGTGACTAACTCTGCTGTTTACCCATGTCATAGGTTAGCAAACATGTCACTGCTATAACAATGCCACTGCACATGATGTCTTTATGTCTTCATTTCATCACTGAATTGAATTAAGACCTAATATATCTGTAAATAAAACTAAATACAATAAAACAGAAGTAAAACTTAAATGATTATATATATATATATATATATATATATATATATATATATATATATATATATATATATATATATACTTATGACATGGGTACATATATGCAGCTTTTGTCCATGCTTAAACATCTCTGGCTCTCTCTTTGCTTTTAGTGTCAGTGATGTGTCTGTGGAAGTCAGGGCCCTCGGCTTGGACCCATTTCACACTGCTAATGTATTTCACCCATCACAGTGTGATCCACATCGCCGCAGGAAATCCATGTCAGCGGCCTCATTTATACTGGCCTGATACTGAGGACCAATCAAAACACTACATTCATGCTGTAAAACCTGCACCCTGTCAGGCCACAGAAACCACCTTCAATAACACACCTTAATTCTTTTTTAAAACAGATCAGTAAACCTCTACATATGCATGCTGATCAGGATTGTTCCAACTGCAGTATAAACTGGAACATAGACGCGAGCTTTATACTGACAACATTCATAATGTATTCACAGTGTGTATCATTCTAACATTCTGGTGGGATAGTGTGTGAGTCAAAGATGCAAAAAAAATCTGTGTGCATACATAGATGTTTGTGTGTGTTTATATGTGCTAGATATTTGTCTTGATTTTGTATTGGTGTTTACATGTGACTATTAATTAGCCTGTATTATACAATTATCATAGCGCTGACTGTGTAACAATCATGATTATTAAGTGTGTGTTGTTGTGTGCATATATGTGAATTCTGACACCGCCCTCTGCCCTGCTATGCACTCAGAGCACATATCTATTCTCCTAAATGCCTCCCTACTGTCAGAACACAATACACACATGCACACACATACACTCACACACTTCCACCCTCCTCCACAGTCACTTGTCAGCTAAACCAGATGTTGCCTCATAATTGGCTGATGTGGGCACCTGCAAAGACGAAAATATTATTAAACACACATACACAAGCTCACCTCCCACCAGCCTTACCCAAACACCCCTGTACTTCACCCCTCATCCCAGCATTCCCTTCTTTCCCCAAACAACCCTCCTACGCTACTGCAAATGAAAGCTCTCACATTGGCAATTGTTAAGTCTGTATCGCTTCCAGACATTAATGTAAGAAACTGATAATTCAACGTCAGATTTGAGTCAAATGAAGCAGTGATCCGACAAAGCAAAGCAGAGGAGAGGGGTAAAAATGGAGGAAGTGGCTGGTAGTTGTGGGAGCAAGTCTGGTCTGTGGCTGCAGTAGTGGATTACTCCCTGACACAGGAGATATGTCAGAGAGAGCATATCTAATCAGCATTCCTGAAACTGAGCTGGGGTGAGAAAATAGATCCCAGCCTTAGTATGGCAGCCCCCCTGCTGTGCTACCTGTCAAAGCCAATATTTCTCCTTCAGCTCCCCTCAACAGGACCACAGTTACTTCCTTTCATATATTACCCATCATTCCCCTCAACAAACTAAGCACACACTTTATACATTGCCATGTATGTAAAGAACTTATCATGTTTGTTAAAATAAAAAGAAAATAAAAAACTACAGAGTTATCGCCATAGAGATCGAATTGAAAGTGTAAGAATGGTACAATCAATAAATTTGCCAAAAACAAAATGAGAGTGGTTAGATTCACACATACACCCACAAACACATGAGCGATAGAGAGCAGGTCTGTGGCAAAATTTCCTTATGTTTTGGCAGGATATTCCTATAACTTACCAGGGATACATTCTCTCTGTGTTATGCAGTGAAAAATCATTTGCATTTTTTTCAGTGAGTGTGAAGTATCAAAGGCGGGCCCCTGCTGAGCAGCGAATAGACAGAGCTTGGAGAAGCATGAATTTTTCAGCAGCACTCACCCTCCCTTTCTCTCTCATTCTGTCTTTTCCTGTCGGTTCAGTCGATACGCTGTGTGGACGAGAAGCACAGGCTGCATGCGAACTAACCAAGCTGCATCCCCAGAATTCCACCAGCTTCATAAACTGTTACCTGAATAACAAATTGAACATAGATGTGTAAATACAATTGCAAGTGTTTTAATGCTCTCAGAAGTGATTATCCATGGCAGCAGATGAGATAAATTTAGAAATCTCCGTTATGTTTACCTCTCTTTCACTACTAGAGACAGAGAGTATATGGCAGTTTGTTTAAACCGTCCACATTAATTAGGCTTCAGTTTCAGTCAAATCTCACTCTTAAGAACGGGATGGGTTTAAGAGTGGATTTTAAATCAAGGGGTTTGTTTTGTGTTTATTTTGTTTTGTGTAAATTAAAGTATTTAAGTTAATACAAAGGAAATTAATTCATATATTAAGTCAGATAAATTCATTCAGTTTATAGTCTATTAAACAAGGGTGGTTTACACTGTCAAATCAAACCAGGTCATGTTAGTATTTAAGGGCTTATCTTTAAATGTGTTAAAAGTCCCTTACAACAAATCCTTATACATTAAGAGTCCTGGAAGACAACAGAAAAACATAAAGACAAAAGCTTTATAATTATAAATAAATATATGTGTGTAATACATTATGTGTATGTGTATAATAAATTAATAAGTATAAACAATATATATATATATATATATATATATATATAATTGTTTTCAAATTATTAACTGATGGTGATTATTATCATCATTATTATTATCATTACAAAATCACATTTTAATAACCATAAATATGAGCAGCTTTTGTGCTCTGTAAATGTTAAAGCAATGAAAAAAGCAACAAAAAACAAATCAAATCCACAACCAACACATCTAGAATCATAAAAAAAATCAACATTTTAAAAAGCAAGCACATATCAAAACAAAATAATTAAAATGTATTACTCAAACATATACCTCAAATATAAATAGATGATTATAATTGCTCAGGTCATAAACGAATGATCATTGATATGGAAGTGTATGTTTGTGTATACGTTATTCATCTGAAAATGCACCATACAGTTATTTTGAGCACAACTAATGTCTTTAGGGGATAATGCTTGATCCAGCAGCCATCTTCCTGTTTTCTAATCAACTGTTTTCAGCACTGCTATCAATTTGCAAATAATGTGTTTCCGCAAAAGTCTGGCAGGTGAGCTCAAAGACATTTCCATATTTTTAACTTCAGCACAGAAGCGTGCAAATTCCCATGCCTGCATATATTGTTATGCTGAGCAAAACTCTGTGTAGTGCCATTTCTGTCGAGCCTATTTATTACAGCAAATAATTGAATGGTTCTGTTTAAGAAATGCTGTGACTTATGCTGTTAAAAAATGAAAAGCACTAAACCAGAGTTCCATGTCAATGTCACGTAGCTCGAAAAAAACTCTTCCAAATGGAAAGTCCTATTAAAAGGCAAAACATCACTGTTATTCAAATACTGTTATTACTGTTTGTCTTCCACTTTTTTGGGGGGCCAAAAATTAGTTTTATGCTGCAGCTCTGGTTGGAGACTAAGCTCAATATTATTAAGGCATCCCTTAGAAAAGCATGCCAGCTCCTGATAACTCTATTTAGTAAGCACACTAGTAAGCATAACAGTAATAATTCAAACTGAATGTCTTCTTTTTCCAATAATAAAACACGTGAGATTCATTAAATGATATTAAGACAATATCCATATGAAAAATAAGATTTAACCTGTCTTAGACCCTGCATCCCATAGTATAATTGCAATATTTCATTGAATGAATACTTTGACATATCAGATTAAAATCAACATCTTTGTTAATGCACATGGGTTACATGCACATACTATAGTACTTGGTTGTTTTGGGCATGTATCATCTTAAGCACATGGTTACAGATAATGTTTGCCAGTGTGTTAGAGTGAGCCCAGAAACCTCACAGTGATGGAGTGAGACATGAAAGAAAAAGAGCCACTTAAGATAGGAATCTTCCATATCCTCTCGGGCAGCACTTATATCGCCATTATCAACTTCTAATAGAGCCATCGACACTATCTCAGCGAGAGGAAATGTCATTTAGTTGTGTTTAGAATCACATTAGGGTACACAGTGAAGGTGTAAGCATTAGGATTGTATGACGGGCTGTCTCCTGTGTGCCAGCTCCACTAGTATTTACAATCCCTAAGGGTCCAAAAAATGATGATAGTGTTTTTCCTTAATGTTTTAGGACCATAATGGGCTGCACTGTCACTGGGGATGCTCAAACTGCCTGGTGCTGATAAGAGTTTTAAAAACTGCCATTGTACTACAGTCCACCAAGAATTCAGAAAACTGAGCCAATTTAAGTAAAGCTTGAGCCTTGCTTGTGAATATTTCCAAGTTCTCTTTGTTTCTTTTGTTCTTTCTGATAGCAATATAAACATTCTGTAAATATAAAGTTAAGAAATGAAATTTGTGAAACGCATACAACAAATAGTAATCATGTGTTGTATGTTCAAAAGAAGAAAGCTCATTGGTTGGAGGTTGCTGTCTTGAACGCATCATCAAATTTTTGGTTATTGTTTGGCTAGAATACACAGTCAGCATCGGCCTGCTCACTATGAATACAACACTCAAAAGACTATAAACATGCATAAGGGATTATAAGGGAATGTATCCAAGATACAGTCCTTTATGTCCTTCATAATCCTTTATAATCTGCAGTACTACTTTGAACAAATTTTACTTAATTTTCACTGTGCTTTACCTGAATACAAAAAGACTGTCCAGCTGCTTTTTAATATATTTTTAGCCCATATCACACGGAATAGCATAAATATGATTCACAAATAAAAAAGCATTTAATTTTATAACTGTACAGTAATAGGTTATATTACAATGCAAATTCTTCAGCACATTTTGATTGGCCCTGATATCCACTAGCTGAATGCTAGACTAATGCAATAGCAGTGTCTGTCAGAAATTAGACTGGCCTTTCACCACCAGAACATGTCAAGTGCAAGTTGAGATTGTCTGGGAGCTGGTGAGGAGGTTTGTATCAGTTTAGGTAACCAAGAAAAAATCTCATCATGCCATATTGACCCGCTGGGCTGTATTTACATTACTTAGACTAAATTCCACATTCCACCATAAAGACTGTTGTATTAGGAGAAAAAGCAAAAGAAAATCAGGAAAAACAATCACCCTCCTTGAAATTCAGTCAAACCTGATGCAGGTTTTCACAGTTCTCTGACACCTTTTTTCAAATACTTATAGACAAACTGGAAAACCTCATTTAAAAAGTGAAAGACTTTCAGAAAAGTTTATTTTTTGTTTATACGGAGGTGCTTATACAATGAGCTGAGCTGTCAGATTGTTTACATAGAGTAGTCTGAAATTATACCAAAGGTGACAAAAATTTACTTATATAGTTCATTTTGATTTCTGTTTAGCTAACAAACAAAATTCCTCAAAATCAACAAAGCACCATCAAGGGGATTGCCTAATTCTACTCTGAGCCTATGAATGTGACAGTGACCTTAGGAAGCTACTGAACACCTGTTTGTCGTTCTACATAATGATTTTTGACAAAGAGAACAATGACCGAGGACAATCATTCTCTGAACAATGCCTGTTGTGCTCCTTTTTCATTGTAAAAGCCAAAGGGATCATGGGGGATGGCTTGTCCCACACTAGAAAATCACACAAGGCTCCTTGGACCGGATTAAAAGGAGCAAGTGGTGCTCTGGTCCAAACTGTGTCCTTTGTGTCTTTGCACTGAATAGGTGCCGAGGAGGAACCAGAGGCAACGTAAACACAGAAGAAGCCATTTTTGTCAACACGACATAATAAAATAAAATTTTAAATTTTAGTTTTAAATAATTTTACATTTAATCAGATTTCTTGTTGATGTTGATGTGACACAACACGTGAATATTATTTAGTGCTAATATTGTTATGTAATAGATTTGTTAAATAAAAATTGAAAAAATATATCTCAAACCCGCGAAACATTTCATGAAATGCCTGCATTTAATTTAGAAGAGATTACATTTTTTAAAAATTGAACATTAAGTAGCTACCAGCTACTTAATTTAAAGTCAAGTCAGTTACATTACAAGCTAATAATAAAAGTAACTACATTGAACCTATGTGGGTCAACATACACTATAATTTATGTTAAAAACCACCAATAAATCTAGACAATATAAAAAGCTTTAAAAGATCAGTCAAAGCAATGAACAAGCTAAGCAATACAGTAACAGGTATTATATTATGTTCTAAAATTATTGTAATACATTTTTGTAATAAACCAATTTACTAAAATGACTAAAGTTGGACTTTCAAAAGCTGCAATCCATAACTTTTTTGGGTTAAAAATAAAAATATGTTATTGAGCAAGTACATAACAGTGTTCAAAATGGTCTCCTTACCCCAATTCACAATGGTACATTTATAATAATAAATGTATAGTTTGAGCTGTTGGGAATGATTTCCTGGGTAATCTCAGTTTACTTGCGGTTATGTCACATCTGTAAAGAGAAAGAAGAAGATTCAGCTGCTAAATCGCATGTGTGGGTGCTGAAAAAGATGGAGCGATTGTAGCTTGTTCATACAGCAGTTGTTTAGAATATAAACTCGTAATGAGATGGTCCTATAGCTCATTTAGTAGCGTTGCATTAATAGCGCAAAGGTTGTCGGTTTAATTCCCAGGGAACACACATTCTGATAAAATGTATAATTTGAATGCGCTGTAAGTTGCTTTGTATAAAAGTGTCTGCATGTAACTTGCAACTTTGTTTCAAACGGAGACGGTGATAGAGAGGGAAAGTTATGGATTGCAGCTTTAATGCGAGACATTATAAATGAACTTGGAAATTACTGGAAAAGCTACTCCAAACAGATGAGTTATTGTTAAGCTACTGATACATGTAAAGATAGTAAAGTTAGTTATTTTCCAACACTAATGATCTTATTGTTCATGGACTGAGTTAGTACTGCAAAACAAAACAGACAACAGCTAACATGTCAAACATCTGCGTGTAAAATATCACTGGTCAGTTTGACACACAGCTAAATTTTTTTTCTTACTAGAACTCATGGACCTGACAGCACAGTCAAACTGATGCCAAACTCCAACCTCCATCTGCCAATTCTGATAGCAAGTCTACATAAATCTTATTCCAACTCATCTCACAGTAGATAATCTTTGTGGTTAGTTCTTCTCATCATCTCTCTCTCTTTTTCTGTCTCTTTCTCTCTGTCTCTTTTGTGTCTTTCCACAAAGGGACGTAATGGAAGAGCACTACTGTTCTATATTGATCACAGTTAGCTGGGCAGGCCTGTCAGTGGAAGGCAGCAAGTTCACTAGCTGATGACAAGCTAGAGAGAGTCAAACTGACAGTTGTAGTTACCTTCAATAGAGAGAGTGAATGAGAGAGAGAAAGAGAGAGAGGGAAAGCTGGATTTGGATTGCTGGGCCAAAATGAGTCACAACCACATTCAGCACCCAGGTTGTCTCAACATAGCTATTAGCTTTGGGTACATCAAAGCTCAGCCAGAATTGATTTCCAATATTTTTCCCGATATTTTTTGTACTAACTCAGAATAGCTTTAATCAATATTTGTGTTTTTACAATAAACTTATCAACATGCCACGACCAGCAGATAGGCGAACATACAAAAAATAAATGACCATATTTTAGTTAGGAAATTTGTACATGTAATTTAATAATCATGCAAACTAAATCTGTTTAGTTGGGTCAACCCAAATTAGGTGGACCAGATTAAATTCATTTTCTATACTGTGTTTTACTTACCTTTATTATGTTTGTCAAATCACATTTTTTATGCTGGTTCCACTTAATTACATGTTTTTTAAAACAATGCTCAATGTTGTCAATGTTGTAGAAACAGCTGATCACAACATGAGCAGTAAATGCAAAGCCATCAGATCATAGCATAGTGCTTTCTGATCAACACTGAATGTTCAATGAGACTGTCCTCAGCCTAAGCAAATGCCATAACTTTTTAGCAAAACAGTAATCTCTTAAAAACACCAACATAAAAGAAACACTTTTAGATACCACACTGTAAAAAATCTTGTTAATTTGAATCAACTTGGCTTTACAAGTAATTTCAACTTAATATTTTAAATTGTGACCGGTGTAACATCAAAATAAGTTTTTAATAATATTTTTTCAATTTTTCAACTATTCTTTACAACAGCTAGTTACAAGTTACAGCTTAACACCAGTCAAGATTAAACAGTAGATTGAAATGACTTGTTTGTAGCCACGTTGATTCAATTTAAAAATTTAAGGTAGCAAAGTTTTTTTACAGTGCAACAGAACAGAATACTAAACATGAACAAATCCCTGTATCTAATATTGATTCATAATGCATAAAATAACACTTTATTTTAACATTTACTCTCATTATTCAGTCCTATGCAAGGCATGCTGGGAACTGGAAATCTTAATTTCAGTACTGCTAGCACAAATAATTAATGTAACCTGGTTATGTGTGTCTGACATAATTCAATTGGTGTATTTTGGTCCATGCAATTGCTTTATGGATCATTGTGTTATATCCCTTCTGTTCCAATTGCTGCACACAGATATTGTTTAAAAATAATTACATTTACAGGGTTTACATGCTCATGACATAAGATAATAACTGTATATAACTTTTGCACAGACAAGGCTGGTAAGAGATTCTGTAGCACCTTGTGTCTTCTGCTAACACAAAGGTGTAAAACATATACGTGGTAATAGGTTTGATATAGATAATTTAATCAGTAATATACCGTTAGGAAGGCATATGGGTGAATTAAAAAGGTTTACCTGTAAGTATTTATATGTTAAGATTAATCAGGTGGAAATCAGCAGCAGTATCACCTAAAATCCTTCTCTTCTTTAATAATTTCCGATCTGCCAGAAGATGGAACTGCTGTTAAACAAATACAAACCTGTGCACACTGCGCAAATGTGCAAACATTATCCTACTGAAACATTTTAGTATTATTTGCATGCGTATATTTCTAATCCTAAACCCAAAGCTAACACTGCTTGAAATGAATACTGCCTTCTTTTACTCCTTTGCAAATGTCACAGTCCAGGGATGGGCAAACTTGGTCCTGGAGGGCTGGTGTCATGCAAAGTTTAGCTCCAACCTGATAAAACTTACCTAAACCAGCTAATCAGGATTAATAGAAGGCTATTGGTAGGTGAATTTTATCAGGGTTGGAACTAAATTCTGCAGGACACTGGCTCTCCAGGAACGAGTTTGTCCATCCCTGTCATAGCAGACAGACACAGTGGATGGATTGTCGGTGTAGTTCAAGTTTATACCGCTGGAGTGCAGTTCGAAAATTAACTAGGTTAAATGAAAGATATGAGAATGTGTAATATCAGTTCTGTGCATTGCTTCTGCAGTCTGAGTCTTGCATTAAAAAAAAACACACACATAAGCAATGACAAAGATGAGGGAGCTGACTCTATGATTGTAAAAACGAAAAGTGAAAAAATGCAGTGAAAAATGTCCAAAAATGTGACATTCTGTACATTTGTCTCATATTCATCTTACAAGCAAAAGTGATGTATTTTTCAGGTATGGTTACCTATACCCAAAATGTGACCTCTGCATGATGCTCTACAGATGAGGAGGTGACACACACACCCGGAGCACACACACACCCGGAGCACTACATGGGCAGCACTGCAGTGTTCAGGGAGCAGTTGGGATTAACATATCATGTTTTAGTTATTACCGGCATCTCAGTTATTATCTGCCAGCATTGCACTCAAACTAGCAACCTTCTGATTACAAATCCGACTCTCTTACCAGTAGGCCACAGCTGCCCTTTAAATCATAAAAGACTTCTTGACTCAACAGCGAACAGAGCCATTTTTTCCCTTACTGTCCCAATTGTGTATTAAATTAATTTGAACCTTTACTGGAAGCAGTCAGGTGGTGTTTACAGCAGTAAACAGTAATTTGGAGTTATTTCAGGCAATCAAACAAGTAGAGAAGTTTCCCTGCTGAGGGGGTGGAGCATAACATCTCTATTCCTCTGTTACGCTGATATATGAATATGTGTCTGTCATGCATAACAGTGGAGTGACAGAGGAAGGAAAATCACCAGTTTTGTTTTGCATAGATAACTGTCACTCTGATAGAGCTGTCTGCATTTGACAGCTCAGTGTGACTGTAGTGCAGATATCAAACATCAGGGTCACTTCAATAGCAATTAGTCTCAGTCTGGTTCTACTGACACCTAAATATAAACCTGTTCTTCTTTGTGTTCTGTGACAGTTTACTAAAGCGTGACATATTAGAAGTACTGTAAAACAACTGACTAAATCTGCTAATGTAGTATTCAGGAGTTAAGTGTTTAACTGATCATTTGTAACAAATACATTAAACAGACTGAGATAAATTAAATTTATCTATCCATCCATCCATCCATATTTTCTGAATAAAAAAAAGTTTATAAAATAAATTGTATGATATTATATGACTAGATTAGTCATTATTATATTTAAAAGATTTCAGAATAACATAAGTTGAAGAAGCGAATACTTTGTGACCAAGCTGAATGGTTTGTAAATGACCAACCTCAAAGTATCATGTAAATTGTCAGCATACAGGCTATACACATTGATCAAATCAATTGCATCAACATATACTTCAGAGGGGGATATTAACATTCTAAATTTGTTCATTTCTTCAGTTATTGGGGGAAACTGCCTCTCAGTAGGATCGGCCATCTCATCTGTTGTTGATATATATCAGTAAGGCTGCAGAGAGGGAATGTATCAGGCAGATATGAGATTACATTGAGTGAAATTCCTGACTCTTCTCTTCCTTTCAGAATTCACAATTTTCTATAGTTTCTGCTTAATGAAGCTCAGATATGTGGAGCTCAGTCTCATTGAGTTTTCATTCAGTCCTGGAGGCCAGTGTGTGTCCTTGACTTTGCCATTGAAAACTGAGTAGGTTTGCTGTTTGAAGACAAAGAACTGTATCACAGAATGATAAGAATTATCAGTGTAAAACCATTTTTCATTCCGGAATTGTGACAATTTGTGAAGAGGAAAGAAAACATAAAATTGCATTCCTATTGTGTTCAAGGTGATTAAAAATCTTTGTGAATTTAGAGAATAAGAAGAAATTTGAGGGCACCTTGCAACAGTGCAAAAGATTGACAATCAAGGCAAATTAAATAGGTTAAATAAAAGATATTTTATTCAAAACTGTGCAACTTTCTATTAAATGATATGAGACCTGCACAGTCTATATAGCAACAACTCCAGACCTTTTCCTCATATAAAATAAATATTTGTTAAACACACTCCTCCTCAAGCTTATGAAATTTGTACAGAGGCTATGCAGTGGCCTTGACTTGCTGACTACTGGATCAGGTTCATGTCAAGAAATGTAAATTTTTCAAAATAGCGGAAAGATCAACAACTTGCTCAAAAACATTTGCGGGTATGCAAGCATCAGCAGTGCTGCCTCATGGGGCTCACAGCTCGAGGATTTACGGGTCCGGAGTTCCAGGCAGCTTGACACGCGAAGAGCGAATCTCAGTAAGCTATCGAGATGCGGAGAGGCGGAGGTCAGCTCAAGCCTGCAGGCAAGCTCATTTGCATGCGTTTAGGGGCGGGACCTGATGGTGCTCTGTTGCAGACATGCTCAGCAGAACATTGTTTACATAATTGATGAAATATGATAATAATACAAGCTGGCTTTGGCTTGGCAGGCTGAAGCAGCTCCCAAGGAGCCTGGCCTGGGTGAGCCTTAGGATCTGTGGCTGAGAGAAATGAAGAGAGAGTTGGAGAGAGAGAGAGACAGAGATTGAAGCCTGGAGCAGAGTTTTTTGGGAGGTCTTGCTTGTGGGTTGACATTCCTCTAAAGACCACAGTGGCATCGCCAGTGGTGGCCTATCTGTGTGGTTAGTATTATGAATATTTCACAGACTGCTGTAAGGTGCTCCAAGCCTTTAAGCTAACGTAAACACTTATTTGTGTGGAGAGCCAATACAAACATATGTTTGCAATGTTCATATATGTCTGTATGTTTTCTGATTTTCATATGTATTTGTTTTGCTACCACTACAAAATCATCCGTAGACAAAATGTATTGGGTTTTACAATCCAATGTAATTACATAATTAAATAAGTACACAGTAAAATAAATAACAACATGCATTGTTAGTTATTGGGTGCTTACATGTTGTTTGTGTTGTTACAGTGTTAGCAATTAGGGCAACACTGTATTGATATCTGTATTGACATTCTTCAAACATTCTTGTTAGGATTTGTTCTAAACCTCCAAAAGTATTAAACTTTTGCAATTAATTCAGATCAAACCACTTAAAATGCAAACTGCATTCAAACTTTAATTTAGATGATTTTAACCATATGTTTACTATGTATTTTTGCTTTTAAAACAAAATTTAAAACAAAATTTTTTTATTTTTTCAAATGTTCAGCAGATAGAATGTTCAGCATTCAATTGTAACATGTAACCAACAGTGATGACGTCATTGTAATATTTGCATACTGAATTGCAATTCGTCTTGTCTTTCTTGCATATATATTTCTCTTTTAGAAACACAAGTGTCAAAGTACCATCTCTTTCTATTTCCCACACAGACACATACTCATGCACACTCTTTCTCTCTCCACACACACTGGGTCATGTTGTCTATGCCCTGTTCTCTTCACACCTAGGCATATGTTGCAGCAGAGGCTGGATCAATGCCACATGCTAGCCTGCTGCCCCAGCTCCACTCCCTGCTCTTCACCACCTGTGTTCCCTCCATCAGCGTCTAGCTCCAGGCCCTCTGTCTCTGACATACACTTGTGACTGGGAATGAGGCTCCAACCAAAGCTCTCCTCCACCTCTGAGCTGTCACTCATCCAGCTCTTTTACAGTACAGCCTTCACCCAAGTTCTTTAGACAACCTACTCACAATCTCCTTGTTACACCAATTATCAACCACCTCCTGCTGAATGCTGGGATATTCTGAGCAACTAGGACAATGGACTTAAAATAACATGTACATAGGAATGTTTTCCATTTTTCTGTAAAACTTTGCTTTTCATTAATACTTTTCCTAAGCATTGTGTTATCAGCGCAAAGGTTGTGGGTTCAATTCCCAGGGAACACAAGTACTGTTAAAAAACATGTATACCCTGAATACACTCAACAAGTTGCTTTGGATAAAAGCGTCTGTCAAATAAATAAATAAATGTAATTGTAAATAAATGTAAAACAGTAAAAAAAGGAATAGTTTTTAAAATTTAGGCATCCAAAATTTAAAATTCTGTCATAATATTTTTGTGTCATGTCCTTCCAAACTTATATGACTTTCTTTCTTCCTTAGAAAGAAAAAAAGAACAGAACATATTTTAAAGAATGTGAAAATTAAAACTAAGTAATCGCACTCATGACATATTCAATCAAATTAAAATTTTGCATATTAAGATGTGCTCCCACATTTATATGAATTATGTGTTTAAAAGAAGACTGAGTCATTTGAATATGAAACAACATGAGGGTAAGTAAACGATGAAAAATTGTTATTGCTAAGTGAATTATTCCAAATCAAATACATATAAAATATCCAAAGGCCAGGTAACAGAAAGCTTTTAAGAGATTTGTTGGACTGGGCCAATAAAGAGAGGGAAAAGGAAATAGAGCCTGTGTTGTATAGAACCTGATGTTTAAATGAATGCTAAAATCAATTGTCAGGTCAAGCTACATGATACAACTCAACACTCATCGGAAGTACAGAGTGCTTGTAGCAAGCAAATGCTGTGAGATTCTAATTATCAAGTCTGTTTTTGCATTAGAGTCATGATCATTCTGTACACAAGAGTAATGAAATTACTTTGTGATAATCCTCAGTCACATTGAACAACAGGGATTGGAAGTGGCCCTGCTCTGTGTGTGTGTGTGTGTGTGTGTGTGTGTGTGTGTGTGTGTGTGTGTGTGTGTGTGTGTGTGTGTGTGTGTGTGTGTGTGAGCATTCATCTCTTCCTGATCATTTCTGATGGTGCATTATCATTCAGGGGATGCCATGGAGACGGATACAGACAGCACAGGGGATTAATGATGACCTTATTGAACATCATCCTGATGAATCTACATGGCCTGAAAATACCTGCAAGCCATGATTCACTCTGATAAAATGCTCTAGAGGAACAGAGCCGGTTCAGATACCATCTCAGCATTTAATACTTCAGAATATTCTGAATGAACAAACATCAAGAGACTATTATCACAAATAACAACTGTGACTGAGATTATAAACAGCCTTTCCATCAAACAACCTTAATGGAAATCTATAAACATAGGAATGACAGCACAAATACTGATTGCCAGCCATAAGTTTTATTTTGTGCCCTAAAACTAATTATTATATAAATACATGGCAAAAGCATTATTATCAGCATTATTATCATAAAACACCTAAAGTGGGGCCCTGAAGACCACAGCAAAAATCTGGGGCATTTATCATGAAATAAACAGAATGTTTAACAAAAAAAACCTTTAAAAAAACTTAAAACATGAAATGTCTGCTCTGTTTCAGTACTCTGAAACAGTAATCTGTGACCTTCTATATATCATTTAGACTGTTTCCTTAGAATGTTCCCAAATCATGCAGGAATAAATTGTCAGGTTTTGCACTGTGGGTCTATAGCAAATCTAATGCCTGTATGCAATAAAGGGGGCATATCAAATACTAAGACATTCTAAAACATTTTTAATATACACATTTCCACTCAAATTGTAATGATACAATGTTTTGTGTTTTATATATATATTTTAAGTACAAAAAAAAATAAAAGTATTTTAATAATGGTCCCTTGAATCACACCCTTGAATCACTCTATATATAAAATGTATGTTTATGAGTGTCCATGTATGTTATATATAGAAAACGCATACACATGTTAGAAACATCAGAAGACCATATTTTGTTACCAAGAACACATTCTCTTCACACAGCATTAGCGTAATTATGGCTAGATGTCATCTGTGCTGTTCATTTATCAGGCCTCTCAGTCTGGCCCTTTTCAAATGTGGTTGCACGTTGCTGCATGCAAACCAGGCAGTCACAGGAAAAGAAACACTGATTACAACCTGCTGACTTCCACAGAAGACTGTGGCTTTCTGCACTGACATGCACTGATATAAGCAACAATCTCACTTATTGCTGTGATAAACACTTTTAAATGTGAAAATATTCTTATAATGGTAAAATGAATAAAAAATGTTTTGTTCAATAAGATTAGATTAGGTCATTAATGTTATTATTTGGACAAAAACAATTTTGTGTCAATAAACGTTTAAGTCCATTGTGGTCATCTATATGGTAATGTTCTCCTTAATGTGGACAAAACAAAGTTTTATCATATTTATGCATTTAAATTTTACAAACTTCCAGGAAAATGAACCATTAGTATTGATTAGTCATTCTGCACTCATCCGAAGAGAAACACTAGGGACTAAAACATCTGTGAAGTCACGCCCTCGACTTCTCGAGCTTATAAACTGTTGCTCCTTAAAGCAAGTAGTAAGTAGATCTGGTGGCAAATTTGCAAAGCATTCCAGAGTGGGAGAGCTGTTTTGGGATATATATATATATATTTTCTTGGGATATGGAAATATCTATATTTATATATAAATATCTATATCTATATCTATAAATATCTAATATATATATATATATATATATATATATATATATATATATATATATATATATATATATATATATATATTCTCCTCCCAATAATACAACCTGTCTGTGATTTCTCTTTCTGCAGTTTCATCTATAGCTACAACAGAAATAATCAGTTCTCATGAAGTCCAACAACATGATCATCTATGAGCTGTTCTAAAAGAAGAGCTCTGTGATAAACAATGTACATGCAGTATTACACTTTGGTTAATTTGGCCACAGAGCAGAGTTCCCTTGTTAGAGGCATTGAGGAGTCTCAGTGTGATCGGCATCATCTGCAGCAGTGACGTCCATGTGAGTCATACTGAGACTCTGATCAGCATCACTTCCACACAGCAGCACATGTTCCGCAGTACATTTCCAAACTGATTATTTCAGAGGCTGATGTAAGAGACAGTCATTGTCTTTGTGGAGCTGTTTCAGTGTAAACTGATTAAAACCTGCATTACTAAGTTTAAATTGTTAGTTATTTGATACAAGTTTTGCTTTACAGATTTGGTCAACGGTAAGAAAGCGAAAAGTATTCTTGCAGATACTTCTCACCCTCCCTTTATTCAGTGAAGTAAACCCCTTTTTAAGTCAGGGATGTGCTATGTTAGAGTCCCTCCAACAAATAAAAATGTTTAAGAGGACCTTCATTCCAAAATTACAAAGTGCTTGTTAATTCAAATGAAAGTGTCATGTATTTGTATTTTTATGTGATGGGACTGTGTTTATTATTGTCTGTGTAACATTGCTTGTTTAGTTATTTTATGTGCTGGTGAGCCAAAGGCAAAAAACTATATACAATACAATCAAAAGAACCCCAAACTGTTTCAAACTTTCCTAAAACACATCAAATTCAAGTTCAACCACAATCCTCACAAACAACCACTGTCCTAGTTAGATTCTCCTATGAGGCTCCACTAATCTACTCTGATCACCTGAGCCCAAACGATTCCCACATTTTTACTTAAGCACACCTGACTATTTCCCATGCCGCCCTCATCCACCCCTTTGCTTCCACTGTCCATTCAGATCCACTGAATCTGACCCAGATGAGACACTGCTGAGTTGGCACTGTTTTCAATGTTTCAGGCACTCACCTGGGGCAACAGGAGAGGCCCTGGCTGGAGAAACAAGCCTCCATCAGTTGATCTAGCTCAACTAGTTTGCAGCTGATGGAAAGTGTGGGCCTGAGGTGTGGTTAGAACCCATGTGTTAGCTAAGTGAGCTTTTACCCCATCTGCTGAGATGATTGGGCATGTCTCTCAACACGGGCGTGGCATTTTAGGGTATTCAACTGCCACCTGGTCCTATACAACTAAGCTCACAAAAACATGCATACAACAGGAACATGATTCCCAATCATTACAGTACAGTATAACATAACATAATAACAAACAACATATTTTTAACTCTGCTTTAATTATACTGGCAGCCATTGAGCTAATTATTTTTGATGCAGGGCTGAAAGGTTGCTAGTGTCCGGTGGCTGAGTTAATTTTAATTAAAATTTTTAAAGTATAATAATCTTATAATTATCTCTTTTATGGGGCCCTTGTGACTTGAGTTTGTGTAAATCCCAGCACTGTAAACACACAACTTTCATCCCAAAGGATTTCCATGCTGGCAAAAGTGCATACAGGATCCAAGAAAATGAATTAAACCCCCGGCACTAAATCTAGTTCAAGAGCAGTATCTCATTTCAACAAATAAGTATCCAGAGTTACACTGGCAATATGTTTTGTCACTTTTTATCTCTATATAACGCACAGAAGGGACATTCCTTCAAAATAAATCTCTATAGAATATGTTGTCAACAAATAAACCCGATACATGGTTGTATAATGCAATGTTATTTCCACAGAGATGATATTAGCGCTACAACTGTATACAACTATTCATTGATATGTGAAATGAAATTAGCATGCCTCCTACAGCAAATCTTAGTATAGTAACTGTTTACAGCTTATATTGCACTGCTCTCCCAAAAATAGCATTGCTCTCTTTGTCACCCTCCAGTGTTGAACCCAGCATTCAAATGGACTCTTGGGGTCCGCAGTTTATTTTTCCAAACAAAGGTCAAGAGAAGTATGTGGTCCAACAGGCTTGCTGCCAACAGGAGCTCCTGCAGGACTATTGTATGTACCACCCCAATTGGAGCACTATCACCAGGGCCCTGACCCTCACCAACCCTGACGTCTGTGTCCCTGCTGCTGCAGGGTTGTGGTTCCCACGTCTACATGTGGACGTGCAGTAATTGATGGGTCTGTGAAGCACAGTGGCAGTGACGGATGGTATGTGGCCAACCAGGCTCACGTAATTACAGGGCCAAACCAAGACTCCAGGGCCCCGCCTGGCTTTCTGGGAAATTAAAGTACAGATGGAGCCGTAGAAGAAACACTAGGAAAAAACTATATGTATAGCCCCTATCTTGTACCATTGGAGTGTGCGAAGCAGCCATTTTAAGATCATATTGAGTGTTTCTGGTGTTTGAGGAGGTCCTTCCCTTCTCTGACTCATAGAGTGTTGAGTATTTGCCAACAGGTCCAAGCTCAGAGTGAGATAACCCCACATAAAAGTTGTAATGATTACTGTACATAGACGTGTACAAGTGAAACTTTTTCAAACAAGAACAAGAAAGAAAAATGTTACTCTGCTTTAAAAATGCAAAGAATGTTTTTTGATCCATCTGAAATATTGATTTCACTTGGCACACCACTCAGACGAGTTTCAAATTAACAGTGCGTGCTTTGCCAATCTGCAAACATCTTCCATCCCAGTGTTGTTCCAATTGCATTCCATTTTCTCAACATCTCAAGAATACAAATAAAGTCTTCTCCCTTTCCTTCTTTCCAGAAGAGCTCGCATCATTATAGAGAAGGGAAGAGTTGCAGAAGGTTCCATCCCCATCATGCGCAGATAATAATTCAATGTTTCAAACATGAGATCTCCTTAAAACATCACCTAAGTGGCTGAGCTCTAAAGGTTGGAACAAAGGGAAAAATGTGGCAACCCTGCGACTTGATACTCCACCCAACTGACTCCAGTGTGTCATGTGCTTAAAAGGGGATTAGAGATAGAGACTGAACTTGCTGTCTGCAGCACAGCAGACTGGTGGCATACGGAGACTCTTTGTTTGTAATTCATCTGATAGCTTTTAAAGAATAATTATCTGCCAGATATGGAGGAACTTTCTGCTGTTCCAGGGCTTAAGATTCACAGACACTGTTGTTTATTAAATGAAAGAGAATCCAAAATAGAAAACAATGTTGCATTATTTTCTTTATAGGTCTCTTTCAAATTGTTCAACTTCAGTAGAGCTAAATGTTTGCTTCAGAAAGACTATGGTAATATGAAGTGCCCCACAGAAGTATTTGGACGTCTTAACCACACTTAGAAATGCATACATTTAATTTTATAAAAAAACAGCATCAATGTAAAGTGGCATCTGCTAACAATGATGAAAGAACTTTTGTCAAAACCAGCTTCACCTGCAATTTTGGCAATGACTTCTATAAACAACTGATGTCATATAGATTTGTACTGTGTCAGTTTACACAGGGGTCCCAACAGGAAAACCACAGGTGTAGTTCAGCTGTAGACCAGAGTGTCTAAATACATTTTGACCATTTTAAATAGTATGTCTTTGGCTTTATGATATAAAATCAAACAAACTTGAAATATTGTGAAATATTTCTGGGACATATTTTGCTTAAAAGGTGTGCTTGCGCTATTATTAAAATAAATTTCACTTAGTTTATAATTTCTTTCAGATGCAATTACATTCATACACATATACTGAATCCTTCCTCACATCTGGCCTCTGCTGAAGGTTTCTTGTTGGTTCTGAGATGTTATTTAGTTAGAAACGACTATCCTCTGTGTTGATGATGTATCAGACCCTTCCACAGAAAAACAAGACAACACTGTAAATCGTAAGAAATTTGATTCCAGACAAATGAAAAGGTCCTACTCTGTGAACATTACATACAGGACTACATTTCTATACCTTTTTTGGGATCATTTAAAACAAATTTACTTTAATTCACTTGTTACTAATCCTAAAACATAATTTAAATAAAATAGGACTTATCATTTACAATAAACACCTGCATGCTGATTAGTACTACATGAGAAGTACTACAACCATACAGTTGTTTGTACAGTAAAAAACACTCACAGAAAGAAAACATATTGCCAGATATTGTTTATGAAATATTGCAGATTATTCATGAGCTTGAACACAAGAGTGGCAGAGAGGTTGAATCAGGGCAACTGTATAGTGAGGGTCAAACTGGTCATCTCATTTGCACACTAAAATTTACATACTGCTGGAAAATGGGCTGTTATCTGAAGTTGAATCCATATTTATGGTTCTGTTGAAGACTGAAAGCAAACACATTGAAAAACAAATTACCTGCAGATAGCACATATCCTGGAATAATACAAAACGATCTCTAGTCTCTGTTTGGCTTTATATCTGTTATAGTTAGCAGCTTGTCACATTCAGTTAAGAGTGTCAAACTATTTACCCTTTTTATAATTATGTAAAACTAGAACAAGGTAACATTTGTGTAAGTAATATCATGTTGTTACTCTTTGCTTTAATAATGTATGAAAAATCTTGCAAGCACTTGTTCATTTTGCAAATGCAATCATATTAAGGAAAAACCTGTTTTAACATGCCGGCACTGTGCCAGAATTATAACAACAGAGGTTCCAGGTAATTTAACACATTTATTGTTTTAAGCCATTTTGTTAGACTGAATGAGTTTGAGGCATTTGTGAACGTTTGCTGGAGCATGTTATTGCAATATATGGACCATTATAAGAAAAGTGCCATTTGAATCCCCATTGCTCACTAATGATGTAATAGACAGCAAAAATCACAGATAGAGCAAAGCTAATACCACATAACTGGAGATTAAAAGTCATGTTGCGTGACCACCAAACTGCATATTGGGGAGATCATATGCATATAGCCTAAATGCTCACTGATTGCACTGAGAATCCTGAATCTGCTGAATTATACTGAATTTCATTAAATAAATAACAGGCTGGTGCATGAGGATTTAGCCTTAGAACTTAGCATTCACTGGATGAACTATTACAGAGGTGTGCAGTGTTGTAGGGTCACAAGATGATTTAGAAACCAAGATGAGCAAGACTAAGTCGTCTTGATGGTCGTATAGTGTGCATGACAAATAGCTGGCAAGGTGTTCTCTGTCCCTTCGGACACGCTGTTGCCATAATCAGTCTCCAGCAATAAAGCACAAATAAAAGGATTCCTGCCCAAAATGTGATACATAATATGTTTAGGACATCTGCTCTATTGTCTGATCAGATAGTTTGGGGTATAGAATCTCTTTTGTTTTTGTTCATAATATATCTCTGGTTCCTATATTAATTTTAGGTAGTTCTTATAATGTTAAGTTTAATAGACTATAGCCTAAATCTGCAAATATTTACCGATTTATTCATAATCATTTAACTAAGATTAATTGTAACAAAAGCCTGTTCTTTGCATGAGAATTTTTTTCCAACGATTAGGAACTAGAGCTAATAATAATGTTGAGAAGCACAACTTAATTATAAAGCAAAAAGTTGTGAAAGGGTGTGAAGTGATTAGCAAAGTATATTATAGTATATAGCATAATTAAAGACTGTTAACAGTTGTGAAGCAACCTAAAAATACAAGATAATTCCATGAAAGGTGTGACTTCCTAATTAAAATGATCGTTGATATGTAGTCTTCCCCTTTGATGGTACCTTGGCACAATTGCAAGTAATTGAAGTAATGTGTGGTCACAAGTGTGCATATTTTAACTATTTAACAGCTTCAAACATGGATCATCCAATCAGATTTGAGACCTGATACTATTTGCTTATAATGATCTTGTAATGATGCACAAAATATGCACACGGCACACTATACAAATAGCAATACACAAAAAGGGTCTATTTCTGCTTGCTCTAATCCCTAAAAATACTTTTGTTGGTATAACCTAGTCAGGTTGACTTAAAACATTTTTTAAAATTGAGAATAATTACCAGGCATTTGAGATGTTATTATATGCAACACATTCTTTACATTACCTGACAAAACATTTTTACATTGTATAAAGACTTATTTCATACATTTTCCAAACTTTACATAACAGGAACCCCCACTCAGATCAAAGGACTTGGTAACATTTTATAATAACTTTAATGTAACTATTACTACATCAAAGAATTATTATAATCATTAGCAAAAGTTCAAATAGTAATCATGGTTTTCATGAACGTTAAAGAAAGTATATATCTTATCCACAAATCCCCAGATTTACATGCTTACTGTAAAACATGGTAACATGCAATTGTCATATTAAACATTATTTTGTTCATATAACTTATTGTAGTCAGGTAATCAGTTTGATATATAGTTGTTAAATATATTTATATTCTATTAATTATTATTTTTCATTTTTTAGATGTACCCATATGAAGCACATTTTTAGGTCACCTAGCATTTTTTCAATGCACATCCAGACTGCTAATTTTCGCCTACTCACCCACAGACTGCTGGGAAGTTCTTAAACATAATCTATATCCGCTTACTTTAAGTGTCTGGGACTTCTGCCTAGTTCAGCCAACTATGTAACTCTTAACTCTAACTTTTCCAGTGTTGCTCCTGAAGCAATTCATCTGATGAGGATCTATATAATAAGGAAAGAATGGTCTTTGTATTTCTATGGCTATGCTAACATCCTTTAAATGGAAGGAACAGTGTGGCCCAGAATTCATCACATTAGCAAAAACAAAAACATAAACAGCATAGACTCATTGTACAGTAAAAGATGCCGTCAGATCTTGCAGTAAAGAGTTGAACTAATGAAGGCCACTACCTCCCTGAGCCACAGCTCGGTGTCAGATACTATCAGTCACAATCTGTGTATGTGTGTCCGTGTGTGTGGTATGGAGGCATACACTTGCACAGGTCCCATGAGGAAACGCCTGAAAGAGCCAGCAGTCCCACCTGCCAGGGATGAGCTTTGGCATATCTGTGTGTGTGTATATGTGCACGTGTGTATGTGTGTCGATGTTGTGCAGGCTTCAAATTGGTCCCTGTGGTGGGAAGCTCTGTGCTTTTCAATATCTCATCCGTGTTGTTACTGCTGCTACAGCAAAAACTAGCTGCTTTCATTCAGTGAACATCAAAATGCGGGTGAATGGAGAAAGTTTTGTGTTTCTGAAGAAAAAGCATTTTGTTTCTTTTTGCAAAAATGACAAAGTTGAAATGAAATCAAGCTGATGCATTGTTATTTCTGCAGATACAGAAACAACATGGTGGATAAGTGTATTTTCACATGTACTTTAACTTGACAAACATTAATGTGTGCACTGTAAAGAGCAAAAATTTAAAGCTGCTACCTTAAGGTGCTATTTACCTGATCTAATGTACTTTAATGTAGTCAGGTTGACTCAGTTATATTAAATAATACTTTGACTGATAAAAAATAAAAAATAAAATAATGTTGAATAAAGTCAGCTAAAATGCTACCAAATGAAGCTTTTAGGTTGTCTGCAAAACATTGTTATAGTGTATCTATTTTGAAAAAATCATGCTAATTTGACTTTTTTATTGTAGTATATGACTCATAAATTTATGATTGAATTTATGAATGATTTCATGTCATCTTTAATGTCACAATTGCTGCAAGTTCTGATCTTGTGATGTCATTATACAAACAATCAGCCCCCGTGGAATGTTGGCTAAAGTCTATCAGCTCAGCTGACTGATATGATGCACCAAATGAGTTTAAGAGATCTTAAGAACAAGAAGTGTGGTTGGATGACTAACAGCTAGCTTGTGCTAAACACAGATGAAGGGATGTTTATTTGCTTGTCAGCACCTTCTTTCTGTCTGTTTCTTTGAAAGTCAACCAAATGTTTTGAAGGTTTCAAAAATAAGCAATTATTGACTATTACTTGCACTGTAATAACTGGAAATTAGGATCCGCGATTTTGGGAACTTTAGTCCAGCTGTACAGACCACAGAAGTCTATAA
Organism: Chromobotia macracanthus; assembly: GCA_036877525.1. Lineage (NCBI taxonomy): Eukaryota > Metazoa > Chordata > Actinopteri > Cypriniformes > Botiidae > Chromobotia > Chromobotia macracanthus. The sequence continues at coordinate 6,172,867 of JAZGTH010000027.1, read as the reverse complement.
TTATTCTAGTCCCTGCCAAGCCAAATACCCACATCCAGTCAATGTGCTATACTGAATATAAGCAGAGCACACTTAAAGAGTGCATCCTGTTCCTCAGTTAGGTCAAGAAGGACATGTTCTGAGGACATCAAAACATTCAAGCACTACAAACCTATTGAAGATCAATACGATCAAATTGCTTTACTACTTCACTGTAAATAAAGAAAAATGTTCAATGTTAATAATCAATGTTCTAAATAACAAATAGTTGTATGTTTAGCTGTTTAGCTAATTACTGTCATAAGAATAATTACTGGGAGTTTTAGATGGACTGTGCAAAGAATAAACCTGATATCATGATATCAGTAAATCACATGCTAATGCGAATTATGTACGTTTCAAATTAGGAGTTTGTAGCAGAACATATGAAATGCTAAAACTAAATATATTTCCTGTCTGAAAAGATGTTTTGCAAAATTGCATGACAAGTTAAACATCTTTGATTGTGGCAGTGCACACAGTAGAACAGGTATCATTAAATACAGTAAAGAGAATGTTACTATTTATGTTGGCTTATTTGATTGCCCTACAGATATTTGATTGCCCTACTTAAAATTCTTAACTGCTTGTTTCGCACCACGGACTGGATGCAGTATTATTTCATGCTGTATATTATCTTGCCACCAGTACAGTTGTTTCTTTAGAAATTTAAACAATAAATTAATATAACAACAAATTAAACTGCTATAACCACAGATAAACAGAATATAAAAAATCATTACAATAGCCCTGGTCACTGTGCATTTCACACTACAGCCCTAACATTTATAATGTCATAATTTTATATATATATATATATATATATATATATATATATATATATATATATATATATATATAAAATATATAGGACATTGAATGCACTGTAAGTCACCCTAGATTAAAGACTTTGTCAAATACCTACATTTTTTAAGATCAGTAGTAGAAATGTCCCATGAGGTAGAAACTGCATATATATTTTCATACTGTGTACTGGACAGTCAGACAAACTGTCCTTTTCACCACAGGTTTCTGTTTCCCAGGGAAGTCTTACAGACAAGCTGTGACTGCAGGTGTAAAAGACTAAGGTACGAGGGGTCTTGAGAGTTGTCGGCAGTGACATTCCCAGGAGAGAACTCATTGAGCACAGTATTGAGTCCAGAAAATATAGACTAGACCTTTTCTCCGAAGTGAGGTAAGAATCCAGCAAAATAAAACATATACAGTTGAATAGTATTTTAAATTAAACACACTTTTGTAATAGGTTCATGGTCTATCACAGAGCTCATCTGAAAAACAGGGATAAATATAGCTAAAATAATGCATCATAACACCTTTGTCAATTAAATTATAAATTTATTTGAATGGTATTTGAAGAAATTTAAAGGCATTATTTAAATAGTTTGTTGTATTGTTCTGTAGTACCTGACTAAATGCCAATTATCATATTTATGTTATTTTTTGTATATGTTTGTCAATGTAAATGTTTGTAAATTTATTTATGATTTTATATATATATTTTAGGTTATACATATGTCTAATTATATATCTACTTTATATCTGGTTTTGATATTTATTAATCATCATTGTGCAGGTTTGAAATCGTGTGCACAATCAAATCTGTATTCAACCAGCTCTCTACTTTTCTGCAAGAGCACCAAAAATATGAGATAACAGCCTAGTTTCCTTCATTCTGTTCTCTACAATCAGAATGACCCAAAGTGCATTTGAAGTGTTTGAAATGGAATATGATCACAGGACACAGCTAAATGCAGAACGGACTTCTGGCACTGCAAAAAAAATCGATCCGTCAGCCAAGAAACGTGTGGACATACATGTTAAAAAATCAATAAGCAAATAAATAAACATAACAGGCAGGGAGCAGACAGACCATCACCTCCAAACATCTGGAGATGTTTCAGAGCCACTCAAAGGAGAAAAACAACAGAGGGTCAGTGGGTGGAAAAGAAATAAACTAAATCTATATCTTTAAAACAACAGCAGCAATAAAAAGACACTTTGAAAGAAGCAAACATAACCTTTCTTGTCAAGGATGGCAGCTGATATACAATTTGAGTATTAGCTAGTATAAACACTGTGATCTGTTGAGCATATACATTTAAACATATTAACATTTATATAACAGATGCACTAAAAGTCCAAGTGTGGCTGAATAATTTGCTAGATATCATTGATAAGATAATATGGATGTGTTCTTCTATTTAGAGAATCAGAATTAGAGGATTAGCCCTGAGTTGAAGACTAGTGTCCAAGGGGACTGACAAAACATCAGCATTCACCTAATCCACAAGTAATGGAGATCATCAAAGGCAGAAGCTCAGAACTACTAAGGACGGCCCCTCAGCTCAAGTCCATCTGCATAACATTACGCCATTTTAACAATGAGCATTATGGCCATATTGGTTTAAGTTCTCAAAGGATCTCATGGAGCTTTGCTAGCATTTACTGGAAAAAGGCAACCAAACATCAATGCACTTGTTGGTCCATGCCTTTAATATGGCTGTGCAACTTCTACATGGGTATTATTATTGTTCCTAAATATGTACTTTAGCTTTTGTTAACACTGTTTACAATTTTGTGTTGTGATCATGTCACTGGTTTCCTTCATAAAGTCTTGGGTATTTAAAACCTTTAAGACAAACATTGCCCACATGAACAATAATTCACAGACCTTTGTCACATTTTAACCTTTATTAATTCAAGTTACATTAGTTGGTGAAGTACTATTTATTTTATTCTTCAGATTGCATTGACTTCAAAACATTTTATTCCTTCAAGATTTAAAGTGAAAACTGTTAAAAAAATGTTAAAAAGTTAAATGAACTTGATCATTTGTTTTGTTATGTTATTCATAGACATAAATGCCCTTTATTGCACTGATGTATAGTTTGTAAATATACACTCTGATCTTTGCAAAAAATGACAGCTCTTCTGTTCCTTCCTTTGCTGTTTTACACGACAGAGAACCAAACGATCCACCCGAATCAAGCTTACTGCCTCAAAAACTGAACATGGCACCCAAAAAACAGATGAATGAGGACAATAGCATGTGAGGAACAGCATGTTCCCCCTGCTTTTATCCATTTTTTTAAATCTCTGAATTTCTTCCCCGCTTCAAAGACCATACTGTGCACAGTTGGGGGGCTTCAAAGCTCCAAGTCCACAGAATTAGGGGAGAGAAAAGCCGCTTCTGCATTGCTGACGGCTCAGAATTATCACAAGGCAAGCAACTAGAAAACCAAAAATTTCTTCTCCCTCTGCACAAGAATGATGCGTATCACCTGCATCTGTTAAACTGAAGACTTGGATGCGTTTTTCTCTTCTGGATGAGATCAAAGGTGGACATTTCTGACCAAGCCAGACCAGCTATGGCCTTTGTATGGTCTTCTTCAACATTAAGTCATCTCTAGGTATGTTGGATGAAAAATGCTGTCTCGTGTCGCATCAGCCTGATCTTGTTCTTTGTTTCATAAATCTTAAGACTGTAGAATAGATATTGTACTTAAGGTAGGAGAAGGGGCGTTTGAGGTTTAACAGATGTTTGGATGGGAGATTAGGTCATTGTGGGGGGAGCGGTATCTAAAATATTGGACTGAAAGAGTCGTCAAGGTCTTTGTGAGCCTGAGAGCATATTTTGTTTTATCCACATCTGAATATCTGAAAACTTTATAAAGAACTTTGGCTAAAATTGCTACACGGCACAGGGACTCAATTACACACAAACTTTGCACATACAAATCTGGATTCTTAACTACAACACCCACTCAGCCAGGCTTGAAATTTTCAGACATTATTGGTATGTCTAGCAGAGTTAGGTAACCATCCAATTCCTCTCTAATCTTGCTTTTGCGCTTTCTCTGAAATAGCTGCAGTTCCGTCTGCAGTGCCCTAAGCATTCTCTGAACCACATTGCTCATAATTATGCATCACATTTGGAGGGGAAAAAATACTGTGACTGATAAAGTAAAATAATTAGTGTGCTCTGAATGGGGCATCTCTATGCCAGTGTGGGATCGGTGCTGGCTAATGGGCTGTGAAAGGAGATTGCTACCTAGCTGAGTTGTGCCTCGCTATGCTAAATAATGCAGTATGTGCATGCGCTGCATAATGGCCTGATCATACTGAGATGCTCCAGCACCCAATTATATTTTACCTGCCAAGGTGACATGCTAGCTAATGCTAATGGTACCCCATTACCTCCCACCACCCTAAATTTCTGCATTAGTATTTACTGCATTGAATCCAAATCAAGTCTGTGATAAACCTCTGTCATCTCAGTTTAGGGACAGGTGAGAATGCAGGTAACAGAGAAAGAAGATTAGAGCTAGTGTTCTGAAAAATATCTTTGGTACATCAGTTGTCAGTGTGTTTACAGTATTCGTTTTACTTGTTTACCTAATACTAGGTATTCATAAATCTCATAAATATATACTGTAAGCTGAAGTGAAAATAATATTTAAAACACAAACTTTGTAAAATTGAATTTGTATAAAAAAGAACTTGGATCTAATTAGGATCTAATTAATCTAATTAGTTTTGGTATTTGTGGTCTAATTCTTAAATATTGTATCACTTTCTTTTTTTCCTTTCTTTTTTCAAAATTTTCAATTTTTTTATATTGTAAGCATGCTTAACAATAGACATGATGCAACATGTTTGTAATTCATTATACTCGTAGTGCATCTATTTCAACCTCTGTGCACAAAAAAAATTCATTCTATTTATCATGGTAAGTAATTATATTCATTTTCTAATCTTTGTAAATAATAGGAAAAACCTTTTAAAAACATATGCACAATAACATTGGTATTACCTGGGAAAAGCTGGCACATTTTAATGTCTCTAATCCATCACTTAAAGTTTATAATTCTCACATTCCAGCCTCATATTTGTGTACACAGCAAATACATTTAACCCGAGTTTGACACCCTACAACCATCCAATTAAAGCAGTATTTGATGGTCCATTCATCCAAAATGCTTTATTCACTCTTTCAATGATGTGGCTAGTGGTAGTTCATTCTCTCTGTTCAGCTCTCACTACATTACACGTAAGCTTCATTTTGCCTGAAATGGATGTAATTTGTCACAGCAATCATACATTAATGCTGGAGCAATCTACTTAGTAATGTGAATTACCCATTAAAGTTGGAGCTGTAATCTGCAGTTAAGTTTAAATGCTTTTCAAGATCCAATTTTCAAAAAAAAGCTCTTCCCGTCTTGATGATTCAGACTACACCTAACAAAGTGCCTGTTTTTCACAGGAGTAACTATTGTGTTACACTTTAATTACAATATAATATAATAAAATATTGTGTGACATAAAAAACATTTATGTGCCTTATGATATATGATAATACATCATTTCTATTCCTGATATCAATATTATATCATACATAACTTATAACTTAATGACTCAAATCTCAAATATAACTCAAACATAACATAACAATGTATAAACTGTAACAGATCAGGTTATATATATATATATATATATATATATATATATATATATATCACACCTGTTTAAAAAATTGAAATGGATTACAAATAAGGTGTTTTAATGCAAAGACTGTAGACGTTTTAGATGTTTTTGACTAGATTAATCTATACATTATTTATTGTATGTAATTACTCTTACTCAGAGACTATCTAATTACAGTGTAAAATAAACTGTAAGTATGTAATTACTATTCCATTACTTATCCATTATTGCTGCAAAATCAGTGTAATAACGTACAAAGAACACAATTAGGATATGACAGATACATGTATGTAATGTATTTCAGCATAAGATAAGTTAGCTTATATACACTAAGCAAATACAGATGTAAGCAATTGCATCACACAAGCACACACTTGTCACTGAGAGAAGAAACAAAGCAATTAATATAAAATTAATGTCAATAATCCATTAATTTGCGAATATAATGGTTAAAAACTTTTAGCTTACATTTTATTAAAAAATGACATTTGAATAATTATTTTAATAATACATGTGATTATCTTCTTCATCATTATACATATTTTTTTGTAAAAGAGTAAATCATCAGTGCAATTTTGTACAATAAATTAAGGATAACAATGTCATCAACCACACTCATTTTTCAGACTTCAACTAACTTTTTAATGCAAACCAACATGGTACAGAAAGGTTTTTAAGTTCTCTTCCATACTACTTATAAAATGTAAGTGTTGTTATTGTGTGAGTGTTGTGCAGATTTATACACAACCATCTGCTGTTTTATTTATTTTTTTGATAATCAATAAATGAAACACATTAAAAATAAACTGTCATTTAAGCCTGTGTTAAATTGTGCCAAAGCTTATCGAACTGATAATAGCAGGGAGGGAGCTTGGAAATACACACACACACAGATTCACAGACAGCACATTACAGTCAGGGTGACCAGACTCAGGCATTCTAATGGTATTGATTGAAAACAGCAGGGGGTCCAGGGGCTGAGAGCATGAGATATTCACTCACCTGCAGTACAAAGTCACTCTCTCATGCACGCACACACATGCACACACAAATCAAATCCCATTTGGGGCTGCTGTTAAACTAGCTCACTAAATTGGCCTGCAGCTCTCAGTCTAATACGGCAATAATGTCAGACTGTGCTTGTTTACTCTGAATTTTAATTTTCAGTTTCATTGCTCCTGGTTATTGATGTCTGCGTTATCACATTCACTTTAAACTGTTGATAAATAGGTGCCTCGGTTTTCATATATATAATTACTTCATGCAAACCATAAAACACTAAACCAGTGGCTGGGAAATGTTTTAGCTCAATTGGTAAAACATTATGCAAGCAACACCAAGTTTACGGGTTTGATCCTCATGGAATATGCATACTGATAAAATGCATACCCTAAATGAACTATAAGTCACTTTGGATATAAGCCATTAATGCATAAATGTAAATAAGCTGAATATTTTGGGAACTTTATGATTCTGAGATCCTTCACTAGGTCTGAGTATGAATGCATTAAAAAATGCATTAAAATTGTCATAGTCTCAAATTCATCTGCCCTGCCCCTTTGTGTTCATGTGATTAGATCAACGAGCATCACCCTGGAACTTTCAGTGAACTGGAATCGCTGATGCCATCATTTCACAGCAATATTGAAATCATTTGCATGATAGCTGTCACAGAGCACTCGCCTGTGAGGATGAAATACTTCAACTGAATGAGCTTGTGCATATTACTAATCATTCAACAGGAATGGAATAGATGAGGAAAGATGTGTAAGACTGATAAATCAGTTATACCACAGCAAGGCATGCTACATACAGTAAGTAGCTACATACAGTATATACTCATATACTATATATGAGTATATAATGCTGTTATCTGCCGATAATAAATTAGTATGCACTTTCATTCTCTTTCATGCATTGCTATGCCATTGTGCAAGGACCATTTATTACACTAAAACCAGGCAATTCCGGTGCTTGTATAAATGTTTCAATCTTGCATTCATGTGCATGTTTGCTAGTTTGACAACATAAGTTTGTGTATGAGCCTGTGTGCCTGTGAAAGTGTTCATGTGTCCATGTATGTGCTTTGTGTGTATATATGGGGGAAGGGAGCGTAGTTAGAGCTCATGGAAGCCTGGCTGACCAACTTCAGAAGCTTTGCCTCAGCCTGGTGCAACACAGCAGGAGTCCTCTACTAAAACCAGGAACAAATGTCACCAGTTCTCAAACCCCCCAACCAACTAGCCTTACCATCCTCCTGCACAAACAGCACACACAACCGGGCTTCACAAACAGCCTTATCAGGGCTTAGAGAGCGGGGAAAACAGGCGTTCCACCCAGCAAGAGAAACAAATGCAACAGAGGGGAGCGTATGCTTTTCTTCACAGCTGTTGAGTAGATAACGCAAGATTTCATATTTAATTTGAAGAGGATGAGAGGAGATGCTGTTGTCATTGTTACTGAGCAGCAAATTCATGTCCCTGTCTTGTTGGCAGCTTGTTATCAGAAAACAAGATGGAGACAACAGGTACAAAGTGTTGTTTTTCGAAGCTGCTCTCGGTTAGAGATTCTTCAAAATAACCCTGGCCACTGGGGAAACAATGAAGTGAAGAATAGAGATGGTCATGTTTTCCTTCTTAGTGGCTCTGGTTTTAAGTCCATTGTAACAAAAAGAGCAGCTCACAGCAGCACGAAACCAATTAAGTTTTTGTGCACAAGAGTGTCTTAATCAGCAGTGTAATTGGAGGCACCCCTGCTGGGATTGAGGCTGGTGAGAGAACAAGGTCTAAACCAACATGTAATCAGACATACTGAGCTTCAAACTCGTCACAGTGTCAAAAAATATTGTTATGAACGATTAACTGAGTGTTTGGCTAACCTGCTGAAACAGATCAAGTTACTTGGCATCATTAAAAAGTATGAGATACTTAGAAACTAACAGGGCTTTATTTATTTTTATTTATTTTACTGTGGTGGGCTTTATTTTTAATTGCCATCCTGTTACAATTATTATGACATTGAATCAGAATCTGTGAAAAACATTCTTTATATAATTCCTGTCTTTACTATCTATTCAGTCTCATCAGAATCTTTAAAACTAAAGTCTAAAAATAATAAGATTTTCTGTTCATCTCAGTTAATATATTGAAAGTGACCATAGATCTCAAGTTATTGCTTTTTAAGCATTTAATATTTAAAAATTCATAACACTTCCATCAAAATGTATATTAACAGCTGAGTTTATTTGTCATGAGCGTGTGGATCATCCAGGTGTGTTTACAATATAACTTTCCAAAAATATCAAACAGATGGGTGTATTGATGAACCGCGACTGAGCCAATTTTTCTTTACACCTTTGTTCATACCTGTCAGGCTGCCCTTAACCAACTGATTATGACATTATAGTTAAGATGCTTTAATTAAAAAGAAAACAGGATCTGTCATTGAATTCAGAAGGTGTCCCCCATACAGCGGACACTGAACAGAATCATGGGAAATGCAGTGATATATAGTCTAGCAGAAGATTCTAATTTGCCACTAGTGTCAAATTCTAGTGAAATTCTATTCCCAAATTCATGGCAATTGTCAAACAGTAAGTTAATAAATATCCAAGATAAGAAATAGCCAAACACAATAAATTGACAATAACTCATTGTTTCATTGTTTCTCAATTTTTTTTAATGTTGCATCACAAGCTACAATCAATGCATTATCATTGCATTAGACCAATCAATATGAGAATTAATGTGAACTCATGAATTAAATGACTGTTATGATATATTTCACCAAGCAAAATATATTTTACCCATCATTAATATTACAAAAATACCGAAAGTAAAGAATGCATGGAATGTTTGCACACTTTGACACTTTAAAACAAATGATCCATCCACACTGCACAGGATACGCTGAGTGTTGATGGAGGGTGAAGATTATCACTGCCATCAGTCCATCATCAGGTTACTGAAAGGAGAAGGTGGGAAAGGAACATTTGGGAGATTTCCCTCCACCTTTGGCTTGCGGGAGCTTGAACTCTTTTTAAGTCGGCCACCATACCGTGGCTAATGGCCCCCGCTGAGCCTGCTGTCTCATTCCCCACTTCAAGCCCATCGTCCCTAAATCAAACCATAGAAAATTGGGCTTAAAATATTGGGGAGAGGGCCTCCCAAAAAAAGCCCCAAAAGCTGCATCTGTCGCCAGCTTATATGAAAGTTGGGTTCACAAGGAGTGTTGTTCACATTAGTCGTCTCTCGCTGTAGATCTAAGAAGAAAAAAGGTTCAGGCTGATTCCTCTTTGGTTTTATAGCTGGCAAAAGCAGGATCTCGTGGGCTGTAGGAAAATAGGTTTTGTTCGATATATATTGCCTGGTAACGCAAGATGGATGTGACATGCGAGTGGTCTTGGGCAGGCAAAGAAAGGTGAGTGTGCTGTTTATTGTCACCAAGAAAGAGAAAGAGCAAATGATTCTGCTGCTGTCATAAGTTATAGTACTGATACTGTTGTTGTAATATAAAATATAATTTAGTTGATGTCATTGTTAGAGCTGTGAGGGATGTGACTTCTGGTTTAAAAGGGTCCAAAGGTGTATATTTTGCATTTTTTGCTGAGCATGTTGCGATCTTCTATAAAACCCCATTTGCAATGCTAATAAGCCTACACCATGCTATATTGTTCCAAGTTTATGTTTGCAAGCATTTTTAAGCATAGTCAGCTGTGTGTGTGTCCACAGTATCATACAGTTGGTGATGCAGAGGTGAGGATTCTGAACAATGCAGCTAGATCAGGACCAACCTTCCTGCAACACACACTCACTATGTTCTTTTTTTATAAACACACATACACACACGCGTCACACACCAGCAGCCGTCTTTCCACCAGGGCTGTCTGCATTCTGTCAGTCTGTCTGAAAAATGCATGTGACGCAACTGAAAAATTCAGAACATCCAGGCGTAATTCCAGTGGGCAGAATGCATATCATTGTGTTAGAGAGGCTGTAAACTTTGAGCCCTGGCTGAGTTTGGCATGGAGAATGAAGGAAGCATTGTGCATGTTATAAAGGGGGGATTGGGGGTGGGGTCAGTTTGAGTGATGCAAGTGTGTCTGTCTGGGTATACAAGAAATTAGAGGCTGATTATTGTCTTACCATATTGTTTTGCCATTCTTTGCCGATTTTACTTAGACAAGAAGGCATATACAGACATGAATCAAAACATCAGATGACAAGTATGTGAGGAAGAGCATTTTTGATGTGACCCTCACTGAATCTGAAATTGTCAGTGCAAACAATAGGAAAGCAACACAGCACAGAGTGCTATCCGTCGAAAACCAACCAACTAGACAAGGAAAGAGCATCAAACCAACACTATATCCATAATCAGAATATAATTATAAGCCCTTCAAATAAGCAAAAATTTTAAAACATAAACAGGGATGTTAATTATCCTTTTGGTTAACAAAGACATGATAAATGGATTTGTGTGTGGGGGGGTTATATAATAATAAAGGATTGGGGGGCATTTATATAAAGAGTAGGTTTATCATTGTGTGAAAATATACACAGATGAGCTGTGTTTGTGATTTGTTCAAGCTTTTCACGTCACTCAGCAGGGATGCGCAGGCAGATGTGCCCTCTTTGCATTCGATGTAAATAGGTACCGTGGACGCTGTATGATGAGATTATATTCCACCCGTTTCTCTCTGTCTCTACTCTATTCTTTCTTTCTCTCACTCTCCCTCAAAGGGCACATTTTCTCAGCTCTATTATAGTTTTTTAAGCTGCCTTTGATTCCATTTTTTAAGCAGGGACACATTGCAAGTGTTTTCCTCCTCTGAATTGATGTGTTTTATTTTCCTTGCAGATGGTGTTTGCTTATTGTGCTTATTGCTTATTGTGTCATATAAAGGCATCTGCCCGAATGTATTCAACCAATTGGTTTTTAGGTATACAATAAATAAACAGTGCAAAATAAATATTTTTGATAAAGACAAAATGTAATGCACAAAAATACCTCAGAAAAGATTTTAAATTAATTCTAACACTTTAGTGTAATTACATTTATGAATCTTTATTAAAAATTACATGAAAAGAATCTGTCATGTGACACATTCAGTGTTTGTATCAAGAGTGTATATAAATTGAGCTCCAAGATGCTGCAGAAATCATTTTTTTATGCGGATGTTGAGTTTATATATTAATATAACATATGGTAACAATAATGTTAAATTCAAACAATAGAAGTTCTATTATGCCCCTATAGGACACATATAAATATATGAATAAATAAATAAACTGTACATTCCCTGTATACTGATATATCTGTGTTCTACACAGATATCCCCCAAATCTGCAAACAAAGTACGGTTAAAAGGCAGATCTCAGCATAAGCAAGAGAAGAAACAGAATTGATGGAGATGTGTTCAGTGCTCTGATGTGTATTGTACAGTATTTAGCTGCTGTTTATTGATGTTGTTACACTTTTTACCTTTTAAAAGAGCTTTGATTTGTTTGTCTTTTGCTTCAGGGTAGATTATTATAAAAAAAGTCAGCACTAATAATTGTTCATGAGAAAAAGCAAAAACAATTAAAGCTTCCATATTATCATCATTAACAAAAGACAATAACAACAGGTTAATAAAAAGTTAAATTTGGTGGCAGTTCTGTATTGTTTTAAATAACAACAAATATATTTTTGTGCTGCTCTCTAAAATAACTATGTGTTCTTAACATGTGCACAGCCTACAAAATATTCTGTTTGTTAAAATGATTGTATTGTTAAAGTAATTCAGTTTTTAATCTTACGGCTTCTGATTCTTATATTTTGCATTAAATAAAGCTAAATTTTCTATTATAATGTGTCAGAAATTATCATTTTTAGTTGCCATTTCCCAGTTTAATCATCAACACAACTGCTAATATGTTTCATTAAGAATACAATAAATAAGAATTATATGTTGCCTTCATGAAATACCTTCAAATTTGACAATCATTACAATAGTGAAAAAGTCACTATTGTCATGATGTAGGGCTACTGACCAAGTAAATTGTGACTTAAACAATAATTAGGACAATTATGACATTTTAGGATGAAATCAGGAGTCAAAATTTGATGCTGCATTTCTTGAACCCATTTTACCTTTTTTTTACATTTTTTACTGATGCACAGATATTGATTCAGAGTGTCTATCTAAAATTTGGAAGGTGTGAATGCCGTCTTCATAAGGAGGTTTGCGTATTAAATCCCAACTGCACTACAATGCATTGATCTAGGAACCCCAAATTTTATTCAGTATTAGAGATTTCAATAGCCCCAGTTGGGATAAAAGTGCTAGGCTGAATGTGACGGGGGTGGCAGACCAAATCTTTAGTCTGTGTTTTTGAACCTCACAATGAGCCAAACACAAAAGGGGCTGGTCCACATAGATATTGTTGCTTGTGCAACCTTACAAAGCAGAGAGCCTTTGAAGAGAATTTTCTTCAGTCGGCACACTGAAAAGAAGCTTTGTATTTGTTGTATATGCATGTGAGATTACGCTGAGATGTCTGCAGCTCATTGGATATTTGGCTTTCTGTGATTTAAGAGTTGCAAAGCCCTGAAAAAGTTGTAGAGCTTGGCAAATTAATCAGGAAATATTGAGGGAGGTCTTGGGCTATTTTCTGCTGCTCTATAACGTGTTTGTTTTTAAATAAACCAAAGATAGCATAAAATCTTCTAAGATTGTAATATGTTGTTTTAGTTTGTTTTTTATGTACTCTGACTTTTTATTATTATGTTGAGAGAATATAAAAAGTAACTGTTTTCTAATTCTCAAATGTATATTCATTACTCATGCATTACATATTAAATATTTTGCTATTTAAATTACCTGAGAGGGTTAGTGGATGGGTCATTGTCTTTATTTGACCTTTTAATGCAAAGAATATTGCACACAGATATTGATTCATGTTAAATGTTAGTTCTAAATTCCAAGCATGTTTTCTAATTGTTGTTTTTGATTACAGTATTTAAATGTGATTTTCTTTTGCTTTGTGTATGTTAAATAAAACATTGCAAAGCCTAAAAGAAAACACTTTATCATTTTGACAATTGCATGTAACATTTGTACAGACAATCTTGCAGGCTGTTTTTTGTCCAAAATTCCTTCACAATATTTATTGTATGTTTACATCATGGTTATTTTAAATGAATAACACACGTGTGTGGCATGATTTATGCTATATCTTCTTTATACAATATGTTTTTATGTGTTATACATCCTCCAGCCTGTGAAAATAAATATTGCTGAACATGAAGCAGTTTTCCTTGTTTATTTAACTAACATTAATTAGCCAGCAATTTTATTTTGTTTTAATATTATTTTTAGAATTATTGATTGACCATTTAACAATGTTTGAAATGTAGGGTTATGGAAACCTGCATCTAAACATAATTTCCTGTTTTGCAGATATTATCATTTTTACAATTACATTTTTATTTATTGCTTGGGATGAAATTGAATCTATTTATTGAATGATTATGATTATTAAATATAACAATATACAATTAAATTATAAATCTGATGCCTATAGACATATTATGAAATTCCTTTAAATGAAAACTGGTGAAGTCATGAAATTAATTATTACTAATAAAATGATTTAGTTCAGGTTTGTCACCTTAATGATAATTCATACAAAACACAAAGTTTCAAAATCACACAAATGTTGTAATTGTTTTTACTCTAGTAATAATGTACATCTTTATCATGATCTGTACACATTGCTGTAAAAAATCTGTCATTTATTGTCTGAATACTGAAATATTTACATACTATAAATCATTATTATCTGAAAGCAACTTTTAAAATTAAACTATTGGTATAACGATTTTCTCCTTCATTTTGGTGCTGTGGATCTGAGCAGGAAGCGGCTGGCTCCTGCCCAGCATTACTGTGACAGTCAGGATGTCGGATCAGGACCTTTGGTGAAGTCGGGGTCATTGTAGACAATCATGCCAGCACACAAGTGGGTTTAGCGCGCCCTTTTCATTCACGTACAGAGAAAGCTGCCCCTCCCTCAGCACACAGCTTCAATTCTCCTGGATTCCCGAGGGAAAATGCTGCCTTTCTCTAAATAAACCTACTATCTCGCTCTCTCTCACACACACCAGTAAGAGAGCAAAGCTTTGCGGGAAGTGACCTCGCCTCTCCTTTAGGTAAACCGGCACTCCTGGCTATACGCAAGACCTGTGACTTCTTCTCACAGCTTGATCATACTGGGAGAAGGCAGGAGATGCATATACAATCCTAAAGTGTGTGTGTGAAAGTTTTTTGTTCTTTTTCCTAAACCCTTATTTATTACATGTTGGTTTTAACAACTATATAAAAGAGCAAAGAACAAACAAGTTTTTTATCATTTTCCATTATTTTAAATTATATTCTGTTAAAGATGGAAACATAGGGTCCATCAGTCAGGACAAACGTGACTCAAGCAAAGGGCTAAACAGTGATAACAACTATTTTCTGTTTATATATGAACATTCTTATTTACTACAATAACATGAAGAAACACACAGCTAAGAGTTATTTTATTTTAAGATGCCTGTTGTTTTATATTGTATCACTTTATTCTAGTGTAATATTAAAATTTAAACAGTGTTTATGTGTATGTAAACATTTTACATTTTTATTGTACATCCAGTATGAACCAACAGTCAGCATACCTTTCTTGTGCTGAGAGAAAACACACACACACATATTTATATATTGAATAGTTTTTAGTTTTAATTGTGACGTTAATTGTGAAGAGATCAAAAATATTTTGACTACAATTACTATGTACAATACACATACAATTCAAAAGCAAAAAGCTAAACAGTAAATATTTTAGTATAATATGAATAGTTAGTGCTTATACAATACGAAAACAGTCACAGGTACTAAATATTTAGGCATTGAGTGACATGTGAAACAGATGTGAATCCTAACAGTTAGATGTACATTATTCTGACTCAGTACATACTTTAGCATACTGACTAATAGTACATTAATACTAGATAAAGCAACTTAAGCTTTGTTGGTTTAGAAAACAGATTGATCTGTTTCTAATTGCATTCAGAAAATATTATTGTTATATTGAATCACTGCTGGATACCAATGTAAAACTTATTTTGTTTAGAAATTAATATTATGAATAGACTTAACAGTCAACTATAAAACCCATATATCCTCATTGCTTTTGACATTTATTCGCTGTGATATTAGTAGTGTTAATGTATTTTAGTTGTTTAGGTATTTTTAAGTTATGTTTACAGTGCTGAATTAGATTTTGATAAGTGAATGAACACTCCACACAAAAAAGTTGGGAAAGACCACTTCAAACTTTTAAACTTACCAAGAGTCATTCACATGTTCACAATTGCACCAAACTTTCAGTTTTTACTGTGACAAGTAAAGATGGCTGTATTAAATAATAACATGGCACTGTTGTGTTCCCTTGGCCCCTCCTCTCTTTATTTTTGCCTGGGAACTTAGGGAAGAGTTGAGGTAAGAAACCAGTCTGAACATGACAATCTCATTGCGCAGACAGTCACATCAGTTGTGTTTTGAACATAAGCAACGTGTGCGCGTTTAAAGACCATTTACACCATAGGCATTTTCATCTCAGATATGAAAATATCTCAGGACATTTGTTCAGAAGTAATGATACTAAAATGTACATTCTGAAGAAACTTTGTCCGCCTGCAGACTTAAGGCGCATAGTCTTTCTGAATGGTCCACAAAAAATATTTTCCACGTAATAACAAGCATTTTTCATGAGTTATGATTTGACGCTGGTTTTCTTGCCCTGCTGTTTCTCGTCAACACCGCAAACGCTCTTTACTGCGAGAGTCATAAAACTTAATGAATAGGTGCGCCCCCTTTGCCAAACCACGGCCGTGTAGCTTGTGTATTCATACGCACGAATCCTCATTTTTTATACCCCTTAAATTCATCTCACATTTTTGCATATTGAGCTTACAGCCATAATAAACACTAACATAATTAACGGCCGTAAATCACGGTTAGGTACAGAAACTGATTCTGGGTTCATTGCTTCGAGCGGCGTGTGATCTAGCTCGCCGGAAGGCGGCAGGATACGGAGTTATTATAACGGCTAGAGCGCATACAGAGTGACGCCATCTTTCCCGTGTTCTGCTGGTACGCGAGCGCGGATTTTTCGCGCACACATTCTCTCACCAGGAGCCGCTGCGTGCTGCGGTTCATTCTCCAGCATTTCTCCACGGATTGTCGCCTATATTTGCTCCGAAGTATTGAAAAGCATAAAGGGAATATACAGCTTTTGACACAGGTAAGTGTTTGTGGCAGATAAAACGCGCGGCTGCGTTTTTATGCCGTGTTTTACTGAATCTGTGGGAAATGGGGTTATCCGTGGAAATATTACCGCAAAAATCACAGTCGTATTCCACCTACACTGACAAACACACCGAGGCGGATTGACCAGACTGCAATACGCATTTAAATTATTTAAAAACCGTTCAAAGCTTATAGATAAACCTTTAGTGTGTTTGGTGCTAACTTGTTAGCATTTTAAAGGCTCGAGGAGTGTTTGTGGAGACTGTTAAAGCTATGTAAACTTGCCTTGTTTTCTATTAAATGATACTACGTGTATTACTACTTTGGTTAAACCTAAAGTGATTTATTTTAGGCTTTATGCTGGTGTGTGCCTGTACATTTAAAGTTAGGTTAGGTTATACCTAACTATTGTGAATTAGCTGTCTTTCACTTGACTTTTCAACCCCTTCGCTTGTTTGCTGTTTAACCAGGCACGTTGTTTCCCCCCAATTTTTTGTAACCATCTTTAATCTGGAGGATTTAAATATGTGGTAACGCTTCAGTACTGCTCAAAGGCGTGACCGGCTGTATCACACTGAGTTATGAACACTTTATAGTGATAGTAGGACTGTGTTATAGCAAATATGTTGAATGTAATCCATAACTTGAGCGCCTCAAATAACAAACAAAGACATTTAAAGTGTTAGGTCGTTGAAAGGAAGTCGAGGAGGAGCTTGAAAGAAATCTGACCCCGGAGCTCGTGCTAATGGGGGTGGGGATGAACGGGATCGACGGGGCTGACGGACGGGCATAAACCCATACCTTAACCCGTAACCCACTGACTCACTCTGACTCACTGACTGCACAATACTCCTCTGTGTCTGTGAGTGTTTGCTGGTCAGATTAACTTGCTATGATTGTGGCATCCTGAGATGATTGCTCCGACACTTGGTTTTATTTCTTTTAGTTGTGTTGGGTTTTTGTTAAGTGTTAAGGGTTTATTTTTAGCTTAAGCCTATGACACCACAACCGACCCTGTAGGCGCAAGTGGCTTTGTTCACTGTGAACACCAAACATTTCCGTCTTTATGCTTTACCTATCCAGTTTATTACAATTGTAAACGTTGTGCTTAACCTGCTCACTGCCCGATACTGAAATGGCAAAAGCAGGCATTTTGGCATATTGAGTTCAGTTTCTGGTTATCCTAACTATACCGAAGTCTGTGTTGTATATAAAGACTTTGGGGCATGTTGTGGATGGTAGTTAATTGTAGATTCTGAGAAAAGTATATAAAAATAAAAGGATGTCAAAGGGATATCACAATTTAGTTTCACAGTCATTGATGCTTATCATAAATAGTTCTCAAACATTACCACATATACAAATTGGTAGTCAGTTGCTACTTCAGGTTTGTGATGGTTTCAGTTTTGAATCACACATTGTTTACTTTGTTGCATTTTTGAGTCCTTGCTGTATTTATGACATAAGTGATTCTCAAATACTCAGGGGTTGTCCCACTTTTCTGTGTGCTTTGAGGTTTTGTGCCACAGCTCTATACATTCAAATGGTAATGTAGTGGCTATAGTGTATTTTGGATATGAATCAGGTATTCCAAGTCAGAGTGCAGTAATTACAGGCAGGTTAAATGCTATCTGTATGTACACATACGTACAGAATCATGGTGTTACAGCAGCTCTTATCACAAATGACACATTTGGAGCAGATTTTGTAGTGTGGTATGTTACTGGAAGCTAGCAACTAAGAGGATCTAGTGAAATACTCTGCATAATAGCAAGATCTAATGCTGTGTTGAAATCTAAGCTTCATGCCCCTGGTCACAACAGGCACATAGCCTGAGCCATTTGGGTGGTATTTAAATTCACATGCTATCTGAATGCCAAGGATTACAAACAAATGCCCCAGTCTTCTCAAACCTCCCCAGGTTTCGTTGGAGGAGCCCGTAGTTTAGTGTGGAATGGTGTTTGTAAAAACTTTTGGTTTGTTTTGCCTTTTAGGAACCAGCTATTTTTGTAGCTGCAGTTTGCTTTCACCTATGTGTGGGAATGTCAAACCAGAGGAATTGATTGGATTTAAATACTGAGGCAAAGTCTAGGTGTAGTCTTATTTGAGAAAAACATTTGTTTTTTTAAAGCATATCCTCTTTATGGGTAGGAAAATTAAAACTGCATGCTAGTTTTGCTTTATACTTCTCATATTGTGACTTGTGTTATGCTAGAACCCGACAACAGAAGAACAGGAGGCTGAGTCCAGGCTATTGTTTAAAGGCAACTTGTGATACAGACACTAGCTTTCTTGCTTTTCTTGTGAATGCTGACTCTGAAATTCTACTTCAGCCATAGCATAGATTTATATGCCAAGTTCCAAGTTACATTTGGGCTATGAGTAATGATTGCTTATTTACAGCTCATTGTTAATAACATTTTTTCCTGGAGCTCTGCAGTCTGTTCACCCTTTTCCCCTAAACTGCACCCATATTCCAACTAGCAGGTTTCAAATCGGTTTCTGATGTGCATGTGGCCAGTCAGTGAAAAATACACATTATTATTAGGGTTGGGATGTCATGCCCAAGTCAGTCTGTCTATGAAATGGTTAGAATTAACACTAGCGAGGGCTGTCAGATTCTGCTTGAGTAAAATTAAATATAACAGAAAAATCAAGTTTTTCTCTTCACGATTCTGTTCTCCCACATGGTGCCCAGTTAAATGCACAGCCCAGCAATGATATAAAAAGTTTATCTACATCCATCTTAACATCATCAGTGACACAAACTAACCTGTAGTGTTTTTCAGGACTCTGAGCTGAATGCAAGCCAGAGGTTTGTTTAAATGTAGTTTGTGTGTGGCATTTCTTGTAGGCTGGGGCTCAGTTGGCATCTTATGTTGTGTGTGAAAGAATGCAGTAATATCGCAGGAGGGGGGTTAAGGTCTGTGTGGTGCTGGGTTTATCTCTCCAATTGATTCCAGATGTTGGAAGCCTGAGACTGAGCGACTGACAAACTGCTGTGAAACTCTCGGCAGCCCCAGGCAGAGTGCCACAGCAGCACTGTTTTACACATCCCTCTTATCAAACACACCATCCATGCTTCGCATTTAGAACACTGTCAGTTGCCTGCCAGTTGAACAGGTTTGTTTTGGAATCTGTGTTGATCCAGGTGAGTTTTATATGTGAAACTAATGAAATATAAAACAACATAGTCTGCTTTTGGTTTTATCATTTCCGTCAAGCTGCAGTACAGTTTGAGTTAGCTATTTTAAGAAAAACATCGTCTGTACTGTTAAATTTACGGTATAGTCGCAGATTTAAATTGAGCTATCCCGGCTTTTTGAGAGCCATGGATTGTTTCTCTATAACAAGGTTTATCTGTAATAGACGGTTTGCAATATTTACAAAACACATCTATCTGTATGCTGGTCTAGCCTTTCTTTACTTGACCTAATTTAGCTGTTGAAATGAAGAGGCTGCTTCGAGAGCCAAATCCTGAAAGTGAATGTGTGTGCTAGACTATAGAAATGATTTACAGGGAAAGTTGTTTCTCTGACTAATTGCCAAGACGTTGTTGCATCATAAACCTGCTGTTATTTTGCATAGACTCTAAAAACTTCTGAACAGAAGCAGCACAATGGTGATGAGAGCTATCTGAAAGGTTGAAGTGACCTTTTCACATGCTGCAACATGTCTGTGTTTTGTAAGACTTGTTAGACTGAGGGGGAACAGTATGTTTTGCTAACAGACACAATAGAGAGACATGGGCTGCCAGTTTTGGTCTCAGGGCTACATATAAATGTGGCACGTCTTGGAGAGGGGTGCACTCTGCCTGCTGACTTGGAGTGGGGTGTTGTACATCTGAATAAAGGAGGTAGGCTCTGGGCTTGTGTTATGGTAATTCTGGTGGAGGCTTCACAAAGGAAAAGGAGATTGGGGCCCCTCAGACTGAGATGCTGAATTCAGTATGGCTTCAGTAGGTGTTAACTGCTGATGTTGATAGATAGTCGGCAAAGAATGTCATGTGCATATTGACGCTGTTGGGAAGGCAGCAGGGTTTCTCATTGAGCACATTATTAAAGGGCTTTATAGACATTTATCACCTTGTTTGCTAGTGCTTGTGTTTAAAAACAATTCTTTGCTTGCTCACATTTTATCAGGCTTATATTAAACTTAAATTTTTTATGTAATGATATGATTAGGATTTAAGAATCTTTTTTGTTGACCAGTAGTTTAAAAGATTAAACCGAATATTTTTAATCACCCCAGCATATTTTTAATGACATACATAGCAAAATGTGTTTGTATATTTAATTAGTCAATATTATATAGTATATAACTATTAGTTAAAATATATAACATTGAACATGTTATTCGCAAATACTCTGGATAATATGGTTCTCTGTGTTTAAAACATTATCTAAATGTTTAAGGTCGCCATGTGCACATCAGCATAATAGTGTGCATTGTCAGAGCAAGGTGGTCTCAGAGCAAGGGTCCAGTGGTCCCTTAAATTTAGCATCCAATTGAAATTTTTAAATAATTTTCTGATATTTTTAGTAGTTGATCGGTACACACTTTTAAAAGATGAACTCAAGGTCTGCAAAAACACCCAAAGTCCTGAGCCCTCGAAGGAACCTTCCGTTTTATGCTGTTTATTGTTTGTCAAGAGCTTTTTGCAGGGTGTATCATGAGGTTACTGCAGATAATAAGAGTGCTTGTGTGTGCAAGGTGGCATATCCTGCCTCACTCTTTCATCCCAGCTGCAGTCAGGTTAGGAAACAGAGCTTTCAGTCAGAACACTGGGACTTGTGTACGCTATGTGCTGCACTGGAATGTGTTTGTGTGAGAGAGACCGACCAGAGTGTTTGACCAGTGTGTAACTGTATTAGAGGGAGTTGGCACTCAGAATTTGAAATTAACCATGCCGCTCTGTGTGTCTTTCAGATTAGAAAGCTGTGTTTGGCTGTGAAAGGATCATGGCAACCCAATGTAAGTTCTGCTTCGTGTCAAACTTTTCTGCTTTGTTACTTATTGCCTTCTTGAAGCTTTCTTCACAATGCCCTCTGAAAATCCAGAAGCATCTTTTACTATTGCTGCATACGAAGAGTCATAATACTTATCACACAATAAAAACTATTAATTAATTTGCAGTTCTGTTAGATTATAGCCTGTATCTATTCATTGAATGACTGTGATGTCAGCTCTGTTGAATAATTTATATGGGTTTGATTTACTTGCTGTGTCTTCATGTACAGCGGATCTGATGGAGCTTGACATGGCAATGGAGCCAGATCGCAAAGCCGCTGTCAGCCATTGGCAACAGCAGTCTTACCTGGACTCAGGTATCCATTCTGGGGCCACCACCACTGCCCCATCCCTAAGCGGTAAGGGCAACCCAGAGGAGGAGGATGTGGATAATCAGGTGTTGTATGAGTGGGAGCAAGGCTTCAACCCGTCCTTCAACCAGGAGCAGGTAGCAGGTATGTGACCCATTCCTATTATTATATTTACTTATGGAATATTTGAGAACTGAAATTCATTTACTCAAGAATTGGGATGGGCCCACCATTATTTAAAAAACCCCCAAAAAAACTAGCTATCAGAACAGACACTAAATAATACATTATGCAGATCTTGATAATGTCTATGGTTCTGTCTTGTTTTGTGTTGTGACATGATATGGATTAGCAGTGCATAATTCAAAGGCTTTTTATTGATATGGTACTAACAGACAGTGCTGTGGTTCTCTGTAGACATTGATGGTCAGTATGCCATGACCAGAGCTCAGAGAGTCCGGGCAGCCATGTTCCCTGAGACTTTGGACGAGGGCATGCAAATCCCTTCGACACAGTTCGACTCTGCACACCCCACCAACGTTCAGCGCCTGGCTGAACCCTCACAGATGCTCAAACATGCCGTGGTAAACCTTATCAACTACCAGGACGATGCAGAGCTGGCCACTCGTGCCATTCCAGAGCTTACCAAACTACTGAACGATGAGGATCAGGTAGGGACAGGTTGCCAGATAGCAGCCAGTGTTGTGGCATTTTGTCAGACAGTGCTAACATGCTAACCTTGTTTTCTATCTTACCTTTCTCAGGTGGTGGTGAACAAGGCTGCTGTGATGGTGCACCAGCTTTCTAAGAAGGAGGCCTCTCGTCATGCCATCATGAGATCCCCGCAGATGGTGTCAGCCATCGTGAGGACCATGCAGAACACCAGTGATGTAGAAACAGCTCGTTGCACATCCGGCACCCTGCACAACCTCTCCCACCACAGAGAAGGCCTGCTTGCCATCTTTAAATCTGGAGGCATTCCTGCCCTTGTCAAGATGCTTGGGTTGGTTCCTCATATATCTTTCTTCATTTAAGCAGTCAAAACCCTAAGATTAAATTAGAGATTAAATGTTGTGTGTTGAAATTTAAGGTCTATCAGGCTGGGTCATACTAAGTTCTGCTGTGTATGCTAAAAGTTGTAGTTTGTCTCTAATATTGTTTTGGTTTCGTCAGCTCCCCTGTGGATTCTGTACTATTTTATGCCATCACAACTCTACACAACCTGCTACTGCACCAGGAAGGGGCAAAGATGGCAGTCCGTCTGGCTGGAGGCCTTCAGAAAATGGTGGCCTTGTTAAACAAAACAAATGTCAAATTCCTCGCCATCACAACAGATTGCCTTCAGATTTTGGCATACGGCAATCAGGAAAGCAAAGTAAGAAACCTAAACACTTGTAGTTTGTGCCTTTGAGCCACTGGACTCATTAAAAACATTTTCCTGAGCACCTACACACTTTTCATTCTTTTTTCCTGTATCTTAATGTCACTCCAGTCTACTGCAACAAATATACCACTGCCATTTTTAGAATTGATGTACCAATCTTATTTTGAGCTTTGATCTTGGTCTCTATAGTATTAGTACTTCCTGCTTTGGTAATTGCAGCGTCCACAATATTTTGTGCTTTCCTGTATGTCACTTTGTTTACATTATGCACTTGTTCTTGATTAACACTATTTTAACTAGTTTAAGCCGTGCTGCATAGACTGTAAAATTTTGATGACTTAAAATGAGTAAAATTAGAGATGACTTATAATTTGCTGTCATTTCCAGCTCATCATTTTGGCCAGTGGAGGCCCACAGGCTCTTGTTAACATCATGAGGACCTACACCTACGAGAAGCTCTTGTGGACCACCAGTCGAGTGCTGAAAGTCCTGTCTGTTTGCTCCAGTAATAAACCTGCCATTGTTGAGGCTGGTGAGTCCACTTATATTCAATTTATACCCATATATCACAGTTTGTTTGAAGGGAGCTGACAATTGATAAGGAGGATTGAGGCAGGCAGACAAACTTTAGACTCAAACTAAATAAACCTAAAAAGATCCTTTCAGCTGTAAATTAATTTTTAATGTTTGAACAAACTGTGTGTTTTCAGGTGGCATGCAGGCACTCGGCCTTCACCTCACAGACCCCAGTCAGCGGTTGGTCCAAAACTGCTTGTGGACTTTGAGGAATCTTTCAGATGCTGCCACCAAACAGGTACAGATTGGCCTTTTGCTTTCCCTCAGTATTTTACGCTGTCTTCTGTTTTTTCTACATGAGACCTCTCTTTCTGTCTCCACATTGTTTCCATGGAGAAGACGTCTTTAGCAGAAGTAGATGTGCAGGTAACAGTCATTCCTGCCTTTGTCCGTGACGGGGGTCGGGGGCTGTAGCCAGCACTGACCCTGCAGAGTTAGGGCATCAAACTGTGAAAGAACATTGGCAATGGAGCATGAACCCGTGCTACATTTGGTTGTAATGCCTGTGCTAATGTGTACATTTCACCCAGCTGTTCTTGTGATTCTGTGAGAATTCTGGAATTATTAAACTTCTTTGGGATATTTAACAGTTCTGGAATGATTGTGTTTTGTAAGTGTACCCACTCATGGTAGGCTTACAACCTCATGTATCTTGTTGTTGATGTGATGAATGGCTGTGACTGGTGATGTACAGGTCTACAAAGCCTTGAATGAGTTTCTAACTGGTGCAAATTCTGGGTTGCATAAAGTGTCATGTCTTAAGTCTGGATCCTTCTGATCTACAGGAGGGTATGGAGGGTCTGTTGGGTACTCTGGTCCAGTTGCTTGGCTCAGATGATATCAATGTGGTGACGTGTGCTGCTGGAATTCTGTCCAACCTCACCTGTAACAACTACAAGAACAAGATGATGGTGTGCCAAGTGGGCGGCATCGAGGCGCTAGTGCGCACCGTTCTGCGCGCTGGAGACCGAGAGGACATCACAGAACCAGCCATCTGTGCTCTCCGTCACCTTACGTCTAGACACCAGGATGCAGAGATGGCCCAGAATGCAGTGCGGCTGCATTATGGGCTACCTGTGGTGGTCAAACTTCTCCACCCTCCCTCACATTGGCCTCTTATTAAGGTATGCAATAATTTACCAATCAAGAAGTGACCTCCAAGTGTTCAGCCTAAGGTTTTGTGGCTTAAGTAGGTCTGATATGTTTAGGTGTCAACAGGTGAGGGGAAAATGGCTATTAAAACTGGAAAGTTAGGCTGAAGGTATTGGTTGTTTAATATTTAAATAACTTGCTTTCTCTCCCAGGCCACAGTTGGGCTGATCCGTAACCTGGCACTGTGCCCTGCAAACCATGCCCCTCTGAGAGAGCAGGGTGCCATCCCCCGCCTGGTGCAGCTTCTGGTCAGGGCCCACCAAGACACACAGAGACGCACCTCTATGGGTGGAACACAACAGCAGTTTGTGGTGAGTCAGAAGCAGAGCGCAGACAAAACTCACATGGTCAGCTGGCTTTTTAGAGAGCTGAACTGTGAAAATTTTATAGTTTTCGTTTCCTTTGAGCTATTTGAAAGTTAACTGACATACTGTGCACAAAACTATAATACATTATCAATGACTGTTTTCCTCTTCCTGCTACAAGAGAAGCGTGATTTGATTTAGCGGTTGCTGCAGGGTTTCTTATGCACGCTGTGTGTTGCAGGAGGGTGTTCGTATGGAGGAGATAGTGGAAGGCTGCACTGGGGCTCTGCACATTCTAGCCAGAGACATTCACAACAGAATCGTCATCAGAGGGCTCAACACTATTCCACTTTTTGTTCAGGTCAGCCTTGGGACCTTGCATGTTCTTTTTTGTAGTCCAACTTGTATCTCCTGATGTTTTGATCTGAAATAATTTAGGATAACTTTGCTTTTGTGCAGATGTACTGATATACAATTAGAGACCTGTACACCAGGCTGCCTAATTAATTGTGAATGTGATTTCACAAAGTAGGGCATTCCTTGAACAACATTGTTGGTCCTGGAACATATTTTATCAACCAATCAGGTAGGATTAGGTTTTGGTCAGTGTTACATTTAGGGTTAGTACTGGGTAAGAGGTTTGCATACCATTCTTATTAACCTATTATTAATTTATTTATTATTTTATGAGTCAGTTATTGTTAGGGTCTGGGTTATGGGTAGGGTTTAGGTTAGAATTGTTATCTTTACAGGAATGTTGTTCGAGGACCAACAAAAGATGTTAGAGAATGCATCTTATCACATTGGCTACTTCTGCTTTGCTCTCACATTTGTCAGTACCTGCAGTCTTGTCACTGGATGATAAACTATTTCTGTTTTGCGAATTGAGAAAATAATGAAATGTGTAAAATAAGTGAAGAATAAATCTGCTCTGAGCCAAGTTACACTGAACTAGGGATGTCATAAATTTTTGCATAATTGACACGTCTCTCTCTGTGTGTTGGTGCAGTTGCTGTATTCTCCCATTGAGAACATCCAGCGTGTAGCTGCAGGCGTGCTGTGCGAGCTGGCACAGGATAAGGAGGCAGCAGAGGCCATTGAGGCAGAAGGAGCCACTGCTCCTCTCACAGAGCTCCTCCACTCCCGAAATGAGGGTGTCGGTGAGTGTGCGCTCCCCCTCCTTAATAAACAGCGTGTCTACGGGCACGCCGACTGGCACAGAATAATGCAGAAAGACATCAATTAAATATAAATAATGGCAGCACACTGTGTCACTGCCTCCAGATGTCTCAACAGAAAGTTTGGAGAAACAAGTTAAACTTCTGTAGAATAAACACATAGAAGCAAATGTGAATACAAATCACATGCAGATTCCTCCCATTTTGCTTTTGTCCCCTTCCTCGCTGATTTCCACTGGAAGCAGTGGCTGGGTTGAGTGGGGCGTGTTGAATGTTTCCTCACACTCTAACTGCACTATCTTTTACCCACAGCAACATATGCTGCTGCCGTTCTGTTCCGCATGTCTGAGGATAAGCCCCAGGACTACAAGAAGCGACTGTCTGTGGAGCTCACCAGCTCTTTGTTCAGAACTGAGCCCATGACCTGGAATGAGGTATGGGGTCTCACCTCCACTAAACCCTGCAATCCATGCTGACACAAAGCCCTGTAGATATATGATAAATTCCCAGCACATTACAGCCTGCTTTATGGCAGATGCGGTTGTTGTATTTTGTGAATTTTATGAGCAAATGCTACCACATTATTGTTTTTATGAGCTGTGAGCATCCAAGGCATTCATGTAAATAATTGAAAGCTAGATATAAGCAAAATAAAGGTGAACTATTTAATCTTACGTCTTCTGTGTCTGTTTGCAGACTGGAGATCTGGGGCTGGATATTGGTGCCCAGGAGCCTCTGGGGTACAGACAGGACGGTAAGTTTTACAGAACTTACAGAAACAGCATTTTGGTGTGATACTAATACACTGCTTCATCAACCCACACCCACAAAACCTGGAGTTGAGCACTGTTTAAGGCAAGGTCATCATGTACTGTGCGTTTTCTGGTCTTGTGGGACTGAGGTTGTGCTGTTTTGAGCTTCCTCTAACATGTGTGTGTGTATGCTCCACCCCCCTCCCCTCCTCTCCACTCTCATCCACTGCCCTCGTCTACAGACCCAAGCTACCGCTCCTTCCATTCTGGAGGTTACGGGCAGGATGCCATGGGTATGGATCCCATGATGGAGCACGAGATGGGTGGGCACCACCCTGGCCCTGATTACCCCGTAGATGGTCTGCCTGACCTCGGCCACACCCAGGACCTGATCGATGGCCTCCCACCAAGTGACAGCAATCAGCTGGCCTGGTTTGATACTGATCTGTAAATACAATGACTTTATAGGTGAGGAACCGCGCTAAACATTCATTTAACACCAATGGCTGGTTGTGTTTGATCTTTGCTGACAGCACCGCGTGTGGGATTTGAAAAGCCTAGAGTAAAGCATGCTAGTAGCAAAACTAATCTAAGCTGCATTCTGAACATGGGTGAAGTCATCGCTATGATGTGTCTCCCCATTAATCATATTTTAATATGATTCTCCCTTTTTCTCTTTGCTGCAGCTGTATCGTCTGATCTGAATGAACCTGCATTGTGATTTTGGCCTGTAGAGTTGCTGAGCGGGCTCAAGAGAGTGGGCTAGTTTCTCTGAAAGTGCCTGACACACTAATACAAGCTGAGTTTCCTATGGGAACACATGAAGTAAAACTTTGCTCTGGCCTTGGTTGGAAATTGGTGTGATTGACAGAAGAAAGCCCAAAAAGTAAATCCTAAGATGGAATTTTCAACCTTAGCCTTGCCTGTACTTTTTATTACTTTTGTTTTTATTTTTAAAGGATATTTCAGTCTGTCATGGTACTTATTATAGCTTGCTTTATGATGGTCTTTTATTTTGCAGAACTTTGTATTTCTTTCAACTGTCTCAGTGTTGAGTTATAGTGGTAATGATCCAATGAGATTTTATCAAGTTTATGGTGTAGAACACTAATTAATCAGTTGAATTGTATTCTGATCAAATGTAACATTGTGTAGCTTTTGTATAAAAACCAAGAATTGGAGAAGTCCAAATATCAGCTGTCTTGCTTTAATGAAATCACAACTGTTCCAAAGGGTTTGCAATCAGTTGGGGCCATTTTTCCCCTTTTCTTGCCTCCTGTCTCAGTCTTTTTTCTTTTGATGGTAGCTTTAGAAAGGTTTTTGAAAAGAACCCCAATTATTGTAGCCTGCAGTGTTGGTTGGAGACGTGGTTTATGAACTGGCTAAACAATAAAATGGACTTAAATCAATTCATTTTGTGTGCATCTGTTTTTATTTGAAATTTCTGCAATATTTACAGACATTGCCCCGTATTTGGGCAAAGAACAAAAACCAGCAACTGGCAATAAAATGGTTACATAAACCCAGAATTACTTTACAACCACTCACACAGTTAGGAGTAGGCATCTAGAGGTATAAAATTTAGGCTTTGTAAAAAAAAAAAAAATTACATTTAATACCAGGAGAAACATGCTGGTCTCAGTGGGATTCAATGCCTTTCAGAATCTCTGCAGCTAGTGATTCCACTGTCATGTCTGATTGGTGCCTGGAAAAGAGAAGCATTTCAGTTTGCAAACAGTTGAAATCTGTCAGACACTTCTTTATAAACATACTATTAGGATCCTTTAGGAGTTTATTTTTGCAGTCCAAAAACTGACCAGCAACCAAAAATACATTTATTTTGGGTTTATAGCTTGCAATTTAGTATTGTCAGTTGATATAAACTATGAGAACCTTGTTCTTGTACCATAACTGGATCCTCTGGATTATTCATGATGGGTTAATGCATTAAGCATGTAGTGCTTTAGCTTATAGTCAAAAGTTATTCAAAATGGTTGTTTACTTCGTGAATATGGTAATTGGATAGCAGCGCCAAGTGCAGACTTGCTTAAGATAACAGCTTTGGCCACATATTATTCATGTGGACACTGTGAATTTCACCTTAAATTAATTACTAATTTAAAACTTTTTCTAAATTAGAGGTAACGTGGACATTAGTTAATTACATTTTTTGTAATTTCATCATAATTGCAAGTGCCAATATTGTAGGATAAATTAGCAAGCAGACATTTTTCGGAGTTATCATACCTTTTTTACATACATTGTCATAAAATCCAAATGCCATTCATTGCTAAGACAGAATGAGAACTAACGCTGCACAAAGCCTGCTTGTGGTGTTATATAATAAAGTTAATACAAAATGTGTGTAATTTAATTCTGTATGTGATGTGTTACAAAGTGAAATGGCATTCAATGAGGGTTAAAAAACAGGATGGCACAACAATTGTGAAGAGAGTGAATTTTGTCCCAGGATTCAGGAATATTTTTTGGGAGAGTGCACCTGCTGGGACTCAAGATGGTGACCAGGCTGAGGCAGAGGGTCAGATTCACTCTAATAACAGAGGTGTTTTAACTGCTTTTTTTTTTTTTACATATTTGTCCTTATTTGCTTAAACTGGTAATCATTAACCATTGAATTACTAAGTTAACTATTGATTTCAGAAAGGCTGCACTGCCTACAACAGTAGCCTAAAACAATGCCTTACATAACTATTAAGTTAACAATAGTCAATAGCACATGAAGCATCAACCAAAGAAAGTTGTTTCAGAGTGAAGCGACTACAATTATTGAGTTTTTTTATGAAAAATTATAAACAAAAAAAATTATAAATGTTCTATCTGCATAATGTGAAATGAATCATGCACAATAACACCAGGAATTAGTATTATGGTAAATGGGGTCAATTTGATTTCATGTTACCTCTGCAACAAAGTATCATAGCTGAAAGGTTTAGGTTAACTGAAGTGCTATAGCTTGTTAAATTCAGTTTTATCCATAATGCCCCTTAAAGCATGAATGTAAACAAGTGGCTAATGGTGACGTAGTCTTTCAGAAATGCATTGTTTTTAACAGTTTATCTCTGCTTTGCCTCCCAAGCCTGGTTGGGCAACTTCAAAGGGATGTCTTCTCATTTTAACAGAAGAGAAAAAAGGGGGCGTGAGGGGTTCTCGCAGCCACAATAAGTCAGTATCAATCTACGGGTGAGGCAGGAGCTCAAGAAAGCTCTTACCACAGGCCTACACTTTGGCCTCCAACATGAATGGATCAAAGTGGAGGGTCACACAGACAGACTCGACCAGGGCCCCAAGCTGGTAGATAAGGGCCTCCGACTGAAGAGGAGCTTGTCTCATCTAACTCACCTAGTAGGCAATGCAAGTTTCTGCAGCACGTGAACCAGCATCTGACCTTCAGAAGATCCCCAACAGGAGCCGCCAACTGCACTCATCTGTGTAGAAGAAATGAAAGAAGCTCACGGTGGGCTTATTGGATGACAAAGACTCACATACAGTGTCAACCAACAGCAGTGTGAGATCTCAGATTTAGTCACTTAAATGCACTCGACAACTGCGTTTTATAAAAACAAGCTGAAAATAGCAAGAACAGTACCCCGCATGACACTGGCGTGCTTTGCCTCCGATGTGTCTGTTTTTAGAATTAGTGGCCCTCCACACTTCAGAATGACAGACTATTACAATGGCATCTCTGTAGCAGCTGGGAGATGAGATGCTTTATCTGAGTGAATGAGGGTCAGTGAAAGCTCATCTGATGAACAGCACAGGACCGATGCTTCTTCTTTAGAAGAGTCCTGAGTGAATGCTGGCACATATAAAGCACCAGACGGGCTACCAGAGGCTACTGTAGAACTGTCTTCATAACACACAGATGTTTACAAATCTATCTGCCATGTTTTGATTGATACAAGTAACATTACATATATAAGAAATAATCTATTAAAAATATTGACAAAACATCATCATTTTGATTTTAATACAAAAGTCAAAATGTACTATGTCCCCCATGCAACTGTATGAGATATTAACCCAATGTATCTCAGATGAGAGCACACCTCAGATTACTAATATAATTGCTTTAATATTGATTTATATTAATGGTTACTACTATATGGTACTTAATATTTTAGCTGTCCGGAATAATGTGTTTGAAAGTCTAAGTGGTACCATTTTAATATATGTAATATGTAGTTTTTCCTGAAATATTCTGACAATACGTCAACAGTCTAAATAAACTAATGAAGTAATGTTCAGTTGTGGGTTCATGAATAGTGTTACAATTGCCCTGACCTTGCTATCAAAACTAGACATAAAAACTTTATACAGCAGAAAGACAATGAACATTCACACAATAGGATTGAGGCAATGACAATAGCACCTCCCAAAAAGGCAAATGAAACTTGTTGAGAACTAGTGATAGGGAATAACTTACTGCAAAGCAACACAATTAATCTTGTTTAACCAAGTCTCCAGTTCAATTTATACATGAACGATTCAGGTGAACAACACACTGTGAGCAATTAATACCTGTAATCAACACATGCTGTACATTGTGAATAACAAAGTGGAATTTCGTGCTTAGTAACAAACTGATGAGGGAATGAATTTGTAACAAATAACTCCACTGTGCTCCCACAATGGCCTGTTCAGCATTTTATGTATCACATTAACAAGAAATATCAGTAGAATATTTTCACTGTCATATAAAGAATTTTTTTTTTAAATGTTAAATTGTTTTTTGGTCAGTAACAAATATTTATGGCCTAAAAATATTTCAGTCCTTCAGCCACATGTGGCAAAGAAGTCATTTTGGACCCAGTATGCAGGCGATAAAAACTGCTAGGAAGTCCTCTTGCACAATAACCGAGCTGATGTTAAACTGAGCGAGATAATCATGTTCACTGTACACTGAAGTCCCTGAACAGACTGGGATCAACTCACCAGCATCTGACATTTTAGTAGCTTGTCTTCTTCTGTGTTTTATGTCTCACACTCTTTTAGGCCAAGCCACATCTAAGAAAGCCCACAGATTGTGACAGCACATCCACAAAATGCTTCTTTTACTTCCAAAACAACCAGGGAAACACAACAGGGTGACAGCTTGTGCACAAAAGAGATGTCTGAAGAACTAATGCTATGAGGAACTCCTATGACACGAAGGGACACACATTGAGTTTTTTAGATTTCAAATAAGACCTTGATGTAGCAACGGGGTAATAACCCTGAGTATGAAGAGGGGTCTCTGCTCCTTCTCTCTGATATCATCACCCAGCTTACTATGCTCCTGTTACTAGGCAACAGGGTTACAAAACATGTCATGCTAATACCTAACTTGATATCCTTTCTCCCCGATATGGAGGATATTACCTTTCTACCCACCTTTAGTGCTGATCCGAATGTAGCTCCAGAATGTAAGAATATCTTTTAGAATATCAATATTATTTACCCTTATTAAAAAACTAAAGAAATCAGTTAGCTGCTCCTGATAAGAACTTGAGGTTCACAACCCAGCTGTTGCTAAATTTCAAAACAATGTTTGTAGACTTTGTCACTAGCCATTTCTGTGAATTCAAATCATAATGTGAATTCGCTTTCATATCACTTAAAACATTTCAAGCACAATATTGTTAGGGTTAAAAGAAGATATTTCTGCTTTATTCCTGTTTGTGTTTTCCTAGTCAGGCTTTAAAGCACAATTATCTTTAAAGGTTTATTATATTTAATTAGGATTAATTTAATAAAATACATTTTACCAAAAAGTAATTAGAGGGAAGCTAAATGGCTCATAAACAAGCTTTCTAGAAAAAAAGACTTAAATGTCCAGCAGTTAGCAGATGATAAGGATGCTGCTTGTTCTGGAACAGGCAATTAGAATGAGCTGCTTTAAATAGCTGCTGAGACAGAAGAGTTTCACAGCAGCTGATCTCCAGGCATCACTGTACTCGACATGCCCAGAACAATGTGAAGACAGGCGTGATTTTGGGCAATGTCCCTCTGAGTTCCACGCAACATCTTGTCGCTGAGATGCAAAGGGTTGCAGTGATTTCTTCAAATGTGAGAAACTGATGCTGACAAGATACACTGAGTGAAAGTTTGAGTGACAAGGACAGGGTAACATACAAAAAAAGAGATGGAAAAGTAAGAGTGAAAGAAATGTTGATAAGACAGATGCATGTCTGCGAGATGATGGCTGATGGATTTCATGCAAATTAGCAAAATTAAACATGATGCGGCAACTACCAATAGGTGTGAAGGCTAGGTTTAAGAGTTTAACCTTATGGCATTGCAATGCTGTTTGAAAGTGAAGAAGTTACAACACAATGTATAGTGTTCAAGTGGACTGGGTGCCAAATCTTAACAGTGTGAATGAAGAGTGGACTGAGACCCTGTCAAAAGGGGATTAAAGTGGATTAGAAAACAGATCCAAGGTCACTTTTAGGTTTGAACACCTACTTTAAAACCACTTGACAGCAAAGCATAATCACAACATGAAGTTTGAGGTTTAATGCATACCCTGTTGAACATAAGAGCTGCTGTTTCAATGACATTTCACCGCTTCTTGCTCTTTCAGTCTTGCAGTAAAAATGTAAAAGTTAAATATTTATCAGGGCACTTTAAATAGCTATCGCCAAATAACTGCAATATGATTTTCTGTACAACTTAAGCAGCCCTAATGTAAACATTCTTGTTGATTAAGTGACTCCTAGATGATATCACTACCAATCATGACCATAGGACAAGAATGACAAACTGACCGCAAAAACAGCAATATCACGAAAACAAACACACTATCTCCACTCCCTCTTTCGGACCTAAACAAGCTCTGTTGCACATTTTATATGCAAGCAGCTTCCTACTTTCCACACTTCAAAGGCTGACATGGAACAGTACAACCTT
Source organism: Chromobotia macracanthus (assembly GCA_036877525.1). Classification (NCBI taxonomy): domain Eukaryota; kingdom Metazoa; phylum Chordata; class Actinopteri; order Cypriniformes; family Botiidae; genus Chromobotia; species Chromobotia macracanthus. Next base: position 6,138,435 of record JAZGTH010000027.1, on the reverse strand, counting down.
GTAATTACCAACTGAATTAACATGCTTATTAGCATATTAGTATAACAGATTCTCTGATGGAGTCTTAAGGGAGACTTTGTGTTCCGTACACTTGCTTACTCAAGTGCACAACCTGTCATTTTGATAAGAGGACAAGATGAGAGGTGGAGATGAACTCAATCCACAACAAACAAACACGTGCCACACACACGTCTTCCTTAACCACTACATAATTATGTAAGATTCAACACACTGATGTACACAGAGCTGATCAAATACTGCCGTCTATGAGAATATGAATAGCTTGAGCCCGGTCTGTTGTGTGGTACAGGTGCTGCTAAAATGTCATCCAGTCATCTCCATAGTTTACTTTGATGCAGTTTCAATAAATCAAAAACAATTACTTGTGGATATGCAGCTTCAGCATTCATAATACTAATATACTATTATGCATTATAACAACAATATACTTGTATATTAAATATACTAATATTTTTATATACACTCATATTCTATTCATATACTATAAATAAAATATACTATGGTGGTATTCTAGTATAAAGATACTAACTGTACTTTAATTCTAAAATGTGGAAATAAACATTAATAAAGAATAAGCGTCTCTAAACTTGAACAGTAGTGTTTAGCATGCTACTGAATGATTATCATAATTATGCACAATGATACTAACATGGCACTCCATAATACTTCAAAAAATTCTGGTCCATGTCCCAGAAAACCCATAGTGTCCAGAAAACTATTGTTTAACCATGGCAGTTTTTGTGTGTTCACTAGCTTTTCTAAGAACAGAAATGTAGCTACAGTGAAAGGTAATTTGTAAACTATTATTATTATATACTATATTTGGATAACTTTGGGTAAACACAGAGTTGCTCAGAACAAAGAATTCAACAACCTTGTAGAACTTCTGCTTTATATCCGTACATCCTCCCTCTCCTTTACAGAGTACTACACAGACTTCAGAGAGAACAACAGAATGAATTGTGACGACAAGGGTACATTCAATTACATTAAGTTTCTTCAGTCTGACCTTAATTCTTATACTGAAAAAAGACTCTTGCTGAAGAGATGAGGGCAGCAGGCAAAAAACAGACTTGTATCTTAATTGTGTCTCTTTAGATTACCATGTTAAAACATTCACTTACTAAATCGAACAGATTTTTATGAAGAAAGCATTAAGTGTCTGTGTGTAAAACTGTCATGATGCTAGGGGGTTTTGACTGGTTTCCAGGGTGTTGCTATGCTGCTGCTAAGGTAAATGTCACTACTATTGTTGCTAGTACTTCTTCTGCTGCTTGAACAAACATCAATAGGGGTTAAATTGGTCGTATAGGTTATAAAGGAGCAGTAAACACAATGTTATGGGCTGTCTGCTGTCACAGTGATGTTGACAGCAGATGTCTTAATTAAGCCTGAAGGTTGAACAGAAGCACCAGGAAGAGATGGAAAGCTTAACATGACAAACTAGATTATGATTCATACAGTATATGCTTGTCAGTGAAGATGCTTCATCCTGAAACCCCCTAATGAAACACTCAAAAACTCAGCTAGCATGTATGGAGATCTACAGAGAAAGCTGTTTTCATCTTTCTCACAAAAATAAACCTACCATCACCCATCAACGTATGTGCCGGTCAGCTGTGGTCTCTGCTGACTCACAAGCAGCAGGCACCACCTCTTCCAGGCAGTTCCCATGTTTAGTGCGGTCCGAGTGTGAAATGGAAACCTCTTCCTGTTTAGCCTTTGCACTGTTCTTTGAAAAGCCCTTCATCATGTGCTGGATCTATTTGTTATATTATGAGGCAATTAGTGAGGTCTTTGATGGCTTGATAAAAATAAGCATGCATAGATTTTACGTAGCTGCAATTAATGAATACTAATTAAAAGGCTTTTGTTGATGGCCGGGGTGAGAGAGGGATGAGTGAGCTTGGTTTTCATGCTTCAATTGAAACCTTTTGTCACTTGCCCACTCGCGTGTGAATAAGTGCTCCCTGTCACACCATAAAAAGAAGAACAATGCAAATTAATTTGTATCATTTGCATAAATACAATGCTTTTTGCATAGGTGGCGAAAGCCGTCAGATCCATAAAACAACCAATCGTTTGTCACTCAAAAGCCCATCTGGTTGATTTATTCACACTCAGAGAAGCCTGTATCAATCTGGTTTCACTTTATTACTCTTTCATCTGATTGGATATTCTAAAGACAGCAGCATCGAGCTGTCTCAATTCATCACTGCTGTAGGCTGCAGGATAACATGAAGCAGAAAGAATAAGTGATGATTGAAAGGGTGGGTGTACAACGATATTTAGAGTCCGGCACCTTTTAATGTAACAAGGTCATTAAAAGTGTTGTATATAAGAGGGACACCGGATTTAAGTCAAACGCATTTTAATTTGACTAACTGGGAAAGTTCTTTTCAGGAATAGAACAAATAACTAAAAGACGGTGTTTATTGGTTTGATATAACAAGATCCTCATTTACCCAGTGTTACATGTTAGGTAGTCCCGATCTCAGAGGGCAACACCCATGGACTGCCCAGTCTGCTCACTAACTGTCTGATGCATATTGCACAAAAAACTTGACCTGACAAGCTCTAATCTGACTGGTTAGCCAATCTGACACAACATCTGGAAGTAGGAGCACATAAATTGCCAAAATGCCAAACCGAAGTGTTTACAAAATACAGCATTAATACAATGAGACCTTTAAGTAAGAAATAAATAAGAAATAATTGGAGGCACTTATTAGTAAGGTACCTTACACGGTATACTCTGTTGTATGCGAAATAATTCATACGTTTTTGGATGAACAGACATTATAAACACAATCTCTGCACACATTTTCTGCTATTTTTTCTGTGATTTCTATTAACTGTTTATCATTTTACATGCTGGTATGATAATCTCTTCCTGTCTAAATGGGTGGTTCTTAAAAATAAGCCTCTTTGTAAACCAGACCTTAGTTAGAAAAACATCTGGCTATGCTATGCTGTGTGTTTGATTCCACAGTAAAACACTGAACTTGACATTATCCCTGATGTTATAACCTGTATAATCACTGGCTTTCTCCTCACTGAAGAGAATGCCTGCTGTTCCTGGCAGTGAAATAAGGATCAGATTGTCACCACTACAGACCACTGCCACCTAATGATGCAAGACTAAGACCAGCTCAAACTCCAGGAAAAGAATCACACACCTGAACTGGCGTTCAGCTCAACTCCGGAAAAAAGGAAAACTTTTTTTTGCAAGCATGTGAAATGCAGCACACTAGCACTCAAATCCCAAAGTGCAAACCATTTCTGGAGCTGATAATTGTGTGAGATAATGCTGATCTACTGTGATAACAAGAGAGATGAGGAGCATTGTTTTTTATTGCAGACACAATGCAGAGCAGATGGCATTGATGGAATAGAGGACAGATAAAGATAAAGAAAGCAAGAGAGAGAGAGAGAGAGACGATAAAATATAGTTTGTGCTTCTGTTGAGGTGGATATCGAATGTGACATTGGCAGTGCGGTAAAATTGTCCAAACTAGGACATGGTCAGTGTGAAACAATAATATAATTATCACCATTACTGGCAACATATAACTATTCACATACTGAAGAAATATCTGGTGTTAATAGTACAAGTTTCACATTTACACTGCACTTATTTATCTGCATTTATTTTACAGATGATTTGTATCCAAAGCAACATACAAATTAGGAAATACACAGTACTGTAAAAATGCTGGTATGACAAATATGAATAGCACAAAACTAAGGAATCCAAGTGCAGAAAAGTAGTGAAAGTAGATTTTTTCTATATAATGGGAACAGAATGTATCTGTTTACATAGTTATGGGTTATTTAGGAGCCTGAAAAACAGCTGCGACTTCAGCAGTTTCTTGTAAGTTGTGATGGTTTCAGCAGAATGGATGGAAACTTGAAGACTGTTAAAGCACCAAGAGACAACGAGCATGAAGGTGCTAGTTAGTGACTGAATGTTGCAATGTTAACACCCCAGCGCTGTGACTGTAGAAAATTGGAAAAAATGTTGTAGAAGACCTGTATAATAAGAGTTTTGAAGTAGGCAGGTGTTGATCCAGAGATGATGTGAACTCCAGCCTTAAATTTGATATGGGTAGACCGTCCAGCAAGACCAAGAGAGGTGTAACATGGACCCTCTTTGGTTGGTTCATGAACAGATGCACCATTACATTCATACAGAGCTGATGCTTAAAAAAAGATAAAGGACAGCAGTCAAATGCCGTGGTATAATGAGCATACTCGCACCAAGAAAAATGGAGCATAGCTAAAAGCAAACAAAACTAGAGGTTCAGAGGTACAGCTGTATTCCGTATAGGATGGAATGAGAGTGTTTCAAACTCTAGAAAGGCCTTAAAAACTCTTTTAAACTTTTAAACTACTAGACATGCCTACGTTTCAAATCTTTTAGAACAAAACGAACATTACATTTTTATTTGATACAGTGGCTAAATTAACAAAAAAATGAAGCATCAACCGCTTCAGACAATTGTCAATATCATAGCAGTGATGATTTTAAGAATTTCTTTAGTAACATTATAGATATTGTCACAGAAAAAAATGATAAACATGCAATTGCCTGCTACACAATCACACCAGACAGCGAATCCTAGTTTGCTCAAGGAGCAGCTCCAGTCAACTTCAGACCTCTTATAAAAAAATATCTTGATCCCAGGCTACTAGTAAATTAAAGCCCCATCTCAAATCTAACCCTTTTACTGTATGCTGATGATACTTAGCTGTTTATTTCTTTGAGGCCAACAGAGACGCATACGTTAACCAAACTGACAGAATGCATACTTTCTACTAGCAACTTCCTAATATAAAATTCAGACAAAACAGAAGTTTCAATTATTGGACCAAAATCTTCCACACTTAAACAACCTAGAATACTGTCTGGTTTTAAGATGAGAAAAACTTGGACCAGCACCTGCAAGCCTATTTAGACATAACAACCTAAGGTATACACATAAAACCACTGGAAAAATTATCACCAACAACTGCTGAACAGGGCAATCATGTGAATCATAGTGAAGCCACTCCTCTTCCTGCTCTCCTCCTTATTGATGATTCTGCTCACACATTTGTCTGTGGCCAGCAGTGCCTACCTAGCCCTGACGGTTCATCTTTCGAAAACAAGTTTTGCCTATGGAGGAGTGTGCAAATGTATGTTTGTGAGTGTGGGCCTGTGGCCTGAGGCGCCATACCTGGGTCAATACTCTTTCATGCTGCAGCTGGGCTGAGCGACGAGGCTACTGTTGCTACTGTCACACTGTGAGGGGCTCCGGACTGCAGTGGTGGCCACAGCAGAGCTAATGAGCACGCCTCTGTGAGTCCCAGGAGTGGGAGCACACTATGCAAAAGTGTGCATGTGTTTGTGTGCGAGCAAGCATCTGCTAGCACCACTGTCCTGCTCTTTCCCCTGCATTATTTATACACTTTATACACACTGCCACATTCTGCTATCCCGAGAGCACTGTGTGATATGTATCTCAGGGAATGTCTCACTACCTTTGTCCCTTCACTCCCTCCCTCTTCGTCTTTTCGCTCACCACTTTTGTTATCACCGTGGCTCAGCGACCTGTTTGAGAATGTAGAACAGCAGTCACACACAGCAGTCCTTGTGGTCCAGGTGAAAGACCGTCATGGTGGGGGAGGTGAAAAACATGGCCTTTTCTGGAATATTTATTGACAGGATTGTAAAGATAAGACAGGAAATGGTGGGGGGAAACAGATCTTGAAATGATGCATGCCAGACTCAAACTCATGTTGTCCACATTAGCACCACAGGAGTCTTATAACAAAGCTGAACTTAAACAAATTTTGAGTGGTTTTTAGCACATTACTGTAGTGGTTAGTGTGGTTTGCAGGCTGTGGCTTACTTGCCCATGTTAAAAAAGCCCACCCCTAAGTTTCTATGATGTTAGTTTTTCCTACATAGGGCTATGGTCCATTCTTGAAGTAAGCCTAGAAAGTTAAAAAATGATTTTTTCTTAACAAGCTACACAAATTGAGGTATCACTCGACCGTAGCACAAATGCAAAAATGAAAGCGGTAATTGCCTTAGCAACCACCAGAAATCAGTGCTTTGAGCTCAATGGAGCTAATTGGTTGTAATGCAAGGAGTCAGGGAAAGTTTAAATGAAAAGAATCAAACTCCTACAGACTCACAAATAAAGCAGTAATATCAAAAAGCAGAGGTTTATCAAGAAACAAACAGTGTAGTTTGCCTGTGAGAAGGAAGCTAATTACTCATGCTTGATGCAGATCAAAGAAGTTTTCTCTAGACTGAATCATTAAGTAGAATCAGACATGACAATAAAATACCACACATACAGCAACACATCAGAGAAATGTGAGCGTGTGCATGTGTGTGCTTGTATATAGGAAATGCCCGACAGGGTGATTTATCTCCAGTAGTGTTGGCAGGCAGACAGCAGATGAGGGCAGTAATGTGACCAGGTCATTTCATTCCATTAGCGGTGCGGTGACAAAGCGTGTGTGTAATTAGGACAGGGACAGCAAGTCATGAATCAAAGACACTTTGAAACACACAAACAACAGACATGCTTCAGTGAATGCATATGCACAAACACAAATCCCCAAGGCTACTTTCTTCTCCACGTGTCTGGAAAATCAGTGAAAAAGTCTTTCCCAGATGCTGTCAGGTCTCAGTCTAAAGCCTATTTGGATGCGAATAGTGTTGCCTTAGAAGGTTAGGTAAAATTGTTTCGCAGGAGTACTTTCCTGTGATTTCAATCCTGGACGAATCAAACACTGATTAATTTTTCTTATGTAAACCTTGGTAAAAATGATGGAGAAAATTACCTCATGTTTCTTGGCTATCTCTGAGGTCCCTTGAGAAATCAAATCTTGTCCCAATAGTAATGTCTTTGATTCCTGTATTGTATTGTTTGTACTGTATTTATACCCACATGATTTTAGAATCTTTAGCTTAACTTTTCTGGATAAAATAATTAGTGACTCAATTGCTGCTGGCATCTGATTAAAAAAAATAAATGAGAAGTGTTTGATCATATACTGCTTAGAATGGCCACTGTTCTAGTAGTATGATGCTCAAACCTTAATTTCTCGGTTATCAACATGCATAATGTTAAAAACATATCAAGCAAGTCTTATAAGATCACATGACTTTTCATTACACCCATATCCTAAGGTACAGACTCCTAATGCAAAAACAAAGCTAATAGTTAGATAATGCCAACTAAGGGATAATAGTAACTAAAGGAATCCCATCAAACGATCAAACGTGATAAACACCATAACTGTGTAACTTTAACTCATTTAATTCATTTTTAATAATGTGATGGATTATGGAGGTATTTTTGGCAGTACCTAATGTACATAATGACAATTCTTTAAGAAACGACTGAAACAACTGCAAGAGAGGATGCAATAGTCAAAAGCAGTTAAAAAATAGTGCAGAGGAAATCTGCTTCATCGCCCTCATTCACACCCCAAGAACTCAGCTTATTTATCTATTTAGTACTCAAGAGGTCTAAATGACCACAATGCACATCCCTGGCCATATTTAGCATTCTGCTAGATGACAGACCTGCACGTGTGAGTATACACTCCGATCAATAGAACAATCATGGTCAATCTCATGCTTTGTTAAACACGACACACTATACATGCATGATCAGGGGCTTACACAGTGTCCTCTTTACAACTGCTCAACGCAAACAAACAAAACAAACTAAAAAATCTGTTATACATCACCATGTAAATTCTGTGCGAGACAGTAAGACAGGCGGAGACAGTAGAAGACAGACAGATGAAAGTGTTAAAAACAGGAGAAGTGTTGTGATCTGACTTGTTGACACTAATGAGGCATATAATAGCCCCTGATGGAGGGAGAGGATCAGAGGAAGAAGCAGAGGTGGATGATCAATGAAGAGAGAAGGTGCGGCATCAACACAAGCCCATGAGATGAAACATACACATTATAATTACGCAAATGAGCGAGAGAGAGAGATGGCAGAAAGTACATGGGCGTGACAGATGCAATTGTACGGCTATCTCTATACTAGCTTCTGTGTTTTGTGTTTACTTTAATCCCATGAACTTTAACACTTTTTCTAAACGTCATATGATTGCTGTTTGATATGTTTGGTGTCAATTTCAAGACAAATGGTACAATCCCGCACTTGCACTGGCATATATTATCCGGACATATCTCATTATTTTAGTGTGACCTCAGCAGATACACACTTTATCGTGTGAGAGAGGAATGTGTTGATGAGATATCAGCCCTGGACTACTGCTCCAGTTTAAAAAAGTCAGTGATGTACAAGATCCATTTCAATGCATTCAATCAAATAAACAGAGCACTATATTACAAACACATACATATAACCAAAGCAGAAACCATTTCCTTCTCTCTTCTTCTCTCTGCTGCAGATCAGTAATAATGCGACAGGCAGAGATGTTGCACTGATCCTCTGGCACATCACACCAACAGAGATCTGTATAAATAACTAAGCAGTATTCAGGTAGTATTTGTTTTTTTATTGAAACTCAAAGCAGCTAGAGGTTTGTTGACATTATGAGAAAGTGATCTAGTTCTTATCTAGTTCTTTTTCAATATAACAGACTCCAAGTAGACCCCAAATGTGTTATTCAAGTACTCACAAACAACTAGAAAAGGAAAATATTCCACAGCTCACAGCACTCACAAAGAGAAATTTCTCACTGAATACTAGAGAATGAAGTGATAATTTTGTCAGGAATGTGTGTCTTTCATAAGAGTGAATGCTCCTGAAGTGTCAGTATGAGTTTGTCACTGGGCAGTGTGTGTGTGATTTATTTGAATTAAGTCACTCTCTTCTTTCTGGAGTCTGTCAAAGCCAACAGCTTCTCTCTAAATATCTGCAGTGTTTGAACACAGATGATGTCAAGACACTGATTCAAACACAGCCAGGCAATAGCCATTTTAAACACAAATACACACACAAACACACCCTCTCATATGCAGAGCATCACCATCTATATTCCATTGTGTGTGAACAATAAGGTGTCACTTGTTCACAGAATGTAGTTGGCAGGAGGGGACGTGTATCTGAAGGAGAGGCGTTGAGATGAGGCGTTGAGGTGAAGTTCCTGTGAATGTCCTGAGGGCCAGGGTCAAAGGATTAAATCTGATGCGGCAGGCTACACGTAGCCAGTGGAGTGAGATCAGGAGGGGTGTAATGTGTAATTGCTGCTGCAATCTGGATCATTTGCAATGATTTGGCTGTGTTGGCTGGAAGGCAAGTAGGGCATTGCAGTAGTCCAGCCTTGATATTACAAGTGCTTGGACTAGAAGCTGTGTTGTGTGCTCGGACAGTAAAGGTCTGTTGTAGAGCATGTACCTGCATGACCGAGAGGTTGTTGCAATGTGAGTTGTGAATTTCAACTGGTCATCAAACACCACCCTGAAGTTCCTAGCAGACAGAGTAGGTGCTAGAGTTGATGGTCCAAGTTGAACTGTGAAGTTGTGTTTTAATGATAAGTTGGCCAGAATTACCAGAAGTTCAGTACTAAATTAATTACTTGATTTCATATTGATTTGAACAGTTTTGTGCAAATAAAATAATCACATCTTTACATGATCTTTTGCAGTCCCTGATCTGACCCATTATAATCAAGAATAATCAATGACACACTGACTTTCACAATGTCAATGCTGGTGTAAACATCCTTGCTGTGTTATTTTCATCCGGATTGAGAGAGAGAGAGAGAGACAGAGAGAGAGAGAGAGAAAGAAAGAAAGAAAGAAAGAAAGAAAGAGACTACATCAACAGTCATGAGGGGCTGGGAGCTGCCCTCTTCCTCCTGTGGGGATGTGCCCAACCTCTCAATGACCCACAAGGCCACACAGAAAGCACAGTTCACGGCCTGCCACACAACCTATCCAATATTAAAGAGAGGCTTCATTTTGCCATACCCAGAAACAAAATACGCTGTGCTAACGCTCTTACAGAACTAGATTTAAAAAAGGAAAAACTACTTGTTCATTTTTTAAAGCTTAGCTCCAAAACATTTTTCTTCATATTTGTTCCACTGCTCGACACATTACTCAAATTCTTAAAAAAATGAAAGGTCTGTATATTGGAAAGGTAATAACATAAAAAAATAAACATCCTTTTTGCCGTTACTGCAACACATTGTGAATTGGTTGTAATACATAGATTTGAGACAACTAAGTCATTTCTCCACTGCACTGGTTTAAGATTAGTATTTGTGTGTACTCACCAGGCGTTTAAGTACACGGAGCAGCAGTTTCTGCTGTCTGGGTTCAGTGTGCGTCTGTAATGCATGTGTCAGGCTGAGCAATTCCTCCGGCTGCAGGCGCTCGGCTCCCTCTCCTCCATACAGCTGAGCCAGCAGAGACACACAGTAACTGGCTTCTTCATACACCTCACCATCATTACATGCCAACTACAGAACCAAAACACAGATCAAAGCACGTCAGTAGATCAATCAACATCTACCCAAACCCCGATAATTGACTAATAATTAATGCAATATCTGGCCAAAAAAAGTCACCATTTGGTGGCATTTAAATAAGTACTTAAAAGTCTACAACTGGATCACTATTACAATGATAAGGTATCAGTTTTTAACCATCACTGATTTAGTCTGCAGCTTCTCATTTCTTAATCATGTTGTAAAACCTTCCTTGCTGTTGGAAATGATGTTACTGTGTTTCAAATGGGGCAAATTCTTGGCGTGCATCAAGCAGAGAAAACAACTTGTTTTCTCAACTTGGAGATGTTTATTTTCACACATAAATTAGCCATCAGAGTCCTGACCTGAACCCCATTAAAAGTCTCTGAGATGTGATAGTCAAGACTTAATTTGACATACAAGCTCTCAGCCAGAAATGAATGCAACTCTGGACGAAAGTAAATGTTGTGATGTTGCATAAGGTTGTCAAAACAATGTTGTGACAAATGTGTGCTGTAATGAAAACTAAAGGATATTACAGCATGCAACATTTTTGCCAGACATTAAAATACATAATTAAATGAGATGTTCGCAAAACTGATGAAAAAAACATTTAACGCAAAATTTACTCCAAATTCAAAAACATAAAAAAAGGAAATGACATAAGGTGGAATTACCAGTTCTGTTAATCAGCCCATAACTATATTTTATTATATTAATAAAGTTTTTAAATTTTTAAAACAAAAATAACTCATAAAACAAAAAAGAACAAAACATTGTTTTAATGAAAATGTTTTCATGATAAGCTAATACAGCACGGTATTCAGGCGCAAAGGTATATGGTCTAAAAATATTCAGCCCCATGAGAGTTACTGAGAAAATCTGGCAATGTTTCTTTTAAAATTGTCAATATACCTGCAACAGAGTCTATATAAGAGTTTGACAGAACAGGCTGAATTATTGATCAGCTGAGCAGTAGCCAAACTCTACCCTTCACACAAATATACTTCTATGACTTTCATTTGCTCTGCTATTGCTTTTGGGAAATATAAAACTACATCCTTCATGAATCTCCGCACTACAAATCTGTTTGTCTATGTACAGTCAATAGCAAAGGTCCTTTGCTATATTTATGTCTTATATTTAATCTTATATTTATGTCAAAACATATTCATTTAGTGGGATTTCTTGTCTCATTCTTGTCTCATTGGGAGGGGTTTGAAAATATGTATTATGTAGAAATACTAAAATTCATAATGTAAGGTACCAGTCCACATACAATTAGTTAAATTAAGCTGCCAATAAAGGGTTGATCTTTTACATGAACCTGAATCAGATGGAATAAGAGCTTCAGCCAAAAACTATGCTTAAAATTCCCATACTAAAACTGATGTTATAACTGGTCAGGAGAGAAGAACTGTTAAAACAGAAAAAGTTCTCATCCTCAGAGACAATAGGGGCTGCAGTTATAAGCTTAACCTATCCATCAGGGGACTAGTATGGTGGATGAGTTCTTAGCCCAGACAACAATCCCCTCTCAGCCTGAGATAAAGACAAAAAGCAACACACAAAAAGTCCTGAAAGTCCAGAAAGTCCTGTGTGACCAACTTTGGGATTCCAGTGCTGCCCTCTGTCATAAAGGCATAATCCCAAGAGACTCTGGGGCAAGGGCCAGTCGCGCCCAATTCCACCTCCTCTTTGTGATGTTGCCGGCCACTCCAGAATGGAGTGTGGGCTTTAGGAGCCCAGACAATACCCCGAAAGAGTGCCTCCCCTTCCAGAGCCCAAAGTAAGCCTGACCGGAGGGAGATCCCTAGTGCTGAAAAGCCTTTGGTGTGAGTCCATGGGCTCAGCGGCCTGGTATTGTTCACATGCCAACACAGAGTCAGAGCAGAACAAGAGTTAACACCTGCTTAGACGGCCTCCCAAATCCACTCTGTTTATTTAGCAGGGCTTGTAGATGCATCGGGGAAATCAGGCCGAGGAGTCTAATAAGGCTGTGGGCTGAAAAGCACACAAGCATCAGGGAGATTAGGGAGTGTTAATACCACTGTGGGCTGTGAAAGCATGATTGGAGAAGAGAAAGAGAGAATGAGAGGAGGTGGAGAACAGAAGCCCATGGGGACATGTAACGCTCTTCGCCTCTCATGACCTCCGTATGTACTCGATGATGGACTCACCCTGGCAGGGTGCAAACTTGGTTGAGTATAAAAGTTTTGTACATCTGAGATGGGCAACAGTTTATGTGCCAGCTCTTTTGTAACAAAACCGCAAATTACATTTTTCAAGCCATGTGCCGCATCAAAACTGGGATCTCGTCCGACTGCAGGGCAGATCATGTGCAATCGTTTGCAGGCACATTCTACATATTTACCACAAGAAAGGAAATTAAATGGAGTAAACAAATGAAAAGTCACAATGAAGGGCTTTGAGGTGGCACATTTCCTTTTTGGACCAACTATATAAAATGCAGCTTGTCCCTAGCACATGCCCAGACAATCTGTTGGCTTGATCCTTGGGCTCCATTTGCCCTTGACAACATCCTCACTGTAACTGTCCTATCGCGGTGTCCTCTAGTCACAGCAAGTTAGTTAACTTATCTGGCCCTGTGTCCCACAGTAAGAGTGGCTGTGAACGTAAGGCCATGATGTTTAATTGATAGCCTATCGAATATTTGAAATGTTTAAAAAAAACGTACTGCGGATGAATTAAAGAAACATTTCTGTTGATTACCTGAGGCGACAGACAGCACTGAATCATTTCAGAGCTGTTCGCCACAAAAACTGAAAGGCGAGTTTTACACCGCACTGTAAAAATGATGTGTAGTCTTATAAAAACCATATCATAATACATGCTAAATTTATCACGTAATGTAAAAATACATTGTATAGATCTTTCAGTTTGCTGTAATATATATTGATATCTAAACTTGTTGTGCACATTGTTGGTTTAATTTAATTTAGTACTATATTGATTTATTCTAGAGTCTAATAACAGTCTATCTACAGCAATAATCAATCACAAAGTTTCTCTGTATCCTCCTCAATGGATGAAATGAATGAAACCTGTTGTCATCTGCAGTTAAATGCATTTTACAGAGACCAGTATTAATTAGACGTTCAAGGATTTTTTGGGGATTTTTTTAGGGGTAACAGTATAATGGAATAAGATAAAATAACTAGTGGAACCACTTATACTGGATAAAAGCATTTGCCAAATGAATGCAAAAGATTTACAGTGTATTCAGTCTACACATATTACCAATATGTGCATTGCTTGGAAATTTGACCCATAACCCTGGCGTTGCTAGCACCATGCTCTACCTGTTTGAGCTAGATCAGCTTTTCAACGGTTAAGATATTTTGGCCTATTCTTCTATTCAAATGTCTCAGTTCACACATTGTTTGTGTGAACTGTCTTGTCATTATGACTTAATTTACAATACAACTATTACTTGGCCACTTTTTCAAACCTTTTATTCATTATATATAATAATTCCTGACACACTCACTCACTGTACGTCTGGACTAAAATACATATTTGAAATCATTTTAGAATTCCACTATGGATGAGCTGGCCAACACAGAATCTGTACTTTTTCCTCCCACATTTTAATAAACAAATATGAAAGGGTCAGGGGATTTGTAGACGTTTGTGAATGACAGGCAAATGATGAAATTCTGCAGCAAAAGCGGCTGAACAGTTGATATGAAATTTCAAGCAGTGACAGCCCTGCAGTGTGACATGCTATACTTTACGTAAAACTATTTACTACAGAAAATTCTTACATTTTAAATTAATTTAAATTCAATGTTAATAATGTTAAAATCTATGTTATCTGTCAAACGCCAGGACACAGATGCATTAGGAACTGGTTGACTGGACCACATCACTCTAATTAGCATCACTAGTGTACAGCTTCACATAGCACAAGCCTCATTCCTCTAACTAGTTTTTATGGTGTGAATTGTTGTATTGAACATAAACATAATATACAGGCACTAACACAGGTCTTACACTGGGATACCCATAATTAAATTACCTGCTACATGATTATGAGGTTGTGCATTTAAATAGCTGGAATATATCAAATAAAACATTCCTGTATTACAGGCCATGAACTATGTCTATCAGGTATTAAATATAAGCTTGTACTTTATTTATGAAGATTTGAGACTGATGAAAACATGACAATATTTCTGGTAAATATAGTAAGCAGCTGACATTCAGTGGTTTTAAGTAAGTTAATAAGAATCAGAAAGTGAATAATTCAGTGTACTATTTTGACACAGCCCCAAATGACACAGCCCCAGAAATAGCTGATTCCCTGGGCTGTTTACTTACTACTGAGAGTAGATTCACACACACACACACACACACACACACACACACACACACACACACACACACACACAGACCTTGATTGTTCAGACCAGCTCCTGAATGTTCAAAAATTGAACTGTTTTTTTCTGCACCACTAGTGGCACCAAATAAATTTACAAAATAATGAATGTTTTCAAATAGATTTTCTAAACACACCCGTCTGCCACTGGTCAGATTGTCTGCAATGCTCAAATATAGCATATGTTTGGATAACTACACTCTCTACACAAAAATCAAACCCCCATTGTCTTGACTAATTACCAAGGCCTTAGGATATCAGATGATCCCATTTTAGAAGCCATTCACACAAAAAAATGATCATTTTAAAGGCTTTGAAACAGCAGAAATGTGCATGCCTGATTTTGGGTTTGTTTTGTATGTAAGAATGAGTCAGTCAGTTTTTATGGCACAGTGAGAGTCAGTTTGGATTTTGCCTTGAGGGTCATGTGGACACAGCCTGCCACTCATACAGACTCACAGCCCCTGGACCATGATTGAGGATGTCATCGTGAAGTGGAGTCTGTTGGTGGGGAGCTGGTCTCTCTGCCATCTGTGAAAATTTTATGCCACAGTGCATCACTATGCCAACCACTTTCATTCCCTTTTGTAACACTTTCAAAACAGAGAGAACTATTTTCAGTAGATGAAATTCTCAATGTGGTTTCATCTAGTCTTGACTGCTGCAAGGCTATCAGACATAAGAGTGTGACATAGTGTGCAATATATGAAACCACTAATACAACAAAGCCTTCCACACAACACAATACAACACCACAGAACAGCATTTCCTATTTATTACAACTTTCACAAATATCCCGTCAATCTTTTCAAAGGAGGTGCAGTGTCTTCATCTGTGGCTGCTGTCCTAATGCACTTTCATGACTAAAAGATAAAAAGACCTGGCAAACATAAAGTTAATTGGCGACAGAATTCAATCTATCTGTGTCCATCAGTGGCTTCCATCAAATGAATGCAAAGTAAATCTCTCTATTCAATTATGAATGTATCACTCCTCTGGATTGATTATTTCTGAAATGGCTGTTTCATTATTCATCATAAGAATGGATTAACTACACATGAAAATGTGATCGAGGGCAGCGGAAGTGTAATGCAGCCCATATGTACCTATGTAACAGATTTTGTAACAGTACCTCTTAATGTCATTGAATCTGACTGGACGAAAGGTGTTCCAAGAGTGCTCTTATAGAACCACAACAGCATAGAAATGCTTTACTAGTTTATCACTCAACAGTAACCCTGGGTTTCATAAATGTTTTACGTGTTCTTTTAATGACACATAGAGGCAGACTTATACTAGGTTGTGAAAACCATATATTTTCAAAATCAAGTAGTCGGGTCAGATTTGTTTCCTAACAACATATGGGTAGTACTCATAGCCCTTTAAAAAAGTAACTGACATTCAATTACAAGCTACAAATCTAAACCTGTCATTATACAAACCATCACAGACCTCCAAATAAACAGCGCCTTACAGGTTATAAATAATAACAGGAACACTGCTGTTAGCACAAAAATACTCTCCTAGAAGTTGCGTATCTAAATTTATACTCTTTAAAGCACTGCCACTAAACATATTAAAGCTGAAAGAACTGAAAAATCTATATAAACTGTCAATTAAAAATCTACTAAATTAAACAACCTTATTATAACAGATAGATTGTTGTTGACCTTCGACCTTCCTGACCCAAACTTAATTTAGCAAAAGAATGATTAAAGGTGAAACTGAGGCAGGAGAAACACTCTTATGAAGTACTTTGAACACGCACACACTCACACACAACTGACTGACCAGTTGAATGAGGAGATTGTTTAGCTCCGTCAGTGGTTTGTGGATGAGCAGCAGTTCTTCTGCAGCCTCAGTGTCTTCATTACTGTCTGATCTCTACAGAGAGAGAGAGAGAGAGAGAGAGAGAGAGAGGGGGGAGAGACAGCATTATTAGATCTAGAAGAAAAACAGAAAAGGAAGAATGCAGAGGAATGACGAGAAAAAAATGAGGACAGTCAATCATTGGGGGAAGAACTTAAGACTCAACACAGCTGAGGCCTGTGCATCTGATAGACTCCTGCTCATGTAATCATCACAGGAAGTACAGTAGCTTGAAGCAGGGGCTATTTTTAACAGAGATGCTCTGATGTGCCGGGGTCTCTGCACACTGCCCAGTTCTGCTGTTAGAACAGAACAATGTGTTCTGCTCACTGTCTACCATCAGCCAAACATCTTGTTCTTCAGTAACAGCTGTCAGAAAGAGAGAGTTAAAAATAGACAACGACAAGAATGCATAAGAAATACAAACTTGATTACCCATCAGCCATAAACCAGAACAGCACTACAGCAGGGTCGGGTTCAAAAGTTCACTGTGCTGTCTCTTGCTGCCTTATTCTGGCTAATATTCGGTGAATATGAGTGTCTGGGATCCTCATGCAGATTGACAGACCAGAGCAAATAGATTATGGCAAGCTTTCGGTTAATAGCTATGGCTGTGTTGTTGCAATGAAACTTCTTTCACTCAATTCAAATATTAATGATGGAGTTCAGGCTGACACAGTGAGAGGGGGTATGTTAGACAGATTGTGAGGGGCTGACAGCCTCTCCAGCCTTTCCATACATTTGAATTGTATGGAAAAAAGATGTAAAAAAAACGAATAATAAAAGCGAGTAGTGACTGACACTGTCATTCCACAAAATTCTGCCTTTTGGGTTCCATTAGTGTAAAAAACAAAGTCATATTGGTTTGGAACAATGTAGAGGTGAGCAAAAGACAAAAGTTGTATTTCTATGTGAACTACCCCTTTAAGACATTTTTGTGGATCCTGTGGAGTTGCCTACGTAAAGAGTATCAAATAAGTCATTTATAAAATTTCATGATAGTTCAGAAGGCAACTGATTATGTAGGCGGCTCACCAGGATGTGGAACAGAGCCGGAGAGCAAGAGACAAACATGAGAGATCACAGCAGGGGTAGTCGCACAGCTAGAAAAGTGTCCGGGAAAGTCCCCCTCATCATTGTTTAAATATGTATGGAAGGATGCAGAGGGAGCGATAAAGGGTTGAGACAGATAATGAAAGCTGAAGGGTGGAATTGACAGGACTGCAACTTCCTCCGAGTTCCATGTGCCACATTCTCAACTATAAAATGCTGTTTACCACGGGACCACTGAAACGGGCAAGTAAAAAAAGCAGAGGGAACTATTAGACGTCAAAGTGGGCTGTATATAATTGAACACGAATGTATGTGCACACGCACTCGGGTACTCAGCTCTGACAAAGATGTCCACAGTGAGTAATTATGGGTAAAGGTGTGGTTGGATCCAGTGAGTTGAGACTGAGTGGCGGGATGTATTCTGCTGGTATCTGCATAGCAGTTGTCATTGCATAACAATCTAATCATCAGTGAAGAGAGGATCCAGACATGAACCCCCTAGCAGCATGCCTACGGCGACAGTAGCAGGCAAGCGCTCCCTTAGGACGTTGGGGGCTGAGAGGGTGGGGGGAGAGCAAGAGAGAGGGAAATCAGGAGAACAGCTCAAGAAATGAGGGCAACAGAGTGAGAAATGTTTACAAACAAGAGTGTGTGAGAGAGAGGGGGGATAAGCTATGGATATACATCCATAATAGAATAATAGAACAGAAAGAGAAGGAGAATTTATAAAGAAGTGCATAGCATGAAAACTGAGGGTTTAGTACAAGGTAAGCTCTATTTATAATGTCTGTGGCATAATTTTGATGACCATATGAAATAAATTTGAAGAAATATAAATGGCTGTTACAAGAAAGCACTCACAGTTGAAATATATGGGATCTGGCAGTAAACACTAAAATACAAACTACTTTAGAAGTACTGCCATATTCCTCTGTTTGAGTGACAGCTGTGTTTAATTAGCCACACTTCTATCAGCATAAAGTCTACTCTACTCTGCAAGTTTTTCTGGCCAACAGAAGCCCCCGTAGACAGGAACAATGTTGGAGAAGGTACTTTGAAACAGTAGCCTACCAAACTACTCATACTTTAAAGTCATTAAAACTGCAGTCAGATTTAAAAAAAAGAAGTTAGCTACACTACAAGCTAATAAAAATGCATGGAAACTATTTAAAGGAGAATTATTTTTATTTATATCAGATTTTATTTTTTATCAGAGCAGTATTTAGATGGCAAAAAACAGTGAGAAACTCTATTAGGGTGATGGCAGTAAATAGCATTTAAACTGTTTTTTTTTTCAAAAACAGGATATGAAAGAATGCAATAACACAGGAATTTATGTGCAGGACTTTAAATTAATATTCAAATCTTTTTGATAAACTGTTTTGCATGTGGCATCCAAAAAACCAATTCACTAAAAATCTGACTTTCCCATGCTACATACAATACAAGAGCCAGACAGATAACAGTTCTGGAAAATGTATCTGATTATTCTGTAAAACTGCAAATGCAATAAAATATAGCAGTGTACTGAGACAAAATGCTACATGGTGAGAAAAGTAGTCTCTTACTGAAAAAACTACCACTCTCACTATTCACAACCTTGTGTGGGGTCACATGGGTTTTATTTGAATCTCATTTATGGTATACTTAATTTCTTTCAGTGCAATAATTTATAGTCATAGGCTAGACCTATACACAAAATATGCAGCTTATTTAGTGCTTAAATTACATGAAATGCAAGTGAATTGTCATATGATAGGACTATCCTGCACATCTGTGAAAGAACATCAGCTTCTGCGCACTCTGAAACTGCTGACAGCATTCACTGGCACTTATTTGTGTAAAGCAAGATTTAATGCTTGTGTTTGCTTTAAGACCACATGACAGTCCAAGCTGGATATAACAGTGATGAGATGCACATTTTCAGTTATTATGCCAGACTTTGACAAGCTGCACAAGCCCAGTCTTCTCATTATACAGGGTGAGTGCCAATGAAGAGCTGCCTAAATCATTTCTACAGTTATAGAGTCAATAATAATAACATTGACTAAATCATGAATAATAAAACGTTTTATTTATTATTGCCAGTTATGTAATTACGCCAGTGAAATCAAAGCATGTAGTTTAATCTGTGATGTGAGGTACAGTGGAACGGAGCTAGAGTATTTTACACTATTTATACATGTAGTATTGTAAATACAGGGTGGAAATGGTTATTTTTTATGTCTTTAAGGGGCAGAAAAATGTTACATCAAACATTTCCCTGACAACCAAGCAGAATGTACTCAAGTAAAAAGTTTTGCTCAAGGATTTTTCATTTATTTTGCACTCAGTGTTATAGAATAACTCAGAATATCTTTCAAGGATTAAAAGGCACAAGCTTTTATCCTTTTTGTGTGCATCAGACAATCACGGAAACGGCCATAGCACTGCTGTCGGAGGCTGACACTACAGTAGAGTATGTTCATTCAAGTATAACTTAATTCATAAGTTACAGGGAACAAGAGCTACAGAGTGAGAATGCATACATGAAGAAAGAGAGGTACCTGCAGAGCCAGACGAACTACAGATGAGAGATGTTTCAGCAGGCAGTGGATGATGTCCAACAGACACAGGAGCAGAGCAGAGCAGCTCTTCAGTCCTGATTGCTGCTCCTTCTCCAGGTACAAGCCAGAGACTTCCACAAAGACATTACACACCACCTCAATTACACCTGAGGAAAGACACACACGCACATAGCTCAGTCACTTCTCTATACATCCATACTGTCTGCTGTGTCTACCTGCTGGACACAAACACTGTCACACACTGAATTCCAGTCCACTGTATGTCAGACACATTGTCATAAATATGACAGTGATTGTCATGTACAGAGTTTAAGATAAAAAATAGTTTTAAATCAGGTTGTGAGTTAAAGCTCTATATTACAATGTACAGTGATAGAAAAAATAAAACTAGGATTTTATTTAAAATCCAGATTTATGGGATAACTCTGATGAATTTATGTCGTGATGTTTATCATGAAAAACATGCCAGCTAGTTAAAGGTGCATTATGCAGGATTTCCCAAATAAAAAGATAAATAACAAAGTATGGACCCATACAAGAATAATCCCTCTCAGTCATTACTTATGATCCATTAAAGTTTGACTCAGACTACAGAAACACTGTCCTATGCCTGTATTTCCTTATTTTTTTATTATTCTGGTGTGCTTGGGATATTTCTGGGAGGCAGCCTTTGCCAGGGGGTGTGTAGCCCCCAGCCAATAACGATGCGCAGATGAGGGACGGGGATGTGCGCTACTGATGGTGTTCTGCCCAAGAGGAGGGGCCAAGTTTGAATGTTGTGTGTACAAACAGTAAGTGAAACTAACCTTTATTCATTTACAGCTAATGACAAAGCAGTCTTGCAAATTATAGTCAAAAGGAAACTCCCATTTTACCTCTGTAATGTGATTTCAGAGTGAAATTTTTTTTCATAAAAAAATATAGGGCAGAACTTAAATTTTATTCATTAGAAATTGGAACATGAAAAATGGGTAATGCACGCCAAAACAGAGCCAGGTGGCTAGAGAGAGATTTAAGAATTAAGAAGGATTTGTGACATCAGTGGAGCAGGTATTCCATTTTGTTAAAAGATTACAGATTACAAATAAAAACAATCATTTTGTTGTTGTGACCATGAAAAACAAATGTGTATTAAAAAGTAAATAGGGTCAATTTTAATTTCATCTGGACTTTAAATGCTTTGCTATATGGATATTAATAACTGGTAACATTTCATACAGTATTTTATATAGGACTTTTTATGAAACAAGTAACCAGGGTTAAATCGCTGTGTATTCCACAGGTTTACCAAATTGCATGTTTAGTCATGTCAGTGCATTGTGTCTAGTAGAACGAGCAACTAATCTAACGTCTGTGACATTGTTTAGAGTCACACTCAAATCAAGGCCACGGGTCACTGGAATAAAGTTTATTACAGGCATTCTAATAAAGCCCTAACAGCTGAGACTAAAGGACTTTGTTTCAAGTCCAAGCCACATGATTAACTTTTAAAACGAAAAAGCAGCCTAACCTAAACCACAGAGAGAAAACCTTTAATGTGAATTGTAAGGACCAAAAATTGAGGAATGTAGAGAATTTTTTTTTAAAAACCTTCAATCATTACTTAACTTCAACAATGCAGATAAAAGAAAAGAGAAAATTGTTTTTACTCAACTTCATGTTAAGCTGCTCTTTTGAGTAATAGGAAAGAACCACAAATCCTTTTCAATTATTCAGTGATCCATACGTGTCTTTCTTTCTAAAAGTAATCTCTCTACACTCAACATGGACTGATCTGTCAGTCTGTTTCTGCAACTACAGATGGTACACAGCTCTGCCCCATTCCTGCTATCAAACAAAACTACATATTCAAAGAAAGCTTTTGAGATGTTAGAGTATTGTGAGTGACACTTAACTGCAAACTAACCAGCAAAATAAACACAAGCACTGTACAAATGGGCCAATCCAGAGAGAGAGATGACAGACATGCAAACAGGTGCACAGAGGGCGTCACGGAGGGGGGAACCAGTGGTAGTCCTGGTTAACTTGGTACCCTAGTGAAATCTGGAATCATGAGCAGAACTTTGCAAAAAGCTCTGCCTATTAATGCAGAACTGAAACATTTTAAAAGTTATATGCATGCTCTGCCTTTTGAGTGTTTATTACATATATATTTTTTCACAATATTGTTCTTTTTGCAACCAAAAAGCAACCAAAAATATTATTTTTGCTATGAGCTTTCAGAGCAATCAGAGCAGAAAAGGTCAGATCACATCTGAATGTGTATAAACAAACTATTTAGTGAATCAGTTCCCTACAATCATACCAAATACCATCACGAAGAGAGAGAACATTGTGTCTGTGGGTCATGTTTTGGCTACATTATGGGGACCAAACATACTCACATGGATTATAAAATAAGATCAGCCAAAGGTTTCCACAAAGTAATGTACTCACTCTCACGTTGGTTCAAACAGTAGTTACTACTTCTGGAACGCATACTGTAGGGGAAGAACATCTGAAGACTGTTTTCCATGCCATGAGATTAAAATGTAATTTTTCTTTGCATCCACCATTTGTAAAAGACTTTGTGATATCCTTTTGAATTGGCTGTTGTCCTATTAGTATTTATTAATATTTTATTTATTTTTATTATTATGAATTGTATGTATTTTTGATACTGTGGTGCTTTTGCTAACTTTTCGAAGCTCAAAGCTTCAGTCTCCATTTACTGTAACTGCAGGGAAAAGAGTGTGTGGAAAGCAGTCCTAAATCCCCTTTTGTGTTCTACAGAGGACAGAAACCATACAGGTTGGGAATGATATGAGGATGGGTAATAATGGCAAACTTGTGTGTGTGATGAACTGTCTACCAGTCCCAGTAGTAATAATGATCATGAGGAGTTGAGTAAGACCTGAGGCTATCTCATTGTTTATCTGTGATTAACACAGTTATCTGGGGTGAAGGATCTGTGCATGTAATTCCTTGCTTGAAAAATTATGCAAGATGAATACGGCAACAATGCCATAAACATTACAAATCCATCACCTAAGCAACACAACACAGCCAAGGCTGTCACCTCTAATATAGGGGAAATTCTGATGAAACCAGAGCTACATCATGGAAAGTTCACATTTAGATTAATTATCATAAATGCACACAGTGCAAATTTTAATTCTGAATTTGTAAGTAAATATATTAAACTCAAAGCATAGACGGATCCTAACAGAGCTGTGAGCACCATTTCAGTGCTGTCTAAAACACAGAGAGCTTGAATATTTATGCTTACAGCTGTGCCAGACACTGAATATTTATGCTTACAGCTGTAAAGTTAAATGTATGTAACTTCCTTTTTCTACCAAAATGTATTGCTATTACTTACAGTCAAATGAGTCTTGCAAATACGACTTTAGGTTATGGTTGCGTTTCCACCTCTGTGAGCAGAACAAAAACAAATAAGTCAGCAGTTCACAGTTTATGTGGAAGGAACCAATTTCTCTCCCTCTTACTGCAGCAAGCAAGCAGGTATATGGCAACAGAAGTCAGGATATATGCCTGAACCACGCTTCAACACATTTGTGTGTTAAACTGGCATAGAGACTTAATTTCGCTTCAAAACAATCAAAAATTTGCTGTCAGAAGGTCTGGTCCAAACCTTCATGAGCTGCCTACCTCCTGTATGTAAGAGTTTTTCCTAAAAGCTAGACAAAATAATTAATCCAGACTTTAATTTAGGGTAGTAAACAAAATGCATCCAAGATGGTGGAAAAAACTACAGAAATGTTGATTAGAAATATCAGTAAAAAAGTACTAGTAAAATTGTTCAATCTAATTAAAATCTGAGTATTTTATTCAATTAAACTTAAGACACACCATTTGTGTGAGGTTTTTTCAGAAATACCTGCTAATGCAGACAAGCAGATGGGGAGGAGAAGACAGTAGGTGAATGAGTCTATACTATATAATACTATACTCTCTGTGTAAAGCTGCTCTTCCACTTCTATCTAATGGTGTATCTATTGGTGTATCTATAGCGATAAATAGAAAGAGGGGATGAGGAAAACATCATCTCTGGTTTTCTTTCTCAGTCTCTTGTTCTTTTAACTATGTCCATTAACTCACTCCTGCAAATTATAAAACCCATCTTGCTCTTCTCTCTTGTTCTTGTTCTTCCTGCTCTTGCTGATCTCTCTCTCATCCTATTTTCTTGTGTTTGCATCCTGTTCTCATGTTTTCTTGCTTGCACCTAAAAGAGACAGCTACGCCACTTTGCCCCTTCTGGAGTGAAGAAGGGGTGAGGTGCCTGGCATTAGCAAGATAGAGCTAATTGTAGGGGTTATATTTAGTGTTGGGTCAGAGTTCTTAGAGAGAAACAGTGCTGATAAGACGCCTAACAATGGCGGCTGTGTGCAGCAGCCTGCAGATGACCCTGCAATGTAAAAACAGGTGTGGAGGAGATGTTTGTTATGTCTGATTCCTGATTGCCTGAAGCACCTGGACCACTTGCATGGAAGAAAAGGTCTGTGAGGGGTTGTTGTGATATGGGCAAGTGTGCAGCACAGAGATGTACCAGTAAACAAGCCATTACAGGCCTCTACTTATCTGTAAATAGCTGGGATGTGTGTGTGTATGATGGCAGTGCTTACAGTCAAGGCCGTTTTCAGAATACAGACAGGAAATACCCTGTAATACACCTATATTTATTTGCAATATTCAAATTCTTGGAATACTGGAGTATACAATATACCAGGAGAAAAATGTTGTTGACATTTTCCATAAATTCAGTACAAAATATGATTTAAAACTGTTATTCTGATTTTTTCCTTTTCATTAAATGGCCAAAATTTGTTTAATTGGTACATTTTGTTAAAGAGTTGCAACCCAAAATCAGGACACTGCCCCTAGATGATCATCTTTGAACAATATTGCTTTAATATTCCTGAACATTTCAGACTGACATAAATGTTATTGAAAACCCTAACCCTCAGTGTAAACCTAACCTGCTCCCTAAAACCCAATTAGTTAATAGGAATGTTATTCTAGGAGAAATAAGGACGCTAATTGGAAGACTTGGCAAAAATCACAGTTATAGGTTGCTCCTTGCTACCACTCCCTTCCTGAAGTGAGACATCCCTGGAACAAAATGCTAAGAATGTGGTACTTCACATCGTCAAAATATGAATCTCACAATCTCTAGAACTGTGTGAATTTGCGAGCGTGAACCCACTTTCTCTCGTCACAGCATGTTAAATGTCGAAAGCAAGTGTGAATCTTACTCATCTTCTTTTGCAAAAAAAGGAAACATGGCGCACGCACACACAGACACAAACCCCCACACTTGTCAGCGTCCATGCCGCCTGCCGTGTGGCGAAGACAGGCATGCTGCTAACGTGTGGCTCAAAAACTGTCAACATGAGCAAGAATTTAGGAATCCATTACTCAATAATTCAACACAGGGAGCTGAAAGCATCAGGGTGAGACTGGGCATTCGCACAGCAATCTGCGAGAAAAACAGCCTTGCACTGGCATGAACAAAGAGAAAACAGATAGCAATGTGTGCAGATGAGAGAAAGCTGCCCAGTGGCTGAGTAGATAGCGTGAGATGAGAACAGGAGAGGGAGAGAGAGCGATAAACAGAGCTAATGTGGAAGCTGCTTGTAGCTTAGATGGTGGGTGATGTGAGGACTAGGGGGGTGGGATGCTAAGTACATGCGGGCTACAGGACCACCACACAGGATTCCACACTGAAACATTCACTGATAAGATATGGCCATAACATTCACTAGCAGCGGTATCCAGTGGAAGCCCTTAAAAAGGCAGCTGAACTCCCTCCTCCTCGTGTGTCATGTATTGACACACGAGAGTTAGACAGCCAGAGAGCTGTTAGACAGATGAGAGCAATAAGGGTCTGGTAATGGAATGAAAACACTAGAAAACAACACAAGGGCAGCTCTCTGAATGCAGCAGCTCTGTGTATGTTGGCCCTTTTCATGTGTGCGCCAGTGTCAGGTGAAAAGACTGTGTGGGTTTGTGCTTTGTGGTTCAGAGGCAGGCTTGAAACTGCTGGGCTGATGTATCAAAGTGAGTAACGTTAAGATGTACTGCACCTTGCTGGTAGAACGGTCGGAGGTCTGTGTCCTTCTGTCCAATCAGATTGCACAGAAGAGCTGTGGCGTTCTGCATTGTGCCACCAAGGACGTTATTCTGGTGTTCCTGAAACAAAAAAAAATCAGAAATACAGTTGTATTAAACAATATAAACTGGCTATATTTATATAAAGTGTTTCCTTCACAACACTTATAAAAAATACACATTTGCAACAGTAACAAATTACTTTAATATGTGCATAAAAAAGTTTAGACCAGGGGTCTGGAAAATCCCCTACAGAGAATATACTGACACTGTGTAAAACAGTAACTATACATGTGCCAGCAATCATGGGAATTCTACAGCATTACTGTATCTCATTACAAATGGCAGTAAGCTCATGAACTAAAGTTAAGTTAAGTTTCTTGCTAAGCCAAGCATTACTAATATTTGTACAAACCCCTAAATCTAAGAATTTACCACAGCCATGTAATTCACCTATGCACTGTTTGTGCTATGAACATCACTTTTGATACCTCAAATTATGCAGCTTTTTGAGATGTGTGCTATTACTTTACAAACCAGTAAGACTTTTTTATTGGTCACACAGACTTGAAGGAGGGACCTGAGTCATATCTACAGACCAGAGTGAGAGGAGTGGGCTGTTTTGACTTTGTCCAGTAATCAACCACCCTAGTATCACGGCCAGTGTTTTGCAAGGGCAAGCATCACTATCATTTTCTTTATAGACTGTAACTGTAAATCTATTGATTATTATTTGTGTCTTTGTATTGGTATCAGCTTGCTTTCCCTTTGTTTTATGATAGCAGTTAAGCACTTGGGGTTCTGTGTAGTGCTGATCTTACTAGTCAAAAAGGATTATAGGCATCCACAAATAGCCCCCCTTAACCCAAGATAAAATAACCATAACATACATTTTCTGGCTGCTTATGGCTTAAATCCAAGGCTATAAAACACTTCCAAAGGGCAAACACTTGAACATCTGCTATAAACTTGCAGATTGTCATTTCCACTGCCGAGTGTCTATCTACTCAGAGTGGAGGGGAAAGTGAACCCAGTGAAAGTGCTGGGCTCTCACGATCTCATATCTCCTCCAGGGCAGACACAAGAGACTGGGTTAGGCAAACAGGGGGAAATGGGTAAGACCAGAGGTGCTGTCTGGGTCGTTTGACTCTAGGGTCAAAGACAGCATCTAATCCTGCAACTATCCCAGGTCCAGGGGCCGATTAAAAACATGCTAAACAGATAAAGGCGAGCAGTAAGAAGGCAGAAGGAAAGGAGAAAAAAAAAATCGATGGGGGTTTTAATTAGAGGTCACAGACAGAAAGAGAAAGAGAGAGAGAGAGAGAGAGAGAGAGAGAGAGAGAGAGAGAGAGAGAGAGAGAGAGAGAGAGAGAGTGTTCTGGCCAACTGTACAAGCTGACAGATAGACAGAGACGGGTCTGTCTCTGGGGAATCTCAGAGCCCCTCCACAGGCTGTATGAGAATTTTCAAGGCCTGGAATCATTACTTTCTTTGCTTTATTTCCGCATGGAGCCTCAGGAGAGGTGGAGCAGTGGGGTCGTGCATTCATCAGGAACCTTCAGCTCATACATAAAGCACTCACACACACAAAGACAATAAGGAAGCATTTAATATTGGGCCAGTACTGAAAATAGCTTGCTTAACACTTGTGTGTTACATAAACCAGCATTCATGTCATTCAGCATTGAGTGAGACCCTGGACATGATAAATTATTATAGAATTGTTATAGAACTGATGCATGGTCATCTACGGACATCATCTATTTTTTCCCTTTTACTGCCTTAAATCAGGCATTATTTCTATATTCATACGCGTAGTTACAGAGCAGCTGGACCTCTTAACCATTTCGCACAGTGTCCTGTTGAAAACTGACCAGTTACAGCCATCTTAATAAGATTATCAAAGCAAATATATCTTGGGCACCAATTCATGTATTCATTCAATGCAGATTTTATAACACAAATGGCTTTCTAGTTCTTTTCGTGTTACAAGGTATCAAAATAAATATTCAGAACATGACACTATCTTGCAACTGCATCTTCTGTATTGCTCCTAAACATTGTCCTTCCCTCCTCTTTCAGCGATTGACAAGAACAGCTAAAAGCTTTATGTGCTCTTCTGCTCAGTAAGTGGGCCTGTGAGCATATCTCAGCTCTCAAGAACTTTAATGGTTTTCTGTTCCTGCCCAATCTATACCGACATGTCACGTTCAACAGAGGGCTATGGAAATCCAAACCCTAAGAGCAACTCATCAGAAGTTTTCAAAGAAATTTCAACGAAACTTGTAAAGGTTCTCACTTTCATTACATGGTTCATTGACTGCCTTCAAATTAGAATGACACTTCACTATATGTGGAGGCACACAAGGAACAAAATGCTGTGTCTCACATGACCACAATTAACATATATAAACGTACACAAAGCAAAGTAATTTAACTATACATATCTTACATACTTTACATCTAACTACACATATATCTGACAAAAACACTCAATTTAAACATACACTGGGTTTTTAGTAACAACGCTTAGTGCAGTAAAGTGTAGTAAAGACTATAGTCAAATCACTTTCAAATATTCTGTTAAATACACAAAATGTAGAAGTTTCAGGAGAAAACCTGCTGAAATAGATCTAACTACCATGTTGACTAAGAAGCAACCTTTCGCTTACCATCTAATATATCCCAAACGTGCCATTGGTATGAGATAATCAAAATTTCATGTACAAATGGTCATGGTTTTGGCTCATCAGTATATATACCTCTTGTTGACACACAAAACTGGTAATAATGGTAAACTGATAGCATTACCGTTGCAGAGCTAAAATGGACAAGATGTACAATTAAACAACTCAGCCTTTTGTCATCAGGATTAGACTTGTTTTCAGTTTTTGAAAGTTTCAACCAAAAAGGAGTTTTGGGATTTGAACTACACTAAGAAGGCTCACCACAGCACATTAACACAATTCTAATGTTCAGCAAGCAGTAATCCTTGCTGAACAAACAGGCCAGAACTCCCAAGTTGAAGGCAGATTGTGAACTGGCAGGGCAACAGTATTGAAGGTTCAGGATTAAAAGGATGCAAGGTTGTAGCTAACATTTCTCACAGCTCACTAGCTAGCTAAGATGGCTAAACGTATTAGACAAATGGCTCTCTCTCTCTCTCTGCTTGTTCATTAGTGATCACTTGTTCATTAGTGTCTTCATCTGCCTTTCATGTCCCTTTTAGGGTTTGTAAGGATGAATGGACCACAACTGAACCACACAGAGCCTCAGAGGCCAGGCTAAACTCTATTTAGAGCAATTAAAACGTTCAGTGTGGCCTCCAATCAAAGTCATTTCAGTATTGAGAAACAGAATCAGAGAAGCACGAAACAAATCTGAAAACAGTCATGGACGTAGTACATGATGCAGACACCCAATGGCTGATTTTGTTGGCCCTATTTCATAAAATAGTAAAACAGGAAAGAATCTATGTACTGGGTATTGGCAAGAGCTGAAATTGTATGAATTTATACTGAAGCTTTATAAATTCTTTTATTTGCAGATTTTGAAAGGAAAAGCAGAGCAATGGCCAAAAATGTTGGGCTTAAGCTGAGGGAATATAAAAGCAAAACCTAGCTGAGAGAATAAGATGTGCTCCGATGGATATTGTCTATGCTCACCACCTCATCAGCACTGGCAACAGGCTGCCAGTTTGATTACAGACCTCGGGTTGGTGGATAGGAGAAAAATCACAGGTGTGTAATTAGCTCACTGCAGAGCATTGTGGAAAAACCTCAACATATTTATGGTAAGGAAGTATCTATGTGTCACTGTCTTGACTGCTGAACGTACATTAAAATTCACAGCTGTCTTCTAGTATACTTTTAGCCGTCTAGATTACTTGTTGATAATGTGTTGAGATTATTGAGAATATTGTTAAGAATATTAGTGGTCACTGTTTAGGTTTGTATTTCATTTTGCATATGAAAGGTTCCATAATGAAATGTAAACGAATATTTTATTTGATCAGGGTGTTACTAGAGTAGAAATGTGAAAAACTGTATAAATAATTTGGAAAATGAAATTACACTTGCATGAAATACTATGAGATTATGGCCTATATTAACTTTAACTTAACTTTAAAAGCAGTTTAAATGCAATGATCATTTTTCACTTCAGGTAACAGGAACATGTGAAAGCCTCAATCATGAGAAATCATTGGCTCAGGATTGCTACTGGGCATCTTAACAATGACCATTTATCAAAAACCTTTAAAAAATATAAAAAAGTAAACATTTCCAAAAAGGATCTAAAAGAAATTTTATTTTTTTCTTTGTTCTCTGTTTTCTTTGCTCTGCTATTTGGAGTCTTTTGTTCACTGTGGCCTATTATAAACAGCTTACATAAAAGCATGTGTGTGTATGTGTTGGGGGGGCCGGGGGTGGAATGTAATGTTGACTGGTAACAGTTTTGCAGGGTCCACACTAATGAGAATGTAACCTGCTGTTGAAAAGGCCTTACATCCACACTCCATTAACTCTGCAACCCAATTACACATTACACTCTGATAGGTCAGAGCTTCATGGACTCATTTACATAATAACTCAATGGATACTTGGATGGGAACAAGCTCAGAGGGAAAGGTCTGACACACAAACACAATTTATAAAGCTATACCAGTCTTTGTTTATATTAAATATTAACAAATTATGAATTACATGACTGTTTCAAGTTATTTTTATAGAAGCAGATCACCCAAAATAACAATTATGTCTTTATTTACTCCTATTGTCATTACTTACCTTCATGACACTGATATTGTTCTTAATTCTACTTTCACACAAATCTGAACATTGAAGTAATTAGTAAAACAATACAGGCAGATTTTAAAATAGGTCATTGGTGATCTCTAATGGAATATGGCACACGATGCATATGGATTTTTTATTGTGGTGTTTTATGTTGGGTTTATTTTTGGCCTTTTTAGTGTTGGATAGTCATGGTCACCTTTGTTAAGGTATGTAACAGAGCCATATGAAGATTTTTCAAAATTTCATTTGTGTTCCACACAAAAATGAACAGCATGTTGGTTTGGAATGACGTGCAAGAAAGTAAACAATCACAGAACTCTCATTGTTTAGTGAATTGAAGTTTATAGTCAGACTCACTGCACGTATATATTTTTTAGGACAGCATGTAAAATGCAGGAGGGACTGCACTCTCTCTGCACGCTCACAACACTTTTACACATTTCTGCAACATGACAAATTTCTTAAACATGGTATAGTATTTTCTGATTTCCATAAAGCTCATAATTTTCTGGCAATTTCACTGCTTACCAACGTCAGAGCAGAAAACCCAAGGCAATAAATAAATCTAGCCAACAGACAGTGTGGAAATCCAGAAGGCTCGGTAGCACACTTACCTCCATGACTTGAAAGACGGCAGGCAGGAGACGGCTCTCTCTAACAAGCCTGTTGGGGAAAACACACACATGTGAACATCTATTTAGCTTGCAACACACACGTTTACTTCATGCAGCTGGTCCCACATCCCATTTTGATTAGCATGACACTTCTGACGTGCATGTGTTTTGGATTTGGCACTGCACGGGACCGCTGAGGTGTGAACGCTCCGCCATGACAAGATCAGTCAGTTGGGAAAATGACCTCTGACTAATCCAGTGACGAGTGAAAGAGAGGGAGGCAGAAGTATGTCAATGAATAGATGAAAGAGGGTATGAAGGTAGAAAAAGGGAGTGAGAAACAGAGGGGCTGTGTTCCAAAACCTACTGAATTGCCTACCTAGAGTAGACATTTTGGGGTATTGTGCCAGAATGCGGCAGAAGTGCTTTATAGAAGGGAGGGTTTGAACTAAGGTTTGAACTCACTAAAATGCTGTCTAGGCAGGTTACTAGGATAGCATCATTTGAATCAAACACTCAAACAAACCGTTGTCTAAATATGCTGATTACGTACTGTAAGCGGCACAGTAGGTTTTGGATCATTAGGTAAGGATCATTCAAATCAAATGTTCGATTGTGCCTATAATGCCCAAAAGTGTAGTCTATGCTGGCAGCTCAATACGTCTGGACACAGAAAGAGAATGATCCAGGGGGCACAGCTCAGAGGGCTAATGGAAGTCTTTACTGAAAATGACTTGCCATGCTCTTCAATTTAAGCTCTTTGATTTACAGACAGTTACCGTATGTATGCAAAATGTGCTTAAAGCAGAATGCTACAATACTGAGAATATAAAAGACAGATAGAATGAAATTAGTCAGAGGGCCACATGTAGAATATTATGGTGCCCTTCTCCGTCAATACAGTGATATATTACATAGCAAAAGTTATCTGGCCATTCTCCCCAGAGTGTTTCTTCTATGGAGGATAGAATTTCTTTAAATTCAAAGACAGAGAGAGAGAGAGGTGTCCAATACCTGAGGTAAGGTGAATGCAGAGGTCTATAGGAGTAAATCTCCCACTAAACTTGCTGTATTCTTCCTATACGAACCCAAAGTCACAGGTAGAGATAGAATTATCTGCTTTGTGCCTAAAAGTCTACCATAAGTCAGCACAGCTCAAAATCTGGGATTTAGGGATTTTTAGGGTCAAAAAAATCTAAGAAAATAAAAATGCCAGTTTTACTTCTCAAAATAATTGTGTTTTTGAAGGGATTGAGTACAAAATGAAAATGAAATCAACAACAAGACAACTGGAACTGCAACAAAAACAGAATGTTTTCACAAATGTAAAAGTTAAAAACTGTAAAACTACAAAAACTGAGGTTTTGTAGGTTTTACTCTGTTACCTCTGAAACCCTCTATGCTCCATTTTTATTTGGTTACCTGTTTGGCTGATAACGTAAATTCTTATACTCTCTCTCACACACACACACACACATTCCCTCTCTCAAATACCAGCTATTTCCCACTAGGAATATGGAAAAGCAAAGCAAAGTAAAAAAAAAAGCCAAATTCAAGCCTGAACTCAATGTATCTGGAGCTAACCACTAAGCCAGTTCCATCACCAAGTTAATTGCTGTACTGAAGTAACTACTCAAATATAACAGGAATACATAACCTGTACCAAAGATAACAAGTTAATTCATATGACAAATATACCTTCACCCAGAGTACACAGATCCTGGCGACAGAACAGTGACACATGTTGAACAATCAGTATGCTCAAGTGTGTACCCATGTGCCCTGTCTCCTTTCTGCTTTTTCAGAACAATGATGTCTCATTTGTCTGCGCTCTCCTTCAACAAACATCATTACCTCTACAATTATCAACAAACACTAGAGCCAATGCAAAACACACCCACTCTGGGTTCAACGGAGTAAGAAAGCATAACGAATAGGACTATTTTATCTCACGACAGACCAGAGTGAGGGCGAGTGGCCTTTTTTCACTGAAGGCTCATTCGTGTCCAGTGTGTTCGCCATTAGGTCATTAACAGGCTATAGCAGCCCAGGCACTGGGAGCACTCATCCATATCTCTGAATGATGGGAGTTTCTGGAGGTAAATGGGGTCAACCACGTGGGTGAGAAAATACTGAGGCTTCCATTTATAAATCTTTTAGACCAATCTGGCTACTGACCCACTTACACCTTCCACAGGCAAGGTAGCAGGTGTCCGGAAGAACACTTATTCACCGCAAAGACTGTATTTGGATCAAGTAATTGAGGTTCATATTAAAATTGACTGTTGTCTATGAGTGAATCTCACAAAACTTGTAAAGAATAAGTCAAATTTAAGTTAAATTTAACCCAAAAATTAAAAAAGAAAAAAAATTCTGCTTAAAGAAAAATGAAGCCTATGTTTAGCAGCATAAGATTTCTTGCATTTTTACAGAATGTAATGACCTCCGGTGTTAAGTGGTTTTCTTCCACACTAGTGGACTCGTACAGTAATGAGAAACACCACTGGGAATGATTGGAATCACTAGAAACCCCAAAAGTAAAAGATTCAGGCACATTCAGTAATGAGAATTCAGGAAGGGGTGTGCTTAACTGTCATGGAAATAATGTCACAATGCAAAACACCTTGAAGGTCCTATAAAGTCATTTTTTTGTATGCATTGTATTTTTTCCCAATGATTCCAATGATTTCATCCAATATGACTTAGAAAGGTTTTTGTGATTCACCCTGTAGTTCTGGGTTTTGTTGAGCTTTAGAACCAGCCAGTCTTGTTGGCTCAGGACAGATATGATCCACAGTGAAACTAAAATGACCTATAAGCAGAGATAAAGTTTGTTTTGGCCATCACAGACATCTCAAATCTAAAATTTACATCTGTTTCTCGCCCCAAAAAATAGGATTTGTGGCCCTGGACACAACAATAGACACATTTTAATAGTGCTAAGCAGCATTTTCACAGAACGAGGAAATTTGAAAATTGGCATTTACACTGGTAAATGGCAACGAAAGGCACTAAAGCAACTAATAAGAGAACGTATGCACACAATCTTTACGCCTGCAGACAACCTTTGCATCTGATCTCCAATCAGTCAGTGGGGATAGCGGACGACACACGTTCCTCATTTCCTTCTAGTGATGCAAGCAAAAGCCATGACATTTACCGGTGTCACCGGCCTGCTGGTGCAGAGACACTATCAGAGCTGGTGTGGGGTGTGATTTCTCCCATGGTCCACCTCTGTGAGCTATTTTGTTCTGGTGTACTAACAAATAGATGTACTATATAGACTCCAGACATCCCATTCATGCATCTGTCCATCCATCTCTGTCTCCAGCATCTAACGGGTCTACTCTGCTGTCAGCGGCCAACGTTTGTAGCAGGAGAAACTGCTATGCCCACACATCCTTTTAGTCCTGAACTGCCCACATAAACAGTGTTGAGAACATAATAGCCAGTCACACACCCAAACAAATCGTGACACTTCTACTGGCTGAGCACCATGGACACAGACAGCTCCCACACAGCATGTTCAATATCTTACTAACAGAGGGCGTCACCTTTCATTGCAGTGGAGGTAAGGACACCTTCACTGGAGGAGAAAGATATCCAAATATTTTCAAGCTCAGCATGACAAGCAAACATCTAATATTTTACTGAAAAAAAACCCCAAAAAGTCATAGACATTTTTAATTTTCATTATTTGTCCAGGCCTGAAAGTTAATTGAATTTCCCTGATATTTACAGGTTTTCCATGTCCTGTACACCTATAACACCTAAACACATAAATTGTATTCACATTTAATGTTTTGAAAAGTGCTCTACTGATGATATGCTCCATTATATCAAGTGGAGATGAGCCATGATAATGACCACCAACATTTTCTGTCAACATTAACAACATTGTTGTTAAAAAAACTGGCAAAACCCCAGAAATGGTTTTCTGAATGTGAAGAACCAGACATAGGATTAATCTGAATCAGCTATTTACATGCAATCTCAACCTTTCACAATTATACTCAAACAGATCCTCTGTGTCAGAAATGTTCTCACTCTACAGAGACTGAGCACTTAAGAGTTAAGAATTAAGAGTTTCAACTCAACACACTGGTTAAAACTAGTTAATTATCCACAACCAAGCATTACCCAACATATCCAGAAATAAACTGTTAATGCTGATAAAATTAATGCTTTTTTTAAAGCTGCATGGAACCGCTCTCTTAAGAACACATATTTTTTGTCATCTGCACAAAGCCAGAGTGGCCAAAGGTTTTCGATAATTGGAAAGTTTGAACTACTATCACAACCGATAATAAACGAGCGGCAATGCTCGCATGGAACCTTCTAATGTCCCTCATTTGCAATCTCATTTCGCCTGGAACCCATCAAGAGAAGGTCTGTGCTTTTTAGGACTTTATCAAGCGTTGGCAAACCGCAATTTAATTTCACCATTGTGAGTGGAAATAGCTCCTCACAGGCGGGGGGTGGGGGGGAGGTGTTGGCGCAGCGTCACTTGAACGTTTTCCGTTTGGTGACATCAATTTGAATAGTTCAGCCGTGTGGCTGTGCCTCTATCAGCACCAAAAAAGACAATGTGCAGGAGGCCAGCAGGAGCCATTAGAGAAACAGCAGGGGATGAGGATGAGATAAGAAACACACGCACAAATACACAGTGACTTACAAGTACACACAGACATGCGTTACACTTCATACAGAGAGGTGGTAAGTACAGGGCAAAAAATGAAAGACAAAAGAGACAAAATCTTTGAGAAAATTAGAGGAGGATTATGTGTGTGTATGTGTGCATGACTGTTTGTGTGCCAGCCTATGAAAAACAGAAAACTCTAAAGCTTAACTTCACAGCATACTCATATTATCTGAGTACATGTAGAAACCACACACAATAAGTCACCTTGTGTACTGAATACCACCGTTGTTAAAAATTTGGAAACTGATTAAAAAGGAAATTTTAATTTGTGAGCATCAAAAAAAAAAAAAAGATTTAAATGACTTTTAAAGGGGTAACTGGGATGTGACGCCTCCTAATCCTGTGCAGACTGTGCATACTTTTTGTCACCTGACCACAGAAATATCTATATCTATAATCTATATCTATAATCTATATATCTGTGTATCATTTATATATATATATATATATATATATATATATATATATATATATATATATATATATATATATATATATATATATATATATATATATATACATATAATACAGCATTTTTAGTGCTTTTTTCATGACAAACTTACTATCCATCCATCCATCCACCCATCTATCTATCTAGCATTTTAAATGCTTTTTCATGGCAAACTTCATGACACAGCACTTTTCCAGGTCTCAATATACATATGTAATATATATAATACATATGTATGGTGAAAAGGTTATGTATGAATTACTTCATTTTCCATATAATTGTAGCTGTGGGAGTAACATGCACAGCAAAATCATAAGTGTTTATTTCTGAAAAATTCCTCCATCCCATTTCTACTTACCTTCCTTGAGGCAACTTACCCCATTATCACCATTTTATTGAAAAAACGTCTTATAAACGTCTAATATATATATATATATATATATATATATATATATATATATATATATATATATATATATATATATATATATATATATATATATATATATATATATATATATATATATATATATATATGTGTATATATAGCAGCAGAAATCAGAAATCTGTAGATGTATCTTTAAATCCACTTAAAAAGTTAGTCCTTAGTCTGACCTACTTTTAAAATTACATGATCAATAATCACATAACGTGGAGCTTAGGAACAAACAGGAGACCAGGCTAGATGAGAAATGCATCAAAACAAGTTTCTAACCAGTTTCTCTGGTACATTTGAATTTTTTTTGCCCAGAACTGTTCTGTAAATATAAACAGCATACTGTTCTGTAAGATGAAATATTAGTATTAATGACTTGGCCAGCTGTTGGCTTGTAGTTAAAACTGAATTTGTACCAGAGTAGAAACTGGTATTGGAGCTTAATCTCTTACTGTTCTGTCACCTCTACTCACTAGAAGAGTACACTTTCTAGAGTACTCCAGGGGAAAAGATGGCCGACCTGAGTTACGAACCCCTCAAAAATCAAGTGATTTAGTGCACCAGTGTAAATGGAACTAAACTAAAGCCCTCTTACAGCAGTTACACTTATTCATTAAGCAAGTTAAACAATGGGAAGTGAGGGATTAGTCAATTGCATATAGAACAGGCGTGTTGTCAGTTATTTCTTGAAGATTGTGATAGTTTCAGCAGAGTAGGTGGAGACTGGGAGCTCATTCCACCAGAGATGAACAGAAAGAGAGCGATTTGATGCATCATTATGAAAAGTGTCCTGTAGTGTGTCTCTACAAAGCTCTGGCTGGTTAACATGGCCCACTTAGCCCTGCTAAAGATATCTACATCATCTAAACCCCAAAAGCATATTTTTTCATTGCCTGAAATCCAAAAGCACGTGTATTATGACAAATTATATATGCCACATATAACCACAAATGTATTGCCAATTATACAGTAGTAGATGCGTTAACTAAGTGCTCATGATCAAAGATGGCAGATTTAACATAGTGTACTGTACCTTTAGTGGTTCTTACACCACTGGGCAACTACCTTTTAGAGATTAGCAGAATGCTAATGGATAGATGTATTGTACATGTATTATACATTTACATTTATTAAAGAACTCCAATGTATTACAGTGAACATCCACGGCAGTGTTAAGTTTTGAGCAGCTATAAAGAGTCTTGTTAGTTACCTGCTGACAGGTGAGCTGTGCTCAGTGAGGGACACTAGCAGTTTAAGAGCATACACAGGAACAGGGTCTGGCTCCAAGAGCAGAGTCTCATATCTGCAGAAATGGTCCACATCAAAAATTGCAACACACAATAATATATAACTTACAATAGCCATTAGAAATGTTTCCCAAAACACAAAACACAATCAAAATACATTAGAGCAGGCTGTTACACTCATCAGAGCAAGTCAAAACACATTATTTATAGTTAAAGCACTTTTGCAGCATTTTATTCTCTTCATGTCAATGTATGTTAGGGAACGTTTTCTGTTGTAATTTAATTTTACATCACCATTATAATACCTGGTCCTTACAACTAAATAAGATGTACTTTCAAATGTACCTTTAAAGTGAAGCGCATACTATACAATTTGATGTTCTGAGTCGATGACTGGTCTGTGACAAGCAGTCGTGAAACAAAGTGGTGCCACCACCACCAGTTTTGTTGCATGAGCACTTGTGAGACATGCTCCGACTAGTCATAGACGCTACAACAGATTTCAGACCTGTTTGAGAATGGAGGCTCAGGCTATCAGTCTCAACACTCTGTCTCAGCGCTTCGTTCTGTGTTTCACAAAACAAAGAAAGTTATATTGATCTGGAACAATGTGAGGGTGAGAACAATGTAATAAAATTTTGGGGTGAATTACCCCTTTAAGATTTCCATATGCAAATTAACTTAAAAAAAGTTTAAAAGTTTTGATTGGCTAACTTCTCCAAAAGTAAAACTGAGGAACAACAACCAACCAGGTTGCTGAACAGCAAGTAGGTGCTAATGTATAAATGTGGGTGGATGTAGGTAAGTGGTCTTACTGTGGCAGCAGGGCCTCAGAGATGAGCGTCAACAGTCGTGTGTTGGAGGAGATGCTTTCACTTTCCAACTCTTTTCTTCTATCTCTCCCTCGCACCTCCACCTCCTCTTGGCTCAGCAGCAGCAGGGTGATCTCTGACAGCACACGCAGACTCACAATGCGCCACTCCACTGGGACATAGACACACACACACACAGAGGAAAAGGGTTAGATTTATACTTGCTCACATACATGCAAAGTTGAAGGTTAGATGTTAGATATGCACACATATACACCAACACAATCATAACTAGTATTACAAGACCTTATGAGCTCAGAAACTAAAGCTGTGCACTACTGTAAAATTGTAGACAGATGACTGATTTTGCTCCTATAATCTTAAAAACCTTTTGTTTTAAAGAGTTACTGAATGCTCAAATGCCCAAACTTTTCAAACAAATATAAAGTACATCTAAATGACTGAATTGGAGCAGAAAGTGAAAAACAGAAAACAGCCAACAGGTATTCATGGGTACTCCTTTAACACTGTTTAAAATCAGGTGGTGTCTAAAACAGTTTGCTGGGAGAATACCTAAAGTGTGCATAGCTGTCATCTAGGCTATTTTGGCTACTTTGAAGTCTTTTTTCTGTTAAGCAATTTTTGGTACCTACATAATTTAAATGCAACTGTTTGAGTTACTTTGTAGTTTTGATGAATTTACTTACTATTATTCTAAAATGTGGAAAATAGCAATAATAAAGAATGAGCATGTCCAAACTTTTGAGTGTATAAGTGTATATTTCGCAGCTGACAGCTGTGTGCCTCACCGTTCTTACTGAAGGCTAAAGACGCCAACGGCGGTACAATCAAATCCACAACCTTGGAGAAATGAGGAGAGAAGTGCATTACTCTAAAAGTGAAAAATCTCACCTATATGTGCTCACAGTACTCATGTCATCAGTCTTACCAGACCACACACACGCACACAGGGAGGGAAACTGAAACAGCTGGAAGCAAAGACTAGGAGAGAGCTCTGAACTGCTCCAATTTGCATGGAAATGTGATGTCAGCTCTGCCCTTTGATCACAGAAAGTGTGTTACAACAAAAGACCTTACGCCAGCTCTTTTGAAAATTAGAATAAAGTTTTACGATTATTACCAACTACAATCAGCTGCGCGGTGGCAAATGTTTCGTACAGGTGTCTTAATGTGGATAGCTGTGGGCATCTCTTAAACAAAGGGCTTTGCTTTCTGTGACTCTCAAAGAAAAGAACACCACAGAAACTCATTGTAAAGGTTATCTAGCCATTCTTTTTGTCAATTGTGAGAGGACAGTTTTTCAACGAGCCGCGTATATTGTAGCAGTGCCACACAAAACCTGCGGCACGTCTTTGATCTCTTGCATGCTTCCTACGAAATGTTTGACATGTCAGTACAGTATAATGCTAATTCTTATTCATAGTTTAACTGAGGTGAAGGTGTCTAAAACTGTCAACTGTCAACATTCTAAGATGAATGTAACATTTTCTTTTCTGTACGGTCGAATTGGAATAACATATATATTACAATAAACAATATATTTAATTAAAACAGGTTCTGGCTACTATTCTTTTAACATTAGAAGTAATGTTTTACCTAATACAGCATTTTGCTATCATATAAGTTAGTGAATTGCTTACCAAGACAGAAATGTTCTGCACCAAATGTCAGAAAGTTATAATCAAACCTACCGTAGTGAACAGCTTATCAAGACACCATTTTGGGCATCGTACAGGTGTTCAAATCAACCTTGGCATGTAGACAGCACTTCTGAATGCAATTCATTAGGTTTTTATAAACAACCTGTACACAAGCTTTATTAAGCTATGACTATTCACACACTCTACAAAATATTTATGTGTGTGTTTTAAGAAGGAGATTTAATGACTCTGGGCAAACTGTAATTCAGGTGTCCTCTCCTGTTAAAAAGCACCTGAGAGCCTGTGTCCTCTCAAAGCTTCCAGACTGCATTGGTCCTACAGCACACAAGTCAATACTCACTACACAAGCTTCACACATACATAGAAACACAAAAAAACACACACACTGCTGCTGCTGCTGCTCTGGATTGATTTCCTGTTGCAGACAGGAATTTGTGAATATTTGTGAAAATAATAGCTTTGGGCAAAGTTGACCACAGGTCTGAGCTGCAACTCTATCATATGAGAGGGTACAAGATTTTAGGTCATAAGTAAATGCGGCCCTCACTGCTCCATACGCAGCTTAATATAACGGCATCTGCTGGTGTGCTTATTCATGGCTCGTCCCTACAGAGGGGAAATTGTAATGGCTGAGACAAATAAAGACTTTAGTGCCTAAATTAAAAACGTAAAACGTTTTTTTACCACATACAGATTCTTTTAAAATTGGGGAGGTTTCATGCAGTGTATCATCACAAACAGTACAGAGAACAGCGTGCATACTCACTGTGCAGTGATACAGGCCCAGCAGAGCAGGATGTTGGGAAACAGCCTCCACTGCAGACAGTGTGTTTCTGATCAATTCCTCAGATGCTGCCTGTCCTGGTAATTGTATAAAAAAAATGTTTGAAACTGTAGAAGAAATCAAATGGTTATAGCACCTTTGAGCCATTAATTTTTTAGTAATGACTGCAAACAAACATTACTGTGAAAGACTTCCATAATTTAACTAATTTGATCTCCTGAAAACTAACATACCTAGGAAATTAAAGCTAAATTACATTAGAACTGTTTGTCTTATTACGAACCAGCCAAGCAGTTTATATATCGAAGCATTTAGATTAGTTCATGCAAGACTGATTGCTAGTAACAAAATAAAGAGAAACATAGAAAACGAGTGCTTGTGTGTGAGAGAGAGAGAGCGAGAGAGGTTGAAGAGTTTATTGCAAAAATAGAGACCTACCTATAGAACTTCCTAGACTTGTCTCATTTGAGTCAATGGACGTAATGTGATTCTTTCCAAACAAAAGAGAGGAGATGTCATTCATATGGCTATTTATTTTTGTCTTTGACTGAGATATCACTAACTAAAAAGTGTCATATTTAATTTCTTTATTAATGTACCATGGTAGTGGGATTTAGAATTCCATGTACCCAAATTACAACCCCAAATCAGAAAAAGTTGGGACAGTATGGAAAACACAAATAAAAAAATAAAGTAGTGATTTCTAAATTTACTTCGACTTACTTTCATTGCGGACAATACAACAGCACATTATTTAATGTGTTCCTCATGATTTTTATTGTTTTTTCTTTAAAAAAACAAAATTTCTATTTTGGTTCTTGCAACACATTTCAAAAAAAGTTGGAACAGTAAAGCATTTACCACTTTGTAATATTCCCATTCCTTTTCACAACACTTAAAAGACGTTTAGGAACTGAAGACACCAAGTGAAGAAGTGTTTCAGGTGTAATTTTGTCCCATTCTTGCTGCAAACAAGTCTTAAGGTGGGCAACAGTACGGGGTCTTCGTTGTCGCATTTTGCGCTTCAAAATGCGCCACACATTCTCTATTGGAGACAGGTCGGGACTGCAAACAGGCCAGTCAAGTACCTGTATCCTCTTCCTCCGCAGCCAGGACTTTGTAATGTGTGCAGAATGTGGTTTTGCATTATCTTGTTGAAATATGCATGGACGTCCCTGGAAAAGATGTCTTCTTGAAGGCAGCATATTGTGCTCCAAAATCTCTATGTACTTTTCAGCATTAATGGTGCCATCA
The DNA here is from genome assembly GCA_036877525.1 of Chromobotia macracanthus. NCBI lineage: Eukaryota > Metazoa > Chordata > Actinopteri > Cypriniformes > Botiidae > Chromobotia > Chromobotia macracanthus. The sequence continues at coordinate 6,095,170 of JAZGTH010000027.1, read as the reverse complement.
CAGAAGTGCAAGTTACCTTTACCAAGGGCACTGACACAACCCCATACCATGACAGACCCTGGCTTTTGGACTTGTTGCTGGTAACAGTCTGGATGATCCTTTTCTTCTTTGGTCCGGAGCACACGGTGTCAATTTCGCCCAAAAAATACCGGAAATACTGATTCATCTGACCACAGTACACGTTTCCACTGTGTGATGGTCCATCCCAGATGCCTCCGAGCCCAGAGAAGTCGACGGTGCTTCTGGACACTGTTAACATAGGGCTTCCTTTTGGCACAGTACAGTTTTAACTGGCATTTGTGGATGTAACTACGTATTGTGGTACTTGACAAAGGTTTGCCAAAGTAGTCCTGAGCCCATGTGGTGATATTGCTTATAGATGAATGACGATTCTTGATGCAGTGCCGCCTGAGGGATCGGAGAGCACGGTTGTTCAGCTTAGGCTTGCATCCTTGTCCTTTATGCACTGAAATTCCTCCACATTCCTTGAATCTTTTAATTATGTTATGCACTGTTGAAGGTGAAACAAGCAAATGTCTTCCTATCTTTCTTTGAGGAACATTGTTTTTAAACATTTCAATAATTTTCCCACGTATTTGTTGGCAAACTGGCGATCCTCGGCCCATCTTTGCTCCTAAAAGACTAGACCTTTCTTGGATGCTGTTTTTGTACCAAATCATAATTACAATCCCCTGTTGACATCACCTGTTTCAAATCACATCATTATTTAACCAATTTACCTGATTACTAGCCCTAAATTGCTCCTGTTCCAACTTTTTTTGAAATGTGTTGCAAGAACCAAAATAGGAATTTTTGAAGAAAAAAACAATAAAAATCATGAGGAACACATTAAATAATGTGCTGTTGTATTGTCTGCAATGAAATACAAGTCAAAGTAAATTTAGAAATCACTACTTTCTTTTTTTATTTGTGTTTTCCATACTGTCCCAACTTTTTCTGATTTGGGGTTGTATTTAACACTTCTGTTAATTAATTAATTGTTAATTAACCAAGATTGGACAATACAATTGTGATATTATTGAAACAACCATGACAAGTACATTGAAATACCTTGTATATATCACAGTTAAAGAATAAACATAGCCTTACACTTTTCTGTTAAAGATTTTAGAGAGCAATGGCTTGAAGGCCCAATATGTAGTTTTCACCGCTAGAGGTCGCATTTTCGAAACAATAATAAAGGCGAAGCTTGTTAACGCTGTGAAGGAGCGTGTAACGATAGATGTTGTTGTCACCATACGACAATAGAAATGAATCACAGTGAATTCACAAATCATTTTCACAGATGATGTAATGAATTAAATTTTTATTAATGAATTTTTATTTTTATTTATGCTTGATCACATTATTTTATGTCATTCTATTACAATTAACCGCAAGGTACATAAAGTTTAATGCTAAATTATTACTGAAATCTGACTTTATATATATAAAAAATTGGTGGGTTAATGCTGCACAATTTTGCGTGTTCAAAGCAATTGTACTAAAAGTACATTTTAACATACCCACAGTATTTTCAAAAAGGTTTACTATTTGTGCAATTACACTGCCATCAACTTGTTCATCATACTTGGTGAACATCATTAATTATCGAAGTACAAACCAAGTGCAACATTAACCATATAGTTACATTAGCATTACCCAAACATAATACACAAACCAGCTGTTAAAGGTAATGAATAGTCATGGTCCATAGTGAGTGAAAAAAAACAACTACTGTGTGCGGTGCAACCACTACTTTTACATTTGTCCACGTGTTGGCATGGTTTCTAAGGCAGTACAAGTGGATACCTGGCATAATGTAGATGCTGACAGGCGACAAAGTGACCTGGGACGGTGCACTATTTAAAACTGCAAATTTCTCTGGATTTAAAAATACTTAAACATTTGTGATAATGTAAATACACAACTAAACAAAACTTTGGTATTTGGATTTTGGATACTACTACAAAAACCTTGTGTTTTAATCTTTAAAAATAAAACATTAATATAATGATAATATTTATTATTATAATTTTTAAAAAACACTAAATTGAGACATCCACTTACCAGCAGTTTCCCAAATTTGCAGAGAAAGGCCTCAGTCACCACCTGTGGTCGGAAAATCTGCCAAAGCAAACAGACATAGTTCTACTGTGATCTGTTCTACAAGACACATCAGCAGCCCTGCACACAGCATTGTTATACACTGCAAGAGCTTTGAATTGCTACTCTATTTGAGTTTCACCAAAAATGTCAGTCTCCACTTCAGTTGTGTCTACCAAATCTTACAGTTGTCTTACGTAAAGCTGAATGCACATTGCAGGATTTCTGCTATCTGAGAAAGTTTGCAGATCATAAAAAATTATTTTATCATAAGGCAAAACTGTCTGTCTTGGATTCCTTAATATGACATGCTCTCTGACAGCCAATTAATTTTTTCGTGCAATAAGCCTTGGTGCTGTCAGGTTTAGAAATTTTGGGTTGCATTCCTGTACTGTGACTGCTCTTATGATCCTCAACACTGCCAACCATGACCAAAATCTTAGCTAAGAGGTGCAGTGGATTAAACAGTATCACAATTATACATTATATCATGAGCTTTACCCAAGATCTCATTCGACACATATCATACCACTTAACAGACACCAATTTGTCAAGTAGGATGGCCCCAAAAAAGCTGCTGTTTCAACAGCAGAATACATTTTCCCCATTAGGCATCATTTTGACTGGGCAGCAAAAGATGTTTATGTCAAGCATGTTCAATATAAAATCTCACATTGGGAGGCGATCGCCCTGTCCCAAGGACCTCAGTCGGTGCAACCAGCAGTCTAAAAGACCAGAATGCTGGAGTTTGGGTTTGTGCTGTAGGACCATAATGATGCAAGGTCAAAGGTCACAGTACAAAATGACAAGCTATTAAGCTCTTATCCATAAGGGCCGCCACTCTTCTGCTTTCCACAACACTGGATATGACCTCTGTACTGACCCCCGTGACTGATGAATGCTGTTAAGTGTCAGCACGATGCGCTCGTTGTCAGTAAAGCAACAGGCCAGACAGAAGAATGAGACCAGTGAGGGCTCCATGCATGAATGTATAGATGCACAAACACACAGGCATGCTCCAACATTACAAGAGCACAACAGCTCTCAGAACCAAACACCAGCTGAGATCACGCGAGCAGGGCTCAAGGGCATCAGAGACCAGTGAAGTCTCAAAGATGCAGACAAACCTGCTACTGGAAAGAGCTATGCCCTCCAGCATTTTTCTTAATATTAGCGAACACACACATGGAGTAGTTTCAGGGAGGCAGATTTTTGACTATCAGCTTGTCAGCTCATCTGAGCCAAGAACCGCCCACTGAGGCTGGAAGGGGCCATTTGATTGACATTTTTGAATGGCAGTGTAACTCTGAACACATTTGCTAATGTACATTATCTTCCACATTTCAGAATATTATTTAAATTATCAAAACTATTAAATAACATAAACAAATGTGCTTAAATTAAAAGTTTTAAATTAAAATCATATTGCAACATATCGTAAGTCTTGAGTTTTGACATCCAAGTAATTTGCTTCAGCATTTTTATGCCATCATTGGTTGCAGCATTTATATGTTATTCTAATGTATAATAAATAAAAGCAAATCAATCCACACATATTATGATTGTACATTAAATCATTAGTTTAGATGGACAAGGAAAATATAGTGACTGGAGTCACTGTGCAGTGCAACATACTTCACGTAGGAACTGGATGTCAATTTACAATGCAGACAGCTTTATCTGTAATGGAACTGATCTAGTTTTGTGCATTATAGTTTTGTTTTGCAAACAAACATTATTTCAGAAAAGGAGCATGTGAGGACCATTAAAACAACATATATGCTGGATCTATTACAGCTCACAGGCACAAAAACAGCCTGCCTAAGAAAAGAAGTGCCTATCAGCAACCCACACCACCCACTGCAACTTTGTGTTAATGGATGCATTGGTGCATCCTCCTCAGATGAGATAATAGCAGTGGAAGTATCAGACAGACAGCTATATCAGCTCCAGCCCTTCAAAATGTGACGACTCAATCTGCCAGTCCCCATGGCAAATCCAGCCTGAGCGTTTGACTGTATTTAATCAGTGGAGAGACTCATCAGCTCTGTGTACTGACAAACATCTTTCTCTGAGAACACCCCATCCCTTCATATTCATTTCACCGTGACTGAGTTTGTCAGCAGTAAATCCAATTTTGCACCATTTGGCAACTGGTAATAATGTGTTTTTGTATTTGAGTGTGTGAATCTGTGAAAGCACTTTAATAGATCATTTCATTCTGACGCTTAAACACAGCAAGTGGCAGGCAGGCACAGCACAATCTTTAATATCTCTGCAGATTAACAGCTTTAATGTAGTGAAATTTTAATGTAGTGAGTTTTATGTAAACTATTTTTTGTCCCTATGACAAAAGCATTATTTAGCACCAACTGTTTTCTTTTTTGTGACAAAACACAGTTTATCACAAAAACCTGAAGTCCCACTTTTGTTTCGGTAGTCCTTCTTATTGTGTTGTATTAATGTTTTTCATAGGTTAATGTACTTACATTGTGGTCTTACAGTACAATAACTTATCCTTATCTGGTAATTGGAAAAGTTTAAGAACCACAGCCATGAACTAAACCAAACAATAACATTAACTCTATACTTCTCACATTTTGAGATAATTTATTGGAAAAGAATAGGGCCCCACGATGATGGTTTTTCAGGTTGTTTTCTTCTTGTGTAGATCAAAACCTTGAAAAACCAGACAAAAGGGTAAAGATAGCAACGCCTGGGGGAGACACACCTGTGAGGTAAGTAGATGCAACACCACAGCCATCATGGGAAGGCTCTGCTTCAGTTGACGGGCCTGCGTCGGAGATGGATGCTTCCTTCCCATGATGCACCCTAACACAGACAGGATGTCATCTGCGGAGAGCCCACATAAACAGAGGCAGTGAGAAACCAACCAATCACAAACAAATTGGCATGATCAGTCTGGGCAGGTGGCCGGGGACGAGAGCAGGTGCGCTCGGCAGGTATGTCTCCATATTGGGATGAAACCCGCAGAAAGAACATGAACAGGTTTGAATCGGTTTTGATTTAGAAGCAGTGGTGTGTAGCGGCACTGATTCCAAAATGCAAAAGAACAATAGGTCGATACCTGGGAGCCCGCTCACGTATTTAATCAGAAAGGTAATTAAAGGCAGACTGATCACATCAGATGCTCACTCTCATTGCCCCCCACCTCGTTTATCTGTTTCTTCTCTTCTTTGAATTCTTTGCCTTCTCTTTTCATCTTTTTTGGGGTGTATTGTGATTGATTTACCCAGAATGGCTGGCAGTTCGTGCACGATGTGACGAATAAAGAGGGTCAGGCATTTTGACAGGTATTCATTGCCGCTTTGTTGCTCCTTCCCTGGTGTGGCCTTTCGGACGTCTCTTTCAATGTACATCACCAGCCTGAAAGAAGGATTGGCAAAACATTATTATTCATCTGCAGATGCCCAGACCAAACAGAGCGCGAAAGGGAGAGGGGGTGGAGAGATCTGAGAAACACAACGAAGACAGAATAGATGTTTTTAATCAATTACACTCAACAGCTGGAGAGGTGACAGAAAGGAGATGAAATGGTCTTGATCCTGAAACAATATCAGGAAGGGAATGAGGTCTGTCTGTCTAGCTGAAAGAACCAGAAAAGAACAAGATGCATCTGCTATGGAATTGAATTTGAAGCGTATAAGGTAACAAAATTGGAGGCTGAATTAAAGATGAATGAATGTGACCTAATTCAAACATGTAAAATGACATTTTACGGTTGAAAATGATTAATAAGGTCGGTGTTGGAACAACAATTTTGTTAAAAGGTTGGATAAAATCTCATTGGAGTGAGAACTACCTTAGATTTCACATTAATAATAATAATACAAGAGTGCAAAGTCTTGGTCAGAATTAAAGAAATGTTCTTGCGATTTAAAGGTATATGTAAATGGGAAATTGCTTTCTACAACACTGACTTTTTACCATAATAGCCTTGCAAGAATGGTACAAGATTTTTTTTAACATTTTCTTAAGATAATCTGAGTGACGCCTGTCTGTGCAAAAAGGCATCATGTTGCTGGTGTGTTATGGGTTGTTGCTTATTTGCGCAAATCAAAGCCCACAGCCCAAGTGTATTAAACTCTGATCTCTAGATACAGTATATGGAGTCCAAATTGCTTTCAAAAGCAACAGCACACCCCTCAATAAGCCACACTATATTCAATTTAATTCAAATGTATGTATACTTGTTGCACTGTTTCCAAGCAGCTTTACATAATGAAAAGAAAAACACACATTAAAGAATACACTGTATTATTGCAAATTGCATTGTTCATTATAAGATGTATTAGTACATCTAAAATTAGTGATACTAAGATTGTAATCAGTTTATGAATATAAGTATATATATATATATAGTATATACAGATGACTGAACTGATGATAACTACAACACTTCTGAACCATCCGAAGAAATGGACATACATCAGAAATACTTGTCATTGCATGCGAAGGCTCATACCTATCTCAGTGGTTTATAAGAAGGTGTATTCAGACAGCCTGCTAAAACAGTATGTACTTTTTCTGAGACTATGCAAGATTTAGTCAATTAACATAATAGATGACAGGCATAATATTAAGCAAGATATGCTGTTCCAGCTTACATGGAAATGGCCCTTAGAAAGAAGCTAAAATTTTTAGAGCAGGAGTTTATTTCATTCCATAATAAAAAGGAAATGGAAGAAAAAAATAGTGAAATAATAAAGTCTTCAAGCCTGTAGTTAGATCATTATATTAAAATCAAAATTGAAAATTTACAAAACCCAAAGCCAAGCAGTATCCCAGTAAGCAAGCCAACAGGGCGACAGTGGCAAGGAACCAAAACTCCAATGATGTATAGATGGAGAAAAACCTTGGGAGAAAATAGACTCAACCGAGAGGGCTAGTTCTCTTCAGGTTAAAGGTTAAAGATGCAATCCATACCTTCTTTGGTTAAAAACAGAGCACTTGTAATTTATAATTTTAATTTCAAACTGTCAGGTCTGATTTTGTGACAAATGTCAGTCATTGAAAAATGTTACAGAGATGGCAATAGAAGCATAATGTTACTAATTGCAGTTATAACATCATATTGCTTTGAGTAGGCCGGGAATAAAACGTAAAATCTAACTGAGCTGGAGGTGGGTAAATAGATAATGAGAAAATTAATAAAGAAGCCCATCACATATTATTCCCACTGATTCTGGGTGACCCAGGTTACAACTGTAGCCTGTTCTTTCTTTATGAAAGAGCATTCCTTTCTGTAGTACAAAACATGACAAGTTAATGACAAAATACAGTACTATTAAATGTATTAATTTATTATTTATCAATATATTATTTACTGAATATATAAGGGCAATAGCAGTAGGTAATCTTTGCTTTAGCAGGCAGAACTAATTAAAATTTCAACGTCTGGCATCAGGGAGTCAATGACGAAAGAGAATCACAACACCACACTATTGATTCAGCCCCACCTCTAGTAGCTCAAACAGATCAATTCACTACAAACAATGAAAAAAGTCTCATGAGAGAACAAGTAGCTAGCATGTTTTCTATATTCATGCTATAGTTATACAGTGAAGGTTAGGAGAAAGAAAGGAGGAGATACAGTCTGTGTGAAAGTAAGGATCAGGCAAATCTCAAAAATGGATTTTATATTCTATTCTGAATAATTCAGTTTTACACAACATTAAAGGAATAGTTAAGCCAAAACTTAAAATTCTTTTACTATCTCCATACCTTCATGTCATTGCTAAAACAAAACTGGTATTTACTGAAAAGTATTCACAAAAAATCTTTTGGATTTGTTGATAGATGCTATTGTTATCACATTACACCTGACACTACATGCCTTTACACACAATTTCGAATATGTATAGACAAGTGCAAATGTAAAAATTGTGTTCCACACGACAGTCATATAGCTTTAAATGATGACATAATATTCATTTTTGTGTGAACTATTCATTTCTTAACTATGAAACTACTATAAAAAGCTTTTTGTAAAATGTGGTCTGATACTACTTTAAATGTTGGCTTGACATCAGTAAAATCCAGGCACGCTGTGTGGCGCTCATTAAACGAATTGCAGAACCTACGATTTTCTAAGATCATTCAATAACTATTCCTGCACTAAAAAATTGCTGCTCTGCCAAGAGCGCAGACACATCTATAAAAATAGCTTGTCAAGAGCAGCCTCTCCTCATCTGAATGAGAGAAATGAGCTTGTGAGAGGGTGAGATCCACAACACCAGCAGTGGCAGCCCATCTCTGCCCCCGAGCCCATACTAATTAAGAATTACTGTTAATTAACTTGTTTGCAACCAGCATTGCCACTTCTATACAATCAGGGCCTCAGTATCTCCCCATAAGCGAGTCGGTTCCTCCCAGCCCCTCACAACACGCGTGCAAATGCAGACCAGCACACACAAACTCATGCACGTATTTCTGCCGAGGCGCGTCTCTCAGATTAGACATGGATGAAAAAACACACAGTGAGAAAATTGCACAGAGCCCAGCAGTGTGGGAAGGAAATTCACCCAGTAATTATACCAGAGGCTGAAAGTTAAGTTTGAACAGAAGACTAGAGGGAACACACTGGATTACACTCCAATGAGGGTGCAATCGTCTACTTAACTAGCACGCTCGGATAAAGGAGACCTGGGACCGAGAAGCAAACAACAGGTATTAAACCTGCACTGGCCAAACAAATTAAAGCAGAATCTACAGTTTACATTTATTGATTTGGCAGATGCTTTTATCCAAAGCCACTTAAACAGTGCATTCAAGGTATGCATTATATCAGTACTTGTGTTCCCTGGGAATCGAACCCACAACCTTTGCACTGTTAACGCGATGCTCTACCAGTTGAGCTACAGGAACACGCTGTAGCTCCACACAGTTTGACATTAATAGCTTGTTTAGATGCCCATGGCTCCATAACGCAACATTATTCTGATTTTGAATTAGATGCTAACTGACTTTACTCCACTGATTGGTAATTGGCACTAAAATGAGTATGTTCAGGGATATTCTTAGTAAAACTCTTTGGAGACTCATCGATATAGAAAGAACCAACCAAACTAAAAGCTTTATGAATCCATTTGAGTCCAGTAAAAAGAGATGTGTGACTGCCAAGAGAAATAGGACACTAAAACCTAAAATAGTACAATAGCCAATATTTGGGTGAATTATTTTCTTGTAGTGTTAGTTAACATAATATATTTTGAAAGCTTTTCTCTACACTTCATGATCTATTTCCCCTTTTCATGATTCTAAACATTGTGGTCTGTCTAGGGGGTTTACTGTCAGGTCCAATGATTGCCCACGTTTAAGGTCATGGAAGCTTTATTTCCATAAGAATTTCCAAAAGAAATCTTTATGAAAGCCACAAACCTTGAACTAGACAAGCCAGGTCCAAGGTGAATCATAAAAAAATTGAATTACCCTTTTGGTCCATTTCCATATTAACAACAACTTATTAGATTCATGGATGTGTTGTAATTCTACAATCCTTTTTAAGGATGTTACAATTTACTTTCTTCTACAGAAGCAAATGCATCATTTAACAGCATTTCAGCACAAATAAATATAGAAAGGATTTTCATCACTATGAAACAATATCTTAAAGAAAAGGAATGTATGTGATTTGTTAACTGATTTGTCTGGCTAATTTAAAATATTTAGAATGAGCTCTCTTTGTAGATAAATGTTCATTTGGACAGAGAAATAAGTTTTGAGTTTATAGTATAGTACAATGAACTGTCACGATTTTAAGATTTCTTGTAATATGATTCATTTATCCAGGTATTTTTAATCAGAGGGGTAATGTGGCTACATTGGAAATCCTGTCTGTCATACAGCTGACTTACAGAGTCTATGTTTTCTTCGATGACTCAGACAGCAATGTAAGTGACCTGCCTTGGTTTCATGTGATTTGTGTTTTAAATTGTGTTGAAATGCTATCACCTTATGGATTGTCCCCTTGAAAAAGAAATATAAAGAAGTCACTGGAGGTTATAGCAGAATGGGATTTATCTCACCTTTACAGATGAAGATTTGTGCTTGTGAAATCCAACCCCTAATAAAATATAATATATGTATATATATACACACACACACACACACACACATATATATATATATATACACACACACACATACATACATATTTTTTGTTTTGTTTTTTTTCACTGTTACATGTCTGTTTTACATACTGTATTGCACTGTTTGGAGCCACACTCAAGATTTTCACTCACCTCTACACGTGTTGAGGTGATGTCACAATAAACTTGATTTGATTTGGTTGCTACGGGGTTATGGGTGATTACTAGGTGGTCACTGAGGGGCTCAAGTAAAAAAAAAGGTATTGTCAACAATAAAAGGGATATTTGCATTACTAAGAACAACTAACTGCCAGTGTATTTCATAAGCAGAGCACTAATCGTCATCATATCTAAACGGGCAACCTATCTCATACACAATCGCAATAACATGGTGAGTCACTTCAGTAAAAAGAGAAACACAGAGTACATCAAGTCTTAGAAATGCACCTGATTACTTACTTTGAGCCACTGGTGCTGTAAAACCATGTCGTTCTAGTTATCATTTTTTATTCAGCCAAGACTTTCTTCCAGGGTCAAGCAGAATTGAGCTATACCCTAATTTATAGCGGCTTTAAAGCAAAGCTTATCTCTTACAATCTATGAAGCAATTTGAAGAGAGAGCGGTTTCAGGTGTGTAATTAATTTGATTGAGCCTTGAGTTCAAAGGAATGTTTCTTACACTTTCTCAGTGTTAATACAAGGGAGGGATAAGACTGTAGAACCCAGGGTGTGAGAAGTGTTCATAGACGCCAGTTTTTCAGTTTCGACAATCTAACAAAATGTAAATCCAAATGGAATGGGAGCAAAAGACAGGCACCTTGGACTCTGGCAGGCCTCCTACTTAAATGTTGACCCTTTGCTTAGCACCCCCCAATCGTGCCATCCTCCAAAGTCCCCATGATCTGGCATGACAACAGCCTTTAGTTTTTATCACATCTATGAAGCATTTTTTGCTTTAAAAAATTAATGGTTGGTGGCAGGTGGTATTTGGAGGACAGGGACATTCAGAAAGCTTTTTAGTGGAAATACATACATATCCCTGTGGATATAGAGCCATCAATAATTTGGGTACATTTTTCCTTAAAGCAAAAGACTATACAGTACATTTTAATTATATGGTTTCAAACTACTAAAAGCTTAGCTTTTAAGAGTACACTAGTGTATAGATGGCCTCAAGGTATATAGACAAGGACTAAAAGCCACAACTCTCCAATTCTGATTTTTCAATCATAGCTTGACAACTGTTTCTGTCTGTCATATTATCTGACAAGGGTTTGCAGTAATGCAATGCTGCATTAAGTACTGCAGGGAAGCTAATACGTATGAAATTGTTATTGAAATTATGATGTGTGTTTATTTGGGAAAGATTAAGATGCGTAGTGAAATTACATATTTTTTATTTTCATCTCCCAACATACACAGGAAGCTTTATTAGAGCTAATGAATGTGTGATTAATGGTTTATCTATGCATTTCATTATTTAGGTATTTATTTATTTAACCACAGAGAATAATACAAAATCTAGTTTTGTTACGCGAACCCATCACCACATAAACAGACAAAATAAGCAATATTCTCTGGCAAGCTTCATCATTATTCTTCATCAATAGTGCACAAAACATACAAAACAAACCGCACAATCAACATGCACAAATGCAACACAACATTTTTTCTATCATGATAGTTTTAGTAACACCCTTAACTCTGCAAGTCTGGGCTCACAGAAAATGAGATAAACACTGTGTTATTAACGCAAGTTGACCTCATCTCTTAAAGACGATCATATTGACATAAACTTAATGCAACTTCACATCATTAAGGATTGCTAAGACAATGTAATAATACATATTCTGGGGATTTGTAAGACACTTGGTAAAGCTGCTTTGGAAAATATGTATTATGACTGTTTTGAACTGAACTCAAGGAAAATAATATAATTAGTGTATTTACTCATTGATTCTGGTGACTAGTGATAGCAGCAACTAATAAGTTCACAGTATCATAGTGAGAAACATTAGGAACACTTTCATTCATTATTGCCTTAAATTGAAATTGCAATTAAATGAGGTTTTGTAAAAAATGTTTGCCTTGATTCCGAAGTAATCACATATTTCTTTGCCCAGTTTTATGTTCTGGTGACAAACAAGCTTTGCCAGAACTCCTCAAAATAATAGCCTGGTGGTTCCTGACAAGAGCTCCTGTATTTCCTGCATCCTCATGAAACTGAACACTACCCGCTTCCTGCTAGGACATGGACAGGCTGTGATAATGACAACCTTGGTATTTACAAGTGCACAGACGCCTCAGAGCTCCATTGCTGCCAGATTGGATTAGCCTATAATAAATTTCCTCCTTCCAAAAGGCTATCATTTTCACTCTCTCAGAAGGGACTGTTGTCGAATGTCAGGGACACTCTGGTGAGGAGGCATGTGAGAGAAAATGAAAATCCAGAGACATGAGGGTGATTTACAAAACCATTTCTTCCAAGATGTTAGGATCAAGCAGCCCTTTATGAGTCGGACACGGCGAGCTGGCCACTACATTACCCGAGGAAGAATAGAATTGAGGAAAGGGAACTGTGACTTTCACAATAAATTACATTTACCGGGTGCCAGGACTGCTGTGCACAGATGGGTCCACATGCATGGAGTAATCACTGGAAACCTATGGGAGATCTCTGGACTGAATGAGTAGGAACAACAGAAGTGACAGGGTAACATTTTATTCCTTGGCAGTTCTTTGTTATCCTGACACCCCGAAATGTAATGCAATGATTTGTGCCCAATGATGATTTGTGCTCTTTTGAGCTCTAATGAAATGAGTTCATACTTTTGGTCTCTGTCTGCTCGGAGGCAACATATTCAAATTATTAGTCAATTATTGAGCACTTGATTATATGATTTAGGCGTATCATGGCCGAGAGACAGTTGAGCACTAATGAGTGTCTCTAAGAGAAGGTTTAGACCCACAGCTCTACAGATAATAGTCCAGAATTTTTTGATGAACAGATTTTTATCTAACATCTCTGAGTGGGCAGCTAGAGTAGCACTACCTTAACCAGAGATACTCAAATTACTTACACCAGAGGGTAACCAATGAAAGCTATGTCACAGACCAGCGTTATATTTTAATAAACTTATTCATTAAAACATCAGTTAGGTTAATCCCATTAATCAGGTGATGGGCAGCCTTTTTATTTTATTAGTAAATGTAAATTTAAAGATATAAATCTAATTTACACACAACAGCACTAAATAAAATAAAAATAAAATAAAATAATAAAATAAAAATATGTTTCAAAAACACATTCATTACATTTCATCTTCAAAGTCATTGTGCTCTAATTGGATTGATCTTAAGAGTTTAATTAAATAGTAAGACAAAGGCAAACATACCAGTTAACTTTGTTAAATGGTCACAAATATAGTCTCTTCACACCTGGTGCTACAGTTTATGGATTTTGCTAAATACCATTTTGTAAAATAAACATTTGGAGATCTGATAATTCAAATCACAATCAGAGACAGTGTGACCTAAATTTCATTTGTAGTGTAAATGCTATTGTCCTAAACAACAGAAAAGTAATGCACACAGTTAAATTTAAAATATTCTGTAGATCACACCTATTAGAAGAACCTGCAGTGTGAACAGTGTGTTTGATAATAATAGGAGTGTTGTATTTTTCATTATTATTGCCCAGACCATCACAATGAGAGGAGAATAGTCTAATAAACAGCTCAGGTCTTTACCATGAGCCTCTCACAAAGACTCAAAAAACAACTCAAAATCCAGATAGATGCTGGGAAAATGCCATAACCACATTGTTGAGCATAACAGAGTGAGAATTATCAGTTAACCACAGTAGCATATAATATTTATCACCACCATTATGCAGACGAATATACAATGTAGTCATTTTGCAGAGACCATTTTTACTGTCTCGAAAATGAAACAATTCTTATCTCAACCTTCAATATTAAAACCCACCAGTAATGCTTCCATCATACTCAAACCCCTCCTCCATCAGAAACCTCCAGAGGACCAATCCTAGAACAGAGACATATCCCCACTACTTCTGAGCACTGCTGCCGTCTCATTGAGTTAAAAATATCCCCTTATCTGTGTGCGGGGAGAACTCCATGTGTCTGCTCAGACCAGAAAGAGGTTAGGCACAATGTATCCGGTCTGACACGTCTAAGGCGGGCTGCAGTGCTCGTCTGACAGAGCTGCATACAGCAGATGCCGCGTGGCTAATTAGAAAAGTGTTTATGAGAACGGCAAGGAGACACTCTTACTGTAGAAGATGGAACGCTGGGTCAGTTCTGACACACTCCACAGTGCAGCACCACTTAGAGTTGGAGGAAGATGGAGGAAATGAGGAAGTGAGACAGAGCAAGTCTTGTTCCCAGGCTTTTTGAGGTGGAATAGCTAGTGGTGATGACAGACATCCTATGTTTTCAGTCTTCAGGAAGAGAGGCTCAAATGGAACGGTTTTAAATGACTGGCCTGTTTATAGGTTGAACCTGATTCAAACCTGATTAGATACATTTACCAGCTTAAGAGAGCTGGGGCCAGCTGCACCAGCTGTGTGTTACAGTTTCTAGTTGTGGAGTAAATAGGCAATAAGTAGGCAAAAGGCAATAAGTATTAGTAAATAAATACTATGCACTAAAAATTTGTCAACATTTTGCATAGTATTTTAGTGTTAGGGACATTAGGGATCGTTATATTGCCTTTATTTATTAATGTTTATTGCTTCAGTAAAGCTAAATGTATGTCATATTGTGCAACTACACTTTGTGAGGAGTGCGCCCTTCTTACCACGTCTTGACAAACTTGAATTATGTACAGAGTAATAACTAAATAACTAATAATGACTGACATGCCAATGTAAGACCCTGTAAACAGCTGCTTGTAAAAGTAAACATACCCTGTAACTACACTCACTTGTCTTCACATTTCTTTTATAAAGCTAATCCTACTGGAGGAATGACATTGAGAGCAGAGAGGAGAGTGAATTTGAAGGATGAAAGAATTAAACGTATCTATTAAGTTTTCAGGCCACGTCTGAAAACTATAGAGGACAGCTCTATACTCACCCCAGAAACAAGGTTGACCATCATCTGTTCTCATTTACTACCTATCAGTTACCTTAAAAGTTCATCTCCCCTCCCGAACTTTTTGATATTACCTTCAGCAAAAAGTCAAATCACTTTCGAATATTGAGTCCTTTGATTTGTTATGTAGCACTTCTGTGGTTGCATTGTTGCTTCATTGGATAAAAGCATCTGCAAAATCACTAATGTAAATCTAAACATAAATGTTTTACAAAGATTTGATGGTTTGGATGATAAGAATTTATTAATTTAGGTTAATTTATGAACATACCTACTGTTCATTGTGTTCATTTATAATCTAATAACCAATATTAACTTATACAACTTTAAAAATTAATATGCACAAATAAACATGATCCAAGATTAATAAAATCTGTAAAAGTATTGTACATTGGTATTTTATGTTAGCTATTTAAAATAAGTAATGTTAATAAACCTACTTTATTGTGAAATGTTCACAACAAGAAGTAATATTAGAGGCAATTCACTGAAACTGGTTTTTATAATACTGCTCAGTGAAGCAACAAATCCACTAGTCTTCTGTCTCCACAGTATCATATTTATTTAACCATTTATGATAAATGATTTATTTATGAAACATATATAATATTGTTTCAGTTCATGTTTCCATAAAGCAGCATTTCCCTGTTGGTCTGTATCAGTAAGATCTGTCTTACTGATTCATATGTGGAAGGATTTTGTTGCGTATTTGCACATGGATGTGCTTTGCTTTTATAAGTAAAGTTTTTATACTTTTTGCTTGTGTCTTTGCTTATTCTTCTGTGTATATTTGGTTATCAGTGGATGATGTGATGGGAGAGCTTACCTGGAGCTGCAGCAGAGAAGAAGCATCTCTCTGTTGTTTATAAGGACCTGTAGGAGAATGAGGAAGGCCTTGGCACGGATGACTGAAGACGGACTCTCCAGAGAACGGATTATCTTCATAACAAAGTCCTGCAAAGAGTCATTCAAGCTGTTAGCGTTGCCTTGTTAGTGCAGGCGCTATTTAAACAGACATGGAGGTCTCTGGACATTTAGTGTGGTGTAAGCCCGATTGTCTGACAGTAATTTGACAGGTGCTATCACTTACACCACAAGGTGCTGGAGGGGATAGAAAAGCCCCCCAAAATGCACTTGATATAAAACAGAGGTTAATGAGTTCCACAGCATTTAGTGGGCAGCAAATCAGGAGGAATTGATTAACTTCTGCTATCAGCATAATTGGGGGGAGGGACTGTCAAAAGCAAAACAATCCAAAACATTACGTTTAACTACAACAAAAGACAGGGAGTTAATTAATTTCAAACGTACCTACTGTACTCCCCACATGGATCATAATTACATCAACAGTATTCCAAGCTGCACTCCGAGATTGTGGCACTTCCTTACCCAATTAGCCCAGTTGCTTGGCGCTTCATTGAAATTTAAATTCTATGCCAGACAATGTATGAATAAACACGCCGCGTTCTGGACTTCTATTCGTCAGGGGAATTAAGTGGAGAAATCTACAGCAGTTTATAATTGGTCCAGAGGTGATCCAGGAAGTTTTAGTCACTCAAAAGATTTTTTCCCTAATATTTAGAGTCAAATTGGAAATTTACATGCAAATGAATACAGGTCAAAAGAAAATTAGCATTGTTAATCTGGGAAGGCCTTGAAGGCAGTATACAGTGGCATTTAAATCAATTTCTACAGCCCATTTTCCAACTGATTGCTGAATTAGATAATGAACAAAACAATGTTTCGCTCATTCCTGACACACAGCGTGGCCTGCATTGCTTCACAAGCTGCTGAGCATATCTGGCAGAAACATAAGCCGGTTTTATAAGGAAAAGGGTTGAGAATTTCTGAAAGAACTTGTAAGAAGAATTGTGAGGGAGAAAAGAACTGCAAAATATATTGATAAATAATTCCTGGTGAAAACTGTATGTTTTTTTGGAAATAACGAGAGCTTCAAAAGACTATTAACAGTCTTGGCACTTTCTGTATAATAAACCATTCACTGGTTTTGCAGTTCCATTTGGTGCAACTAGTGCCACAGAAATCACACATCTTTAAGTAATTTAAATTAATTTATTTGGCCCAGTGTTGCTCTGCTTCAATTTACATAGGTAAACCATAGCAATGAGTAGATGCTATGGGATTATTAAAATGAACAATCCATATTTCTCAAAGACTTTGTTAGTAGAAACGCTTAAAAAACCATTAGCAAGAGTCATAAAGTAACCTAAACATAACAGAAAGTTGGAATTGCAAAATTAGAAGTCAAAGTTCCAACACCCAAAGTCTCCTGGCAGTGTTTGTGCAGATGTTAATAACACACGAGAGAATGCTGAGTGCCAGCAGGTTACAGCACTTGTCAGCGCAGTTGCTTTAGAACACTGTATAGTTGCTGAGATGAACAAAAATGGTCCAATCTTAAAGCTGTTGGCCAATGAAGTGCTGGCAATACTCAGCACGATACAGGCTGTCAATATTGCACATGCAAAACAGAAAAGATGGCACAGGGTGTACAAAGTGTGTGTTCCAAAGTCAAAGAAATCAAGAAGTCATTGACACAACTTTCTAAATAAATAAATAATAAAAAACAATAGTGCACTATACACAAGTTTATATAAATTCACAACAAAAATGCACATATAAATATAAAAATAAAAACACACACACATATATACACACACACATATATACAATATGCATACACATATACATATACGTACACACAAAAGTGTACATATTCAGACTTGCCAGAGTTATGCTGATTTGAGATTGCTCATGTTTTGTAGCACTTTGAATAGATAAAAAACAATAATAGACATATTTTTAGTTGTTTCTGCATTTCCTGTCATTACCTTGTGCCACTTATGGTCCTAAATATGGCAGATTTCAAATACCACGTTTTACAGCAGACCCTGAATTTGATAACCACTGGACCTCTTCTCCTGTGTATGTAAATGTTTTTAAGTTGTGCACACTTGACAAATGAAACACTTGACACTGCTAATGTACATTGAAATGTGCATTAGCAGTGCTTTGAAAACCTGTTTGGGAACCATTCAGATCACATTGCCAGACTGTTTCCAAATCAGATTAATAGAAAAGAGAAAATAAGGACATATGAATAAGGTAAAGACAAACATAGGTAACAAAAGAGGGAGTGAGGAAAGACAGTAATAGTCAGAAACACAAAAATAAAAGCTAGAGAGCAGTTCAAGTGTGTAAGTGTTCATAAACGCATTCTGACTACAAAATGTGTGTAACATTTGAGCCTGTCCTTTGGGCTTCTTGTTACAGGGAGTACAAAACACTCTGTTCTCAGGACAGTTGTAGGTATGCTCCACTGCTCCTAACTTAATTCAAAGACATCTCACCACAGATTTTACATGCTGGAATTGTCATGTGAAATGTTGACAACAATGAAAACTTGTTTCTGCTTCTCAACTACATTTTTTCAACATTTGTAAATGCTTTCTGAATGCATTTATATATAAATACCTGTACCTACCTGTACAAACATACATTATATACATACTGTACATTAAATGAGGACATAAAGGCACAATATGTAAGATTTTTGCATTAAAGTATCCAAAAAAAACACATGGACAGTGTTATATATTTCGTTCAGTTGTGTACTTACATTATCACAAATGTTACGAAGTATTTGTAAATGGCCCTTGTTGCCTGTCAATGACATAATATCTGTGTCAACCCAGGTTTCTGCTTGTACTGCAGTAGAAACCATGGCAACATAGTGACTTTCATGATAAAATATGGAAGTAGTAATTGTAGCGCATAGCACGCCACTCTGTTGTTGTTGTTTCGCACAGTCATCACGGACCACAATTATTCGTTATTGTTTGCATCAGGTTGTCGCCAAAGATAACTTCAAGAAGCGCTAACAGAAGTGTGAATTAAAGAATAGTTTTGGACAAGAGAAGAAATTAAACAAAGATCAATATTGGTTATTTGTGAGGTTATATATACATAGTAAGTCAGCCTTTTTGACCTACTATACTGTGGGTATGTTCAAATGTTCTTTTAGTATGTTTATTTTAAAGACTTTAAACTGTGTTGCGTTACTCCATTATTTAATTATGATAAAGTGACTTGTAGCATTAAACATTACGTTATGTGTGGCTAATTTATTGAACGAAATTCGTCTAAGTGAATTTTACAGCAGTAGAGATGAGGAATGCTTTGTCACAGTGTCATCAAGCTGCGTCTGTTACTGTTTTGAAAATGCCACCTCTAGCAGCAAAAATGACATATTGTGCCTTTAAGGCCATAACATCATCAATATTTAAATATATAAAAATATATTTGTTGAGGGTATACTACAAATTATGAATTATAAATTATTCAACTATGAATTATGCAGTAAAATCCCTAAACCTTATCCTGAACACTGCAAAGACCAATAAAGTTGAATATTTTATAAAAAATAATAATATTAAAATAGAATAATTTATTCTAGACTGTACACATTGGATTTACATCCATATATTTCTAAATCTTTTATAAATAGTGGAGAATGTTTGGTTCTGGTTAGACAGAAAACCTCACTATGAACTCAGATATGTTCAATACGTGTTTAATACTAACACACTATAAAGTACATACATACCCGGTCTTGTACCAGTCTGTGACAGTGTGCTCCTGATGCCAACATGGCTGCAAACATAGTAAGCATGTGTTGCTGGACACGGCTGATGCCCGACACCAGGCAGCTGAGGATGCTGGGTAATCCCACCTTGTCAATCACACTCTGAAAGGCCCCCGCAAAGTGGCGAGTTATTTTACATAGAGCCTGAAGGGCAGAGAGAGGGACGACAGCACGTGGGTGAGACAGGATCTCAGGTACATTTTTTGCACATAATAGCTGTTAATGAAGAACTTAAGTTTGTTTATCAAGAAAGTAAAAACCTGAGGTATGTGTATCTATGACTTTAGGAAAGAAATGCAGCATATGATAGCATGTAGAGGTAGAAAAAGCATTTAAAGATTCAAATGCAATAAACCATGATTCTCTGACAAATTATTCTGCATGCTGCACAGAAAAATCTGAATTTTTAACTGTAAATAATTCTGTTTATTACAAAGTACATGTGCCTCTTCTTTGTACTGTATATACATTCAATTACTGACTTACTAAATTTCTTTAGGCAAGCCAGAGTCGGCATACTATAATAAAGATTTACAGATTACTTTATGCATTGTTTAAATGTGGCACAGGGCCACCTTATCCCACAACCCCTTTTGAAGCTACTGGAAAAATCATCTGATACATTGATGCATTCAGAACAATTTTTGATTACCCCTTATAGTATACATTAGAATGCCTGTGATGAACCCTTGTGTGTGTGTGTGTGTGTGTGTGTGCGTGGTACTCACAGATATAGCGCTGACCCTGAGTGTGTCCACGGTGGAGTGTGTGAACAGATACCATAGTGCAGGCCCCACCTCTGCAGTGATAAATCCCTGGGCATACTGAGACTCTCGGCTGCACACATTTTCTATGGTTTTGGCTGCCATGTGGTTTACCACTAACTCCTCCTAGTAAACATAAAGGCCCCATATTTATTAATATTCTGCTATTGTTTTTGATAACACTGCTGTAATGAAGGCAGTGGTGTAATTACAATTGCTTTGAAATATTACACACACAACAAAAGTTTCAAACCACTAAAACATTTCTTGAGGAAATGAATCTTTTTACCAAAGAAACATTTAATGTATCAAAAATACTGCCAAAACATTAGTAATGCTGCAAATTGTTATTACTTTAAAACAAATGGTTATTAATTTATTTATTTGCTTTTAGGTCAATTTGTCTAAGTAAAAATTTGATTTAAAAACATGGCCAAAAATAAACACATTTCTCCAAAAACTCAGTTTATTTACTTCTGAGAGATGAAGGCTACTCCATAATTGTCTTACAAGAAGAAAGCAAACTGGCTGTAACCAGGACAGAGAGAGAGGGAAGGACAACCCAGATGCACAACAACAAGAGGATATATACATCACAGTCTCTAGTTTAAGACACTGAATCCTCACAGGTCCTAAACTGGCAGCTTCAATGAACAGCACATGCCAACACCATTCTTATCTGCAACAGTGAAAAAAAACATTTTGGGATGCTGGCCTTCCAAAGAGTTTAAGGAAACGAAATAAGGCAATTAAGAAGAAAAGAGCAGAAAGGGAAAATAACTTGCACATTATTGACTAAAAAAGGTAGAGTTGCTATGGAGCTGTAAGGTCTATGACAAGCACCCTAAGACTTATGGAAGTCCAACAGAAAGCATGCAATGAAACTTCATTTCTGAACAAACTGACTGCTAGAACTGTGTACAGCTGTCACTGCTGCCAATGGAAGATTCTTGGATGAACAAAGCCTTAGAAATAAACAATAAACACATCTATGATGTATAAACTGTTTTTTTTTTATTTTGTAGTGAACTTTAAATTGTAATGTCAAAGTCAAATATAACCTTAAAAGCAAACACTACTCTGTTTAAGTAATACACATTCCTGATCTAAAAAGACTCTTCTACGCACATTATTTCACAGTAAAATAACCTGTTCCACATCAGATTATGCAAGTAAAACACTTTGCAAATGCTGTTTCATGTTGATGATCATAAAAAACATTTATGCTCTAAATCATCTAAGTTTAAGTAAATCCAAAGGACAGGGTAGGCAGTGCTAAGTGTGACACTTAGACGTGTTCATAAATTCTTTATGAAAACTTGGAAGTGGGATGTGCAGACCTTTACGAATTTCACACAATTACATCATGAACTAATAGGGGAACACCCTCAGCAAAATAATTCCCTTGAATTTTATACGGCAGCAAATGTCTCTCGGAAAACGAAGCACAATATGTACAGATTTATGGGAGTATTTTTATGTTCTTGGACCCTTGTCCTTAAGCATGTCTCTCTGCAGCCGAATCTGGTGGAAATTAAACATTTAACAACATTCAACAAACAACAGGCGCACAGAGTCGAACGAGGAAAATAGCAAATGGAGAGGCTGGGCATATCTTAGAGGCATGGTTACACTGTGCACTGCTGCTATGCAATATGGATGGCTTCACTGTAATGTAGTTCCTAGACCCCTGTCTCAAAGCTAAAGGAAAGTTCAGCGTCCATAGAAGAGGTGTATTAATTCACATACTGTATCTTGGAGGCACAAAGAAAAAAAGTGTACAGTAGAATATTCTGACGCAATACAAATAAAATACAAGCTCCTCCAGAGTCCCTGGCTCTACCATCTCTCTTTGAGCTGAAGTCTGGTGGTCTGGCTTTATGGAGGCTTTAGGTAATGAACTCTCTAGAAGAGGGGAAATGACTGACAGCTGCTACAGGGTGCAAGAGGTGGTGGAGATGCAGAGCAGTTGCTTTTTTCTCGTAGCACACCTTGTCAAAATGGCATAGAAAATAGAACTAAAATCTACCAGCCTCAGGTTGCCCAATAAGAATTTCAATTCCACAGGACAAATACGCTCTATTGTAGGCAGGTTGGTGTATTTTAGAATACACACAGTGAGTCTCTTTCCACTGAGGTCTGAGTAAGATGCTTCAGGGATCATATGACTGTGGTGGAGGGGAGTTTTTCTGGGCTCTCCAGACCAGAGCAACCACAAATTACCTCCCAGACCGCAGAGGCCATGCACACTTTGTTTCTAAAATGACAATCCCCTAAAGTGAATTTTTTGTTTACTATGTTATTGTCTACTTTGTGTACAGAATAGAAGTCCTAAAATTGCTGGCATATGAATGACTATCACTCTGTGATGACTCTCCTGTTCAGTAAACACAACACATGAATATAGCATATGAGTATAAACATATGAATAGCCCCCCAAACAAAAATTCTCTTATCATTTACTCACTACTATACCTTTCCAGATGTATTCGAATTTTTTAGAAAAAGATCCCATCTCTATCGCTACATCAATTATCTGGATTTTATGTTTACAGATTTTGTGACAACATTCTGTATGCACATTCAATAACAGGAATAAAAGAAACTTTAAATTTGATTGCCATTCCCAAAACTTGCACTGTATCTGTAGCCACAGAAATAACTATAACAACACTGTATTCTAATCAGGCATGATGAAATAAAGTGACAAGAATGTATTTATGCAAATTTGAGTTTTCTGCATTTGCAACAAATATGTTCTGATTGGCTGTGATTGTGTTGCATCGTGTTACATTTTTACTCTCAGTGCAAACAGACAAATTACTTATCACTTGAAACCTGTCGGGCTTGGACACAGTGAAAACCAGATGCCTTGCCCAAATCATGGGCATGAGCTCTGGCTGATACTCTGCACATAGGACTTATTCTGGTATATGTTTATATATAAACTAGCGGCTGCCTCCCAAACCCACACAGTGTCAGACTTACAGGGGCTACGAGGTGAGGACAGCTTCTCACCAGAGATCTGTCCTCCAATCTCTGCCTCCTTCTCTCTATCCCTCACACACCTCTGCTGAGCTTCCCAGCTCGATTCTTGCCTCGGGCCATACTCAAGCCAAACCTCTATTGAATTTATGTATTTCTCCCAAATTCTCTCTCGCAACATCAGCAGTCAGTAACTCGATTTGGTAACAGGAGGTCAAACCTAAACTAGTCTACATTCGTGAAAAAGTCGATGTGCGAACGGAAACAAAAACTAGAGATGTTCCAAAAAAGTTTATCATCTTGAAAGTAAAGTTATGTAATTCCTTTGACACAGATTGTCTTAGCTGCCACCCCGCACAAAAGTACCATGATGCTAGTGTGTTCTGGGTGGTTGTTTACTAGTGCATCCCTAGGAATCCATGATCCCGACAGTATACAATATATGGCTGGAGTCCTACGTTCAATGTAAGTTTTATGTTTTCACTGGTGAGGCAAAAACTATAGAGGTATCTTTTATGTTTGAATCAAATGTATGGGACAAGATGCTAGGCTTACAGTTGAGAGTGCAATAATTAGTTGTGCTTGCTAAGTGTCACTGGCATTTTGCGACCATCTGGAAAACCATTAAAAGACTGAATTTATGCTAAATTATGCTGATTGGGCTCATTTTTAAAATAATTAACATTTTTCGTAAGGGGGTACAGGTGTTTTTTACAGTTAAATACGCTCCAAGTACAAACCTTCTTTGGGTTTCTAAGTGCATGTTCGTGAGAGAGAATGATTACGTAAAGCCTACAGAGGTCACCCCTGTGTGGCTCCTTCTAACAACACGTGCATCTGTTTGAAGAAGCAGAACACCTGGCCCTAAATAAAGGGATATGTAAATTGCCTTAGCCGGGCAGGCCTTTTATTCATGTGATCTCACTGTTAAGCTCTTTCTCCCTCTTCCAGCATCAATCCATTCAGTCCCAGGCACATAACCATTCTTTTATTCTGGCTATATGCTGATTAAAGTCAAGATGAAATGGCACTCGCAACCCATTTTACTTATGTAATTCCTTTTATTTCCAAGAGAAAGGATAGGGCTTTTTGACAGAGGCGCAAGTTCACCCTGAAGAGCTTCTTGCAATATCCCAATAGTAATGCTTCTTTTTAAATCTGTCACTTTTTCCTATTATTGCTTTAACCTTTATGAACCTTTATTACAGTAATGTTTACAGCAAGGGTGCACAATTTTCTTTAACATATGTAATGCATTTTATAAAAAAAGCAACTACAGAAATGTTAATATTTACAGTACTTGTATAATCAAAAATGTACATTTACTCAATATAGTGCCACTTGCCGTAGTAACAAAAAGTATTGGGTGGAATTTAAGGCCATCCTACTAAGTTTAAGGTTTCTATATTTTATGGAAAAGGTGCACAATACAATAGGCCCGCATGTACTTGGACCTGTTAATTGCTCCCTGGCTGTTGGTTAACAATATTTTTGAATGCCTTAAGTGACATCGTCCAGTAATTATAATCCATTAAATACAAGTTGAGACTTTCTTGCTGAAAGACTACAAAAACAAACTGTTTTGCTCCTCTGCATAATGTGTGCAGATGAAATTGTGAACAATAAAACTAGAAATGTGTATTATGAAAATATAGTCAATTTCAGTTTCATGTTGATGTAAAACTGAGCTTTGAGCTTCATCTAAAATAAATGTGAGTGTAATAAAATTATTAATCCAGATCACATCTAGCATTGACAGCCTTTGGTAAGAAAGTCGCGCAGCCTTTACGATCAACATGCTCAACAATGTTCCGTTGTAATGGCCTTTTTATGACTGATTCAGCAGAACAGCTTGGCTAAATGTGCAGAGGGAAACGTGTGTGGAGTTGTTAAGTGTGTTTGATTACAGAGGAAAGATCAGAGGCAAAAACACATTGCTGTAAACCGAAGCACAGTCCTCGCAGACGTTCATATAGAGAATCACATAAGGGTCAGCACGCACTACAGAGAAGCATTACAGGCGAAGCTAATAGAGGAGATGGAATATGCAAAGTGTGTGTGTGTGTGTAATAAATATTTAATGGAGTAGTGTGATGCCCAGTTGCAGCCCAGGGCTCTGCTACACGCCACTTACAGTGAGCACATTCCTTTCATCATCTGCGTACATGCATTCTCTCACAAATACACACACACACACACACAGCTCTTCCAGCTGCAGTTGGACCTGAAAACCCACCTGCATGCAGCTCTGCCCGTCTTTCTGAATTAGGAGCATTCTCACTCTCGACTGAGCACACAATATTCTCCGGCTGTTTCTGTTACTCTCATCTTTTCTGTGTGTGTTAGGTACTTTCCTCCTCCCCCAACCCTTTCCCATCATCACCTCCTGCCCTTTTTTCTCTTGCTCCTATAATTCCCTACTGCTCCAGCTCCCTCTCCCTCTCTTTCTGATGACTTGTTTCCTGAGCTCAGCTCTCTCTGAATCAGCAGAGGTTCTCAAGCAGGTCAGCACAGTGAGGTATTACAATTACTGCCTACATCAGCCTGGAAACACATGCGCACAGATTTATTACTGTACTTGTACAGCAGCTAAGAACACGTGATGCTAATGTTGGAGAATCAGCTGAATTAAATTTGCTCCCCTTTTTTCATCACTTTCCAAAAAATGTGCCAGTATGCTTGTAGGGTGCAATTAGCATGTCGCAGGAGCAGCAGCATCTGGCCATTGCCTCTGCTTGAATCATGTCGCTGTCAGTCTAGACCTGCTTTCAAGAGAGTGATCAACTGCACAGACTGGTGGCAGTGCTGCTGGGAAGGATAAAAGAGAGCGAGCGAGAGAGTCCGGGAGAGAGAGCACTGGAGGAGCAGCTCTCTTTCTGATTACTGAGTTTATTACTGTCAGAAACCAGAGTTGCTTATAAGCTGTGTATCTTAGAATAGAGCTATACTTTTCTGTCTTCAACTGTCGCTGTCTCTGTTTAGGTGTACTGTTTAGCAGTGTATGTAAAGATTCTGCATTTCATTTGCAGAATAACTCCATGCAGAATAACTTAAAGCACAGTGTGCTTCTATGCGTCAAACACATGATGACTGCGAGTCGAACAAACACACAAGGAGCCAAAAGTGCAGAATGAAAATAAATGGTGTGTAAATTGACTTGTGGACTTACAGCTCCTTTTTATATGGAAATATTCAAATAAATCACAAAAAAAGAACTATCCTCACAAGCAAATCAAATAAAAAATATCAAATGTTCCTCTAAAGTGACGGTAGCATGTCTTTTCACAAATTTTACCTTCTGTACATTGATCTAGAAAGCATCTTGTGGAAACATGATGTCATGCCCCCAAAACACAAAAAGTCAATTCTGGAGCTTGGCCATATCTGCATGGACATAGCAGAAATTCTTAGCAGAACTAAGAACAATGCTGATGTTCTGCACAATATCCCTTATCCCTTCTTTTTAATTTTTGTAAACATTTCTTTAGAACCTGACACCACTCCCTATGTGTCTATCTTCACTTACCTGCCACACTTGGCAACTGACAAAACCAGTGCATCTCTGTTCCTAAAAATTGCAGTTGGAGCTCGCCATATGAGAAATATGATGAATATGATCAAAAACACATTTTAAAGAACATAAGAACATGCAACAGTTGATGATCATCACAGGCTATTGGTTCTAGATATGAATTCAAAACAAACCTTGAAAAGGAGTGAACTCCAGTAAGGCAACTTCGACCAGCTGAGAATATGAATTTAACCACTGGCAAAAAGTGATGAGACAAAAAATCCCAAATGCTGCATAAGCAGGATGAAGCAGAGGGCTAAATTTGGGTACATTCACTAGAGGGCACAACTTTTGTTTCGGCCATTTTTTGGCAGCTGATCAGCCAGAAATCATTATTTGAAGAGCCACAGTCACACAGCAGCTATATAAAATTTACTTTTCTCATACAATACTTTGTTTTGGATGAGCTTGAACATTCTGGATAAGCTACACAAGCTGTAGCTGCAGTCTAAATTGTCTTCTTAATGGCTGATCTTCCCCTGCTAATAAAGGAATAATGAGGGAGTCTGTATGGAGCTCTGTCCCCTGTGGATGGGAAGCTCACAGTAAACACAGTCTGTTCAGACTGAAGATGATGGGTTTGATGTCTGTCTCCATGCAGATGGCTTCCAATCTTAAACAATGCAGTCCAGCGTGGTTAATTGCTACTAAGGCAACCTGAGGTGTGGTTATGCGAGTCTTTCTGCTGTAGTAAGCGAGAGAGGGTGAGCATGTGTGACTGACAAGAGAGCGCGCCAAGCGCCCTTGACTCGTGGCTGGCAAATAATGCCTAAAAGGGCTGGGGGAGGTTCATTATCAGACAGATTCATCCGCCCCCCTGCACGCTCATTCACGTACACACACTATATGTGCGCTTACACGCACTCTGCGAGGACAGTGTAGTAGTCTTACCCCTTCCCGAAGGCACCTCATTAACACGGTGTAGGCGGCAGCAGGAACGACCCACAATCCTCCAGGGCGCTCTTTCTTCTCTTCCTGCAGAGGAAGGAAAGTATGTGTAAGTGTGTGTGTGAGCAAGCAAGAGACAGAAAACTATTACAGTGACTCATTGGGGGAACAATTAAAAGCAGCAAAATGCAGTAACCGCCATAATGAGGCTAAATAAATAAAGTCCTGCATCAGTAAATAAGACAACTCTGTGGCTACGGCAAACACAAGCAACCGAGCTCAAGTGATAAGGAATGAACACGTCAATTAGAGGGGGAAGCAGCGAATGCTGCAAAGCAAGCTATTTAAAAATGTACAGAGCTATTTAAAAT
Organism: Chromobotia macracanthus; assembly: GCA_036877525.1. Classification (NCBI taxonomy): domain Eukaryota; kingdom Metazoa; phylum Chordata; class Actinopteri; order Cypriniformes; family Botiidae; genus Chromobotia; species Chromobotia macracanthus. Next base: position 6,066,591 of record JAZGTH010000027.1, on the reverse strand, counting down.
GTATTGTCATGGGATAGCACCAGAAAAAGGGAAAACTCCACCCCCCAGTGGCTGCTGCCCTGAATTGGAAGGCAGGAATCATACTGTGAAAAAATTGTACCTATTCATTTACCTCATCCTGTTCTGTGCAGCTTATCAAGAACAGTATGAATCTCACCTTCTGACGAAATAATGTTTTTATTGCCCTTAATAAATGTTTCTATACACTGAAGGTGCAGTGCCCCCCCAAAGGCATTTGAATATTTAATCCAGAAATGCATTAATATCTAAATTAAAATATTAAAAAATAAAATTAAAAAATACTAACAAAATATTAAAACATGATGTTTATATTATTAGCAAAGTATTGCTTATTTACTATTAATAAACAAATATTTAATAATCTTTCTTTTGTACTTTTGTTTTTTTAAAAATAGATCCACCCCAATTTTCCCCACACAGAAATGTGGTCCCTCATAAAACTCACCTTAAACGTTTTAAATGACTAAATGCACCTTTAAAAGAACAAATAAAGTATGTTTAGTTCCATGATTAAAAAATTGATTTAGAATGGGAGCAAGAATACACTTTTGTGACCTAGCAAGTATCACTCCTATTCATTATGTCCTAAAGATCATATCTACAATTTTCCACCAGGACTGCTATCGACATCCATACTATCGACACACCTATTACTCGCATTACTAGAACTGAGGGGCAGTGAAAAGTCATTAGATAAAGCCAATCAAGGCCGCAGTGTCCCCAACCCTCCCCTTGCGCTCTGAGCTAATATGATCGATAAAAGCTACGTGTTGTACTGCATGACCCTGACAAACACAGCAGGCCACACAGCAGTAAGACACATATAGACAGGTGCAACAAAGCATGTTATCGGCTATACATGTTTCCCTTACTTCCATCAATAAAGTGATCAGATTAGGGTTGACCTAAAGATGTCTAAATGTCTGAAACACAGGATAAAATCGTAGACAAACAGAAGTGAAACAAGATTCTAAGTGTAGCAGGTGTAGTTTCTTATCACGCTGTTTATATAATGAGGTAACGTGGTGTTATGTTGAGTGGTTTATGGGCTCATGAGGCTGTGCTTCATTACACCTTTAGACCTCATTCACAGGCAGCTGTAAATGTGTGATGTTGAAAATCCCTTAACACTCAAAGCAATGCGTTATAGCTGACAAATGCAGCGTTACCGTGACCGACTGCAGGAGTATCTCTGCCTGTGCATTACGGGTAAATGCAAATAAAGACACAAGTGTAAAACTGTCAAGCAGTGGCCTTTACTGTCAGAGGTTGCGCGTGACACAACAAATTGCTTCAGTTATGAGGTAGCCCTCATGTTAAGTTAATGAGGTCTGAGAGGTTGTGTGTAACTCAACTCCTCATGAGAGGGTTTTGTAAATGTCATGGAATACTCTGAGGACAAATTGTGCCCGTGAGACACTTATGAGAAGCAAATTGAGCTGTATACTATCAAGGGCCTATGACGATAGACACTGAGATCCCAAGACTATATTGGTATCTAGTGGTTAGTTCTTCTAAAGCCAATGTGGAAGTTCTGCATTAATCAATAACGGCATTAATAAAATAACAGTGTAATATGTCACTCATGTCACTGGATCCATGAGATTGTTGATATTATGTGGGATGTGTATGTGTTATTTGTATATTAGGTTATTCAATAACAAAATGTATTTGTTATATGTTGTTGTACCTGTGTGGCAATAAAATAGAGCAGCTCCCCCAGAGGTGGAATCAAGCATTGCTTTAGTTTGCTGCTCCTGAAATTTTCTCTGATCAACTCTGTGAACATGGCCACCGCCTGAGGAAAACAAACACACACAATCACATTATACTAACAATCAATTTTGTTGTTAAATACCAAATGCAATAGCTTGACACATGCAATATTTTTTCTATGAAAATGAAATGAACCTAGAGCACTTTGAGTTACAGCTGCAATCCATAACTTTTGCCACCATATCACCATCCCTGTTTGAAACAAAATTGCAATTTACTTGGGAGGTATTTTTTCAGCTACTCTAAACAACTTAATTCTAGAAATGTTCCATGCATCTTTGCCACATGTGATATTGAAGCCGGATCTTCTTTTTTCTGTTTATAGATGTGACGCAATCATGTAGACAAATGTCATTTACTGTGAAATTGAACCCGACAGCTCAAATTATAAATTATAACGTTGACTTACTGTTGCGAACAGGGGTAAGGTAAGGAAACCATTTTGAACACTGATCGGTCATGCACTTGCTCAGTAACTGATTTCTGTTCATTTTCAACCAAAAAAGTTTTGGATTGCAGTATAAGCGCACTTAGACCACATCCAACCACTCCAAAGATTCAGAAAAGTTTCTCTGCACTTCACAGCAAAGACACACACACACAAAGCTGCGGTCTTTGGCATTAGCATTTTATCCTCATCTCTGTGAGTGCTCAGATGACTTAGTATATATGCTTCTCTCTCCGCAGTCGTTCTCTCAGTAGGGTGCTATGCAAATTGGCCCTCTGTAGCACTGTGCCCCGTGACTGTTAAAGTCTCATAAGTGATGACTTTGCAGGGAACAGATGTTAGTGGCTATGTTTGACTCTTGGCAAAGAGAGACACGCAGAGATGATTCCCGTTACACAGAAAGAAACAAACAAGGCTATGCTGTTTTATTCAGCTGCACACATGCTAAGTAATTCTTCTTCTAGAATGTAAAATTATCAACAAACACACATATACTGCTATCATCCACACACACACACACATAAACACACATGCACACATTATCCTGCTTTAGAAAACATAATTATCACTGACACGCACTGATTCCCTGCAGTGGTGAGTATTAGAAGGTTTAAGCTTTACAGAGATGGCATGCTGAAGAAGACTACAGAGCAGCACTGCCGGATTCTTACATGCTCAATCCGCCGACCTGGAATCAGGTTTGGGTTTAGCTGTGCATCAGGAAACTTAAGATGGGAGAGACTAAAACTGATCCCAGCTGAGGTATAGTCGGCTTGTTTTTAAATGTGTATATTTTAACCCTAATTAATATTGCCCATGCATCCAGTTTGTGTCCTTAAAGAGGATTCTATCCTTAATACAAATGAAGGTAATCCAGAACTCTATCTCTGTTTTGGTTTAAATATTTAATCTCTTTCTTTTAATCATAATTTCCACTTTAATAGGGTTTTTATGTTTAAATAACAGCTGGCTCTGGTTATATATCTGCAGTTCATTAGCTCTGATCAGCTAGATAGCAGAAAGTGTTTGTGGATGTCAAGTCGTCAGGCCTTGCATATTAATTAATACACTTTAAGAATTTTCATATTTCACGAGTTGTGATATTTTAAGACATGACAGAATTATCCCTCCACACAACAGCTCCCGATGTCATAATGTCATATAACCCTCCACACTACAGATCATAATTTCATAACGTCACATATCCCTGCACACTACAGCTCATGACGTCACAATGGCACACAATAATAATATGAGTGGGCAGACAAAAAAGACAGGAGAAGTGGGTAGTTACCAGGGGGATGTACTGTGAGACTGATTAGCTGAAGCTCACAGGATCAATATTATTCACTGAATCAGTGAGACAAACACTGTCAAACTGTGTCTCAGACGTCCAGCGGGTGAGTGAGGGAGAAACAGAGTGCCCTTGATACTCTCACACTGCTTTCCAATCACACTGGTACTCTTGTGTGCCACTTAAAATTCAACTCTGAAATATTCACTCCCTCTGGCACAGATGGCGATGCCTTTACGCGTTGACAGAATCTGGATTTTTTTAAATACATTTTGCTATGAAATATATATGGAAGAAGTAATTATAAAATGACATAAATAAAAGAAGTAAAAATGAAACTGGTTCATCCCTGCGTGCCTCCTTTGGATGATTCCACCGTAATTCTTAGTAGATAAGTGTAAATGGGATTGGTCAGGGGAAATACTGTCATGCTCTTGTGAGAGTAACTGTGAATTTAGGATAGGGGCACGGGGGATTGCTGGTGCCAAGGACAATGATTAATTTACCACTTCATTAGACTAGTGCTCAAGTACTCATGAAGAACACAGACACAGAGGGTCTCAAAGCGGATTAGAGCTGAAAGAACGACAGAGAGAGATGGACCTAGTGTTTGCAAGATGGAGAGAGCAAATAAGTAAGAGGGAAAAAACTTTACTGCTCTACCTGTAATTCTGTAATTTCCTGTCTTCTGCATCAAGCCCCTCGCTACATATCTATTTATAGAAGCTTTTATCATTGCCATGACAACAAATTAGCCCAAGTTTCTTTAGATGTAGGATACTGCCTATGGGTAAAACTTAGCTGTAGGGATACTCTTATTTTAATGCTTCCAGCTCCTGTATTAACTTAAATGGGTAGTTCACGCTAAATGACAATTCTGTCATACTTTGCTGTACTCACCCTTATGTTTTTCCAAAACTGAATGTTGTTTTAATCATTAAACACAAAAGTTCAAATAGCTCTTGTGATAAAATTCCAGTTAATAGCAACAGGTGCTGTCAATCACCAAAAACTATCATTGAAAAAGAATCATAAAAGTAATCTCTAAGTACAAAGCGTTCAAAAGGTTTGAGTCAGAAACCTACTAAAAGTTTTTCCATCCTCAATGATCAAATCTAGCTTTTGTTTAGGTTATGAATAATTTGTTTACTAAACATTCTAGAAACAATGAAATTGTGTAAATGTGAAATGATTGAACTTATGTCAACACACTATTTTTTAATCTGGACATGGGCTAAATGCAGGAGTCTGTGGAGGTGAAGACTATCAGTGAATAATGTACGTCTGTATGTAATGCATGTAACTGCTGAAGTTACTGTATTGCTTCAGAAGTCTTAGCATATGACTTATGAACTGCATTTATGGTGTTATTTGTTTTGTCCTTTACAGAGCCTGACAGCCACTTGTCACTATGAATAGATTAAAAAAATTTGTTCCACAGAAATAAATATGTATAGAAGTTACAAGTAAATAAAAGTCGATAATGATAGAATTTTACTGTTCAGGTGAATTTTTAAGAAAGCAGCTCTGCTTTTCTCTCACCCATGAAAGAGGCAGAGAAAGAACTCGCCATGACAGGATCAGCCACTCAGACACAGAACCCCCGTAGCGCACTAAGGAGAGAGACCGTCACCCTGAGCCCTTTGTCAATACCGACCCACTGAGACCAGAATAGCAAGAAACCATGGAAGATTCTCCTACGAAGCTACAGAGTTTGTATCTGTATTGTGGGAACCGATAATTCAGTCATGCTGGGTTACAATGAACAGCCATTTTGTGCCGCTGTCCGCGCACAGCTTGGTTAGTGCTGCAAAATTCTCCATTAGCAAAGAGGTGGGGAAGTTGGTGGGGAAGTACCATAATGAAATTATATAGACAAAAGCCATTTTATACAGACAACACAAAACACTTTTTTGATTAACTTTAATCATTGTAAAACATAATCAAACTATTTTTACCCAGCTTTAATGAATTTTGCATCTCATGTGCTTTTGACTGGGAGCTGAGAAAAGACTTCTGTTTGGCATTTTCTCAGCGCAGAGGAAGGTGTGAAACAAGTAAATGCGAAAAAGCTACCGTGACACCTGCTGGTGTTACTCATCATTTCAAACCCTTTCAACAAAATTTTAAGCATGGACATCTTGCAAGGTTACACAACATGCACTAACCTCTGTGATAGAAACATCCTCTCTGATTTCTGTGCAATGGGAAGCCAGCAATCCAATGACTCTCATCACTTTACTCCTTCTACAATGCAAAGATTATCACAATATATCAACAGGTCCATCCTCTCCCCCCATGCGTTTTAATAAATCTGCTGTTAAAATAAAATAGATTTTAACGACTTTATGGCATTTTAAGATTTCATATGCTATCTGAAAGCTGTATTTTATTATTGCTGTTACCATATAATCAATACAGTGTCCTCTTCTACAATATCTTTCATTACATTAAAATATCTTCTAGTTTAGTAACTTTCAAAACGTTTTACTTTGTTCACGCAAAAATAAAAACTCTATTGTGATTTACTTCACTTTACATGGAAAATTACATGGAAAAGATAATAGGAGAATGTGTCAAAATGTACATATCACATTTTGTGTTTGTACATGAATAAAACTGTGGATTACACAAAAAAACAATGCTATTTTTTAAGAATTATATTTAAACACTTACACATCCCAGTTGGGAGCATGTCGCATCTGTTGTACAAACACAGGAAACTGCATGAGAGAGAGTGAGAGGGAAAGAAAGAGAGAAAACGCGAGAAAGAGATAAATAGAAAGATAGATAGATAGATAGAGAGAGAGAGAGAGAGAGAGAGAGAGAGAGAGAGAGAGAGAGAGAGAGAGAGAGAGAGAGAGAGAGAGGACACGGTCATATTTAGATAAAACTAATGGTAACTAATGGTGGCATGGGGACACCTAGTGGCCAGAGGAGAAATACACTTTTTATAAACTATTGTGGCATCAGATTATAATGAAATAAAATTGAGCACAATGTTCAAAAACTCTCTTATTTAAAGTTCCAGTATAAACTCCTCTGACTGATGAAAGCACAGGAACAGGAAAGTCATTTTTAGAATGAGACTGATTCCAGCACAAGCCCATTCCCAGTCATCTACACCTCATAACACCTGGAAAACAAGTTCTAATGTACAAATGTAACAAATTAAAAAAGTACAACATAAAACAAAATACAAAGTAATCTGTATAGACTACTTCAAATAATGATCTCCTCAAAAGTAAAAACACAACAACAAATATTGTGATGAATAATATATTTAAGAACAACAACTGAACAAAATAACATAAATAGTAAACATTTAGTTGGATAAATTGATACACTGTAAAAACATGCTGAAGCAGAGGTTAAAACCTGAGGCATAATTTTTCCTTCTATTACAGTACCGTAATAATGTATTACAGTAAGTGTTGAAAGCATGTTTAGACCAGTCACGCTGCAGTACTAGTACCCAAGTGACCCAAGGCCTATGCTGCTCAGGGCATGTGATGACAAACTGGTGATACTGTGGCATGACACTATTTGGGAGAACAGCTGCTGGGTGTGTGCCACTGTTGAGTGTGTTCACTTCATTTCACAGAAGGGAAATACACTGTAGTGCTTCACTTTGGGTTGTTTATGACAACCACAGAGTTATTGCTTCTCCAAAGCCTTTTAAAAAGACAAGGACATCAATCAAAAATACAAATAGATAAATAAAATAAAAAGACCCTACTCTGAATAAAATAAAAAGACCCTACTCTGAAGCATGTCGCCAGATTTGCCACATAGGATTTAAGAAACTGAAAAGTACACATTACTTTTTTTCAACAGGAGACTTTTACAATGTGTGTCACATGAGTATCTCACCAGTTGGGAGTGTATAAGACGTGTGGCTGTCTCTCTGTGGTTACAGATGGTGCACAGGTAACAGAGCAAGTTGAGTTTAGCACGTGGGCCTGTGGCGCTGGCTAATCCGGCCCGGTCCACTGACTCGAGAACAGCACACACCTGCTGCAGAAACTGAGACCAGTCCTCTGAACTCAGAGAGGACAAGCGCTCAGCTGAGGAGAGATAGAAGCTTTCAGGAGTGGTTTAAGTACAATTAGTAATTTTAAATGTTAAAAACATGTCAAAAATACAATTTATCCTAATCTTTTTACTGTGATGTGCCAGAACAGAGAAAACTTTCACAAATAGTGTCACGTCTGTGTCAATCGTGTCACCCTGTACTGAAACTGCCATCTATCAATAATCAAACAGGAAAAGGTCAAACAGGAAGTCCACAGGTCAAACAGGAAGTCCTGCCCCAAACTCATCAATGGTTGAGCCAATGTTGCTTTATCAACCCACTTAAACAGCAATAATCAGTACATAACAGCCATTGTGTTGACACTTTTCAGGACAAGCAACCTATGAATGACCTCCCTAAATATGTCCCTGTACATTTGTCTGATATAAGTATTTTAACAAAGAAAAAAATACATCCCTCAATATGTTAAAGTATAAACTTCACACAATAAATACAAAAGGTACCACACAGAATTCCTGTAAATGACATTCACATTGAAAAACATTTACCTGAGTGTGCTGGTACACAAAGTGTTTTTGGATCAAAACGAACTGGTGCAACCTTTAGAATCTAAAGACAAAACAATATTATACATTAGTATTACATCAGACAAGGTATTGCATCACTCTGTCAAGCTTTAGCAAGTTATAGTTAGTCTTAAGCTTTATGCAAAAGGTACTGAATATACTGAATACTGATGGTCACTTGACCTTTGGGTTATCCATGATGGGGGTCACTGCAAGGTCACTCTCTGTATATAACAGTTCTTTAATGCAGGTGTTCAGGTCACTCTGCTCCTCTGCCAGGACACTGCATTCCTACAGAGCACATTGGAACACATTCCCCTTATATTATACTGTTTACCTATCAAAACAAGTCAAATTCTGTCCTTGCATCACTGAGTATGTGATAAATAACAGAGTGAACAGTATGCCAGTAACAGTAATATGGTATATATCCAGTAGATGGTGGTGTGGTTCAACAAAAAAGATCTGCTGACAGTTATTGTTGCTTTTGATAAACCTTTTTGACTGTGGATATGGATTTTAACTGAACAGCATACACTGGCCACAGACACTATTTGGACTTTTCATCCAAAATTTAAAAATGCAGGAACGCCACAAAAATACAACTTAACTGGTTTAAAAGGAGACGGGCTGTTGTGACAAGACACTTCCCATCATTCAAATATATAAAGATACATGAATTTGCCCAGCAAGTCTATTATATTCTGACCAAAATGACTTTTGCTATGTCATTTTGATATGTTGTGATATGATAATGCAGTGACAGTCACTTTAGATTTGGCTTAAGTATCCACTGTATGCTGATGTTTAAGAACTCACCTGAGGCTCAGGCCCTCTGTCCTGCATTTCTCTAGAAGTACTGCTTGTTCTTGGAGTTGGTCTGGAGCTGGTTGATCAAAGATACAATTTAGAGCACAGTGACGCAATGTACAAGAGCGTGAAATTATTCATTCTTCTATTTGTAACGTTCACAGATAAGAACACAGAACAGCTGAGTTGAGGTACCTGAGGAGGAAAATAGCCTCTCTGGCATTAGTGTCCAGTGCAGATTTTGGTCTAAACTCAATCACATTATCTAAGACACAGAAAATTCAAAACATCACAATGTACAGCATTGACAGCAAAACTGTTTAATATGAAAAGGTTTGACAAAAAGGTATGTTATGAAAGCAATATGCATCTAGAAGAATAACTCATTTCTAGACAAATTTAAAATGACCTGTATGACATTTAATTCACTAAATTGGTGAGTTACTAAAACTCTTTGTTCACAGTTATCGTGTTTAGGTCCAAATATATTTTTAACCGTCTTTTCCTGAAATTAACAGCTCTGAATGAAGCCATTCCTCCAGATTAAGGTTTAACATGTGTTTCAGTTGATTATTTTTTTTTTTTTGCCCCCTTTTATCTTGTTGTCTTCCTCTGAAATGATAAGGTATTAACATGGCAATCTAATCCCTGAGTGCACGGAGGAGCATGTGTGTGTGTGATTTAATACTGCAGTCATAAATCATATGTACAGCAATGGAAGAACACAGAACATGAGCCATAGAGGCTCACACAACTGTTATGAGTATGAAGGGCCACACACATGCACAGGGCATAAGTATTAAGTACACAGGCACTTTACAGGCACACAAAGTGCAGCAGTGGGGCTGGACGTGCTGACTCTCATGTCTGCTGCATTACCTAACGTGAAGGACTTGCTGAGTTTCGGACTGCTTGGGTCAGCAGATGCTGTCTGCGCTTCTTCCACTGTCTGAGAGGCCTCAGGGACCAAATGCAGGCTGAAACCCATGCAAACACTTAGAGCAGACAACAGATACAATTATATAAAAGAGGAGATCTCAGTTCCCATCATATTTTACCTTAAAGTCAAAAAAGAAAGAAATGTAACATGAAGAAAATAAAGACTATTTTAGGAGTATTACAACTTTTGCATTGACATAATTTTCATGACAATTAAAGTTCACCCAAAAAAGGAAATGAACTATCCCTTTAATCCCTGTCATCCCTTTAAGATTAATGCTAATAATTCTTCCTGAAGAAAGGCTTTCTCATCCTGTAGACACGCGATTTCCTGGGTGAAGTCACAATGGTCTTTGTTTTGGCCCACTCGCAGCAGCTGAGACCAGTTCAGAGCAGAGTCACAACCCATCAGCACTAGAACTTTACACTCATACAAACTCTGTCAGATCTCCTGAAACTTGGAATCAGTCCACTATTCAATCAATCTGCTTTGTTTAAACACATGTACATGGACATTATCACTTTCTGACCTGTAATAAGCCTTGAGGTCAGTGACTTCCTCCATAGTGTCAATAAAATGGCATAAACATATGAGCTCATAAAACAAATGACTGTGGAAAAGATGAAACAGTTGCTATTTTCAATAAATAAAGCACCAGTACCACAGAGACAGGTTTTTTTTATTAACCTGCATTTGTTGTGTTTTCTAGGTTGGGACAAAGGCTTGTCGTGTAAGGCAGGGTGCAGGCAGTGTATAAAGTGTGCCATAGGGCTGTTTGCCCACTCACTGCATCAATACTAGACAGAGAGTTTCTGTGCACAAGATGAGCTATGGAGCACTATACAAAGAAAGATGTCTTAAAGGCTTTTATGCATGACCAGAACTTTGAGAATGAATGATGGGTGTCAGTGACTGCGCAAGATCACAGGACTGGTTTTATGTTAATAAAAACTTAACAGATTTTATATACTGCCGCACCGACAAACATACCTGGAGATCAGAGGCATGTCGTCTTGCTCTTTTCCTATAGTGGACTGTGTCTTTGAAAATTCTCCCCTCCAAAACGGGTGCGCTAATAAAGGTTCCCAGCTTAACCTGTGGCGGATTCAAAGAGTCCTGAAGCTAATGTGACAGATTCAGTGGTGTGGAACATGCAAAGACTGTGTGCAGTCAACAAATCTGTTTTTAAAATTCATTCATCCTACAAAGAGATATACAGACATCATCACTGCTTTATACAAACTGGCCCCAATTGCTTGCTACAAATTGCAATATGCACTAATTGCACTACTTTAAAGTTACGCAAAGATAACGTATGTAAAATGTTATGAAAAGTAAAGCTCAAAAAATAACTCTTTTAAAGGACTTGACATGCCAACACGACAAAATAGTTTAATGTGCCACAAGATATAGTAATCCTGTATAGTAATTTTCCTAAAACTGGCTATGTTTATAATAGACTAATGACTAAAATCCATTTTGTACCTTTTCAATGGGTCTTTCTGAAGTAAACCAATGATCAGGCTCTGAAATTCTTGACTGGGCAGTGAGAAACCAGGTTCTTAAAATGAAAGAATTACATTATTTTTTTATTATAAAAGGAAAATTTAATAGCACAATAACCTAAAAGTGTCATACCTTTCTGTTTTGGGGGTGGTGGATCTTCATTTAAAATGAGATCAACTATTCCAGTCATACTGTCAGAGATAAAGGGTGGTTTTCCTGAGTAACAGAAAAAACTAAGTAAATAAAAGAGAAAATAAAATAAATGAAAATACAAGTTTTCTTTTATTTCTAAAATAAAAGAAATATGACTATATGTAGTGTGTTTTGCTAAACTGAAAGCTTTAGTGTAAGATGTGAAACCTGTGAACATCTCATAAAGGACACAGCCCAAGGCCCATAGATCACTGCTGATGCTGGACTCTGCCCCTCTCAGCACCTCAGGAGCACAATACACAGAAGAACCTGCAGAAGCAGCAGCAAACTGATAGTAAAGCTAAAAAACTTTACAGAAAATCTAATTAATTTACATATACAAAATGTATGGCACTATGTAGAAAATTTGTTGTATTCCCCAAATCTTTGCTACTTTCTCAGATTACTAAAGTCAATGTATTATCCCGTGGTGACCAGATGTATATTTGGTTTTATAAAACATTTTTACAGGAATTTTAGTCAATGCTGTGGCAACGACACAGCGTATAACCTAAGAACAGGTGGGTTATATGTTAATATTATTTAATAAAATAAAGATGTTGTATTTAGTTTAAATGTATTTTGCAGATTATCATACATTTAAAATCAATAAAAGATTTTTTGTTTGCCATTTTTATTATTTATATTTGGCCTATGAATTTAACACTCCAGTATGAGAACATGGCAAAAATTTCACTCATACAATAAAAAACTATTTATAATATAACTATTTATTTAATAAAAAATATTTCACTTTAGGACAACAGAATTCTCATAGCTACAGAGTCACCCATATCTTTGGAGAAACACTAAGTGACTATTTAATTTGTACAAAAAAAAAACAAATGTATCACTGCTGTATTTAATTCATTAGTTGTCAGTATATTACTGAATAAATTTAGAAAAAGAACAGTGATTTTCAGACTGCTGACCTCTAATCCTGCTCTTGATGTCTTTCTGAAGAGAGATCATGTTCTCTTTGCTGTCTCCAGCTCCTGTGTCGTCTGCCATCACGAGTGAGAAGAACTCCTCCAGACTCTCTCCTTGAGCTTTTGCCAGGCAGAAATTAGAGTATTTTAGAGTTCCTGGACCGTCTAACAATATCTGCAAAAACACAGGGACATATTACGTAAGTTAAAGAAAATGAATTGTTGGGCTATATGAATGAAAACTCAAATATAGCTAAATGTTTGATCTAAAGCAGTTTTATTTTGTAGTGTCTTTCTATAGAATGCTTTACCTCAAGATAAAGCTAAACAAAACAGGTAATGTTTTGATAAATAAAAACATACATACATACAAATATCCAGATAGCAAAGCAATACATACTGGAATGAAGAGAATAAAACATATTAAAGGCAACTGTGCCACCCAAAAAACAGCAAATGATGGAAAGGGATCAATCATTTGTCTGATATGAAAGGACAGCACTACGAAAAATATCTATAATTGTGTCTCAAACATATGTATATCGTCTTTAAATGTATTTTAAAAAGCAGAAAAAATAATTCGCTATTTATGTGCTAACAAAGCATTTAGACAATTGATTCTGTTTTTGCCAGAACTAGAAAAAAACTAGAGGGCTTTTTTTTCCTGTTCACCCACACTAGCAGCTCTCTATAAAACTCTGTTTGGGTTGTGTAATGTGACACCTCAGAACAGACATATATTACAATGCAGTGCCCAACAGGTGTATAGTTTATACCTTTGCAGGTGTGAGATCCGAGAAAACAATGCCAAAGTCATGGATGTATTTAAGACCTTTTATCAGGTTCATGGAAAACTCTCGCACTATGTCCTCAGACAAGCACTCATCCTGAGCCACGAGCGCTGCCAAAGAGCCGCCTGGAATTAAAAAAAAATACAATGACAGTTACAAGAAACAGTAATAAACAAACTGGTTGACAGCACTGGAAGTATCATATCTTCCGTTTCTGGTTTGAAATAGGCTATTGAAGATGAAGCAATATACAGTATATGAAAGATCATAAAATTGTGTGCTACTTTTTGACTAGGATATGTATTGGATTAACAGAGATAAAGCCCACTATTTTAATTTTTGGGAATCTCACCTGTGCACATCTCCACCACCATCCACAAATGGTTGCTGGTTTCATACCATTCATAGAAAGACACCACATTATCATGTCTGATGTCATGAGCAAGTCTAACCTGTGTAGATAATGTGATGTTAATTTTTCAAACAAAGTACATTAATGTTCGCACTTGCAAAACATTGACTGAAACAAATTACTAAAACATCGCGTTTACATACATGGTTTGTTAATTCAGGTCTCTTGGATTTCTCACTGCAGATGATGGCCACGAAATGTATGCTACCTTTTCTCCTTCCCTTATAAACAACTGATCTACTGCCTTTTCCAATCTCTTCATACAGAATAAAGTTCTCCATCTCTACAATAACCAAAATAATAAAGTTATAAATACATAACACAATAAAGTTGCTGGCTGACGCAAAATGAATGTCATGATTGAAAGTCATGTTTCAGATAATAAGAGCAACACAAACACACCTTGCAGAAACTCGAGAGAGCTCGTGAGCTCACTTGTAGTTTACAGCGCTAACCACAAAGTAACTTTACACAGACGCTATATAATGTCAGTACTACGAGCATGGACCGATTAATGTCATAAAAGCATGCCCATTTTTCGTAACGTCTCTTCCACAATACACCTCAGCTTCTCTTCGTCCCGCGCGGTCAAGTACGTAGTCAACTGACAAACGGACGCAAAAATAGAAGCGAAACTAACTCCGCTTGAGGGGTGGTTCCTTCAATAATGATACCAAGCATTAAAGGAAAACCATTTTAACGATCATATATACATATAATTGTCTTATAAATATTATATTCCCATGGAAAATTGTGAAATATAATTTAAAACACTACATATAAATTTTCCTGTGATTTGGTTTTAACTTTTACAGTATTCGTACACCCCTACTATTGGATGTTCCCCCGTTGCTATGATACGGTGGAAGACGCGTTTGGTTGACTTGAGCGATCTTGTTCCACTGAGCATGCGTGCCCATAACGCCACCAGCTACTGGTTGATTCTAGGATCAACCCTATGACGTTCCATCTGTTTCTTCGTCTTTATTTTATATTACAGTTTTGTTTAAATACGTACACGTATTGTAAAAATAACCCTTAATATAAAATTATCAGTACTTTTTTTAATTTGATTTTTTGTTGGCTATTGGGAAACAAATGGTAGACCGTACGGTATAAGAAAAATGATAAGAATGTGTGCTAAGATAAAAATTGGGAGTAGCATAAAAACCATAAAATATGCCGTTAACTGTGTATTAGTTGCAGAACGAGTTGCAAAAGCCCAGCTGTGTGAATGGGGAGTGGCGTCATGCTTAGCGAGAGAGGGATAGCAAGAGAGAGAGCGAGGAGTGTGGGTATCGTATTGCCATACCGGCGTTTCATATTCTGGGTACCACAACGTCCTATCGTTAGTACGAAAATACATTTTTATTTGTTATTACTTGTCCCAGAGCGCTGTTACTGGTGAAATACAGATCATCTGATTTTATAAAGAGCAGAAACACCTAATTGGGCAGGATCGTTGTGCTACTTTTCATACCGGGTCCATTTATTCAAAGGAGTGCCGTGGATCACTGGCTTTGTTTACCGATAAACACGAAATAACTACGGCGTAAAAGTTTGTCGGCAAAAATAACCTACTGAATAATTTGGTTTAGTAGCTAGTTTTGGGATTGCCCGCTGCTTAAACAACTTCTTCACGTGAACTTTGTCTAAATCATCGGATCTGCACCATTTAGTGTTATTTTGGATTAAGGGACGTTCATCATCTTGTGGTAAGAAATCATACCTCCTTATGCACAAAAATCTTTTCTGATTGCTTAATAAACTGTGTTTGTAGGCTGTCTAAAACATCTGCTGACTTTGTCTCAAACTAAAAACAGCTGCCTCCATTGTCTTCACATTGTTTGAGTTTCCTACAAAATCCTTGATCAAATACAAGCATCCGTTCTATGACTGGCTGTGTTTCAGACTGCAAACTTAAGCAAGCAACTTTTAATAACTCTCACTCCAGCCCAGCCAGATTACATCTATCCGATTACAACAATCTCATTTCTTTAAAACGATTACATTTTGATTTTACTCGTGTTATAGGAGCTTATAGCGGAACTGTGACAAAGCTTGACCTTTAAAGTAAAAGACTGACAAATATTAAGTCCACTGCAATACTTGTTACAGCCCTGCATTTGTGTCAGTAAATTCACTATATTTGTGTCTAGTCATTTTGTCTAGATTTACTAGTTCGTCATAATGTCTTAAACATCGTCAGGTGATGGGAACTGGAAAATATGTATCATAAATGAAGCTATTTCTAAGCCTAAAACGTTACTGCCTGTTCCAAAATAAACATGATGAAACTAAACGGTATTTCCCTGTAGTAGATATCCCTAAGACTTCAGGATAGGATAATATTGTGGATCCTACGCCAATCATAAAGCTCTGCTGTACTGTCTATGCTAGATCTGAGCTTAACCGGTTGAAGATTAGAATATTTTTATCTTATAAAAATATATGTTAGAATAAATAAGGATATTTCTAATAAAACATTTTCTTCAGTATTGTGCTTATGTTTTTATAGAAGTTGGTGATGAAACTCTGGTATCATGTTATAGTTGCATTTCTTTGGTTTAGGATGTTAACAGTTGAAAAGATGGTGTATACAGTGTTTTTATTTTATTTATTTAGGGTCTTCACATTTTCACAACAAAATCTGACAAGCATTAGCAATAAATTGTATGCTTTCGGTGATGATTGTAGTGTGGTAACCAGCCTAAGGTGACCGGATCAGGGAACGTAGGAAAAAATTGCCATAGACCTCCACTGGAAAACTTCCACTTTGTTTTTACTGAATAAATGTATTACTGTAAAATTCAAAACAAGATGTGCACAGTTTCTAATCCTATTCTGACAGATTGCATACTCACTCTAAATCCTTTGTATTCCATCAAATGCCCAAATTTTAGAATGTATCTGAGTCCTTTGTTTCATGGTCATATGAATCACAGACAGCTGAGTCCTCCCCAGAGAGAGTAGAGTGTAGGAGAGAGACATGAGGACACTCTTCCTTTAGGGTTATTTATTTCTGCATGTGTGCTTCTCTTGCATGGGCACGTGTTACATTCAGCTATATGTCCTTTATCATACAGGTCAAGCTCTCTCTGTGGCTTGCAGTAACTAGCTGTCTGGGTAATAGTTTGTCTATGTTTGCTCAGCTGACAAATTGAACTAGAAACAAGAATCTTATTAAATTCTATTTTTATCTTTCTCTACTTCATTTTTGCTCACATGCCATATATGGAATTGAATTTCTTTGTTCATCTTCCCTGGCCTATTATATTAACTTGGTTACTGTGGTTTTTGAACACATCCATGATATAAATTAATTTACATTTAGGCATTTAGCAGATGCTTTTACCCAAAGTGACTTACCAAAAGTGAAGAAAATAATAAAATTCATTTTTGAAGTCTTTTACCTGGAGTACTATGGTGTGTAAGTGGAATAGTATATGATAATATGGTAGTCATACAGAATCACATCAAAGAAACATGGTATTATTATGTGATTATCACAGTGCTGAGATACTGCCACAGTACAGCAAAACTGTTTTTTATTAATATTGTTTTTTACCTGTTTGAAGACATACTAAACACATCATGTAAATGCATTTACGATTTTTCTTGTCTATCATTTGTTTACTGGATTATGAGATCATATAATTATCCATAACCTGTTTGCCAGACATCAGCATTATGCTACAGTACTCTTTAATGAGCATGTATAGTTAATGCCTACGTCTGCTTAAGGCTCTTTGAAAGGGAAAAGGCCACAGCCTTTAAATGCACTCAATTGATTTTCTTGAAGAGTTTATCTAGATTCTCATTGTTGTCTCATGAAGGCTGCATGTTACCTCAAGTCAAACTCTGCCATTTCTTTTGGGTGCATAATAAATCTCAGTCCAAAGAGAATAGAGCTAACCTTCTTATTGACTCCTCTGACAGACCTCTCCACTATCTGCCATCTGTACTGTGTTGACAGCACATGACAAGGTGCAGGATATTGGATTTGGGTGTGTATTCTTAATCCCATTTAGTGTTTGGCCTTTTGCATGTCAAATGTTCCAATCCATTTCTTCCATTTTAGCATCACATCTTGTTTAATGAAAGGTCCTTTTAAAACTATTTGATAATTATTTGATAATTTTGTAATTACACTATTCAGCTGTTTTTTCTGCAGGACTCATTGGATCATAACCTTTATTTGTTGAGAAGACCTATGTGACAGATGGCACATGGTATCATGTAAGAGTTTTAGGAGGAACTAATGGTAGGATTCTGTAAATCTACATCATCGTAATCCAGTGTTTCAAAATGTTTCTTAATATTGTTTTGGGATCCATAAAATGTATGGATTTTAATCAATTATTCTTGATATGTCGTATAATAATGAAGGTTCTTTTCACATTCACAAGTGAGCTTATGGATTTCAGGAAACTGTTTTAGCAAATTTCCAACTGAGATCCTTTACAGTGGTGTCCTAGCAACTATCATCCAGTCTGAATATTTTTTCTGTCATAAACCAGGACCGCCTTATGTTTAGGTTCTCCTTGTCTTATTATGAATTTCCTGTATCCACATCTCTCTTACTTGGAATATATGAGCTGTTTGTTTCCATCTAATGTGCTTTTTCTGTATATAAAGGCCTGCTGTTGAATCGGAGAGCAGGCAAAGTGACCTAACATATACGCGTTCATGCTGTCCTCCCTCATGCTCACAGAGGTTGGGAAATACAAGGCCTGAGCAACAACCAACCTTGTGGAAAATTATTTGCAATATTTGCAGATATTTTCCACAGCATATCCCTCCCACTTTTAACCAATACACTTAGGAAACTGAGTGGCAAAATGACAAATTAAAGCAGCAAAAAAAATCTTATGTGACAGAAATAAATCAATGTGACAGAGGGTAATAAGTAGTCCTTTGTGTCAAGTGTGAGGGTGTGGTGGGGGGTGGGCTTTAGCCCCCTGCCCCTGAGACCTCTGTTTGGCCCCTGTTTTGGCCCCGTGATGGAAGAAGAGCTCTTGTCGGAGAAAGTGTTTGGGGGTTATGGTAAAGTCCTATCTTTTTAAACTTCAGTAGAGCATTAAAGCTTTTGTAGCATTAGGGATGAACAGTTGATACTGCAGTGATCTGAGTACTTTGCTTTATTAATAGTTTATGGGCATCTTTCTGTACATTACTGATGGGTAATGTGATGCAAGGTTAGTAAATTCCTGCAAAGACTTTTAGAGTTCACCAAATGCTGTTTAGTGATTCCTGTCCAAACTATGTAGAAAATAAATGTTGCAGTTAAAGGTAGCTGTCAAATGAAAGGTAGTCCCAGTTTTAACCTAAAACATTTGAATCTGTGGCTTTATTAAATTATAATTATTTAGTAAATTAAAAAATATTGTCTGTACTGCAAGAATTTGCATTAGTGTAACAGGCAACTGTAATGGAAATATCCCATAATCCAATCTCTGTTTTGACAGAAAACATGACTTGACTCCTGGGAACGTTTCCTAAATTTAGATGTTTGTGAACCCTGGGAAACATTATCAACATCCAGTCATGATCAAATTTAAAGCCTCAGACTCTATTTGTCTTCCAGAAACAGCTCACAGAAAAGATCCTGACTCCAGTAAGCACTAATGGCTGAGATCATGCAGCCTTCTGGTTGTCATGGAAACAGTTGTACTAAAAACTATAGGAATTTCCTACTCACCACACCTGCGTGAGACATAATTTCTGGCCTGTTCTCATGTCAAGTCAGCAGATCGTTTGATTTGAGCATGCCATGCTTGTTTATTGGAAACTGTTTATGTGTTTTGCGTTTGCCTTTAGCTGACCTTCTTTCAAACAGGCTTTTATTGACAGATAAAAGATGAAAAGTATCACATAACTTTCAAACATGATATGGATCTCAGCTGCAGAGTGTGGAAGGATGATGTTGAATGAAGAACAAACTATTGATCCACCCCGGGGGGACTGTCGTAAATGTGATCCATTATTCACACATTAACCGAATATCAGATGTTTGCTTAAAGATGCCTTATTGATATCTCAGTGGTAGATGGTACAAATGCTCTTAATCAAAACTAATAGGGACCAACAGTCATTTTTAATAAATAAAACAGAACATTCAGTTTCTGCATTGACAAATTTTCTGGAATTTACTTTATAAAAGCTATAATTCAAATGTGGTCATCAGTTAAAGGCTTGTTTGAGTATGTTAAACCAAATATCATTTATCTTTACTGACATTTTACATAAACCTTGTGAGAGGTTTCACATTAGTAGGGTTAAGAGGTTTAGTGTCATAGCTGAATATATCAGGATTTATTTGGTTCCTTTGTTTCCATAATGAAAGTGACATTCTTAAAATAATGGCTTTAGAAACCCTCAGCATTGTTCTGCAAGCGTCTACAAGGCAAACCTGAGCTCTGAACAAAAGAGCAGGATTGACTTTGTTATAAACGCAGAACAGGAAACTTTGATGGAAACAGTTAAAATGTCTAAATATGTTACTTAAAATGATACATTTATTCAAAGTATCAACCAGCTCTAAGGATTGTGAAGTGCTTTAGGCAGACCCATAATAGAAAATCCACTCCTTTTGCAATGGGTGTCTCCATAAGGGCAAAACAATTTGTGTATTGTGAACAGTGCAGCATACAGGAAGTCTACAGTAGAGGTTTCAACTCTGATCCCAAGCTGTTCCTCAAGTGTATGCTGTTCTGAATGGTAGTGTAATCTGAATCAATAGTGTAATCATTTATTTTGCGGTGGCCCAGCTATCGCAAAAAAAAAAAAAAAGAAAATCTGATTAAAGGTCCTTTTACACTGAGCTGCGAATGTTCAATGCAGTGACACTTTTGAATCAAAACAATAGATCCTATACTATTCACCCCAGGCGAATAACTCCATAAGTATACTGTGTATATATAATATATATACACACATATATACACATATACACATATATATATACATTTATACACATATATATATATACATATATACACATATTATACAACCCCAAATCAGAAAAAGTTGGGACAGTATGGAAAACACAAATAAAAAAAGTAATAACACAAATAAAGAAAGTAGTGATTTCTAAATTTACTTTGACTTGTATTTCATTGCAGACAATACAACAGCACATTATTTAATGTGTTCCTCATGATTTTTATTGTTTTTTTCTTCAAAAATTCCTATTTTGGTTCTTGCAACACATTTCAAAAAAAGTTGGAACAGGAGCAATTTAGGGCTAGTAATCAGGTAAATTGGTTAAATAATGATGTGATTTGAAACAGGTGATGTCAACAGGGGATTGTAATTATGATTTGGTACAAAAGCAGCATCCAAGAAAGGTCTAGTCTTTTAGGAGCAAAGATGGGCCGATGATCGCCAGTTTGCCAACAAATACGTGGGAAAATTATTGAAATGTTTAAAAACAATGTTCCTCAAAGAAAGATAGGAAGACATTTGCTTATTTCCCCTTTAACAGTGCATAACATAATTCAAAGATTCAAGGAATGTGGAGGAATTTCAGTGCGTAAAGGACAGGGGCGCAAGCCTAAGATGAACAACCATGCTCTCCGATCCCTCAGGCAGCACTGCATCAAGAATCGTCATTCATCTATAAGCAATATCACCACATGGGCTCAGGACTACTTTGGCAAACCTTTGTCAAGTGCCACAATATGTAGTTACATCCACAAATGGCAGTTAAAACTGTACTGTGCCAAAAGTATAACTGTTAACAATGTTAACAGTGTCCAGAAGCACCGTCGACTTCTCTGGGCTCGGAGGCATCTGGGATGGACCATCACACAGTGGAAACGTGTACTGTGTCAAATGAATCAGTATTTCAGGTATTTTTTGGGAGAAATGGACACCGTGTGCTCCGGATCAAAGAAGAAAAGGATCATCCAGACTGTTACCAGCAACAAGTCCAAAATCCAGGGTCTGTCATGGTATGGGTTTGTGTCAGTGCCCTTGGTAAAGGTAACTTGCACTTCTGTGATGGCACCATTAATGCTGAAAAGTACATAGAGATTTTGGAGCACAATATGCTGCCTTCAAGAAGACATCTTTTCCAGGGACGTCCATGCATATTTCAACAAGATAATGCAAAACCACATTCTGCACACATTACAAAGTCCTGGCTGCGGAGGAAGAGGATACAGGTACTTGACTGGCCTGCCTGCAGTCCCGACCTGTCTCCAATAGAGAATGTGTGGTGCATTTTGAAGCGCAGAATGCGACAACGAAGACCCCGTACTGTTGCCCACCTTAAGACTTGTTTGCAGCAAGAATGGGACAAAATTACACCTGAAACACTTCTTCACTTGGTGTCTTCAGTCCCTAAACGTCTTTTAAGTGTTGTGAAAAGGAATGGCAACATTACAAAGTGGTAAATGCTTTACTGTTCCAACTTTTTTTGAAATGTGTTGCAAGAACCAAAATAGGAATTTTGTTTTTTTAAGAAAAAAACAATAAAAATTATGAGGAACACATTAAATAATGTGCTGTTGTATTGTCCGCAATAAAATACAAGTCAAAGTAAATTTAGAAATCACTACTTTTTTATGTGTTTTCCATACTGTCCCAACTTTTTCTGGTGTGTGTGTGTCTCTGTGTCTCTGTGTCTCTGTGTCTCTGTGTCTCTGTGTCTCTGTGTCTCTGTGTCTCTGTGTCTCTGTGTGTCTGTGTGTCTGTTTTTTTTTTTTTGGTGTGTGTGGTGTGTGTGTGTGGTGTGTGTGTGTGTGGTGTGTGTGTGTGTGGTGTGTGGTGTGTGGTGTGTGTGGTGTGTGGTGTGTGGTGTGTGTATCTATCAATCTAGGGACTATATGCAAACCAAAACCGAGACTTTAAGGAAATACCAACAACAATTTATCAACCAATTAGCAATCACTTACCAATCTGAACATCTAGCAGCCATTCAGATTTTCTTGAGAAAATTTTGGGGGTATAGTAACATGGCAATAGAATCTTTTAGTGTCAGTAGTTTTCCACAGCATTCAGTTAATTATGATGTCATGTTGGTCCATTCAGTTTCCTGGATCTGTGCATGATTCTTTAGAGTTGTTGCTGTGAAGATGATGGGTAATATCTTGTAAAAAGGTAATCACTTGGAGGCAGATGTTTTACAGGCTCTTCAGGGCAGAATTGACTTGGATATGAACAAGCAGAATCTTGTCACTGCAGGCACAAAAACTGTTGTGTAATATTGTCTTATATTGTGTAAGCTTATATTGTGTAAGTGTCATGTGACTACAACACAAGACCTGCCCGGGAAGATGATGTCATAGGAATCCTCATCACAAATGAATGATTGTGCACAATCTTGCTGCTTTTAGTTTAAAAGTTTATAGTTAGGATCAGGTTTAGCACTTGGTAAAAGGTTAACATGTATTTCCTTTAAGCATGTAGGAAGAGGGATTTGGAAGCTCACTAGAGCCATTAATCTATTGATCTGTCTATCATCACTAACAGGTCTATTGTATTTGTATATTTTAAAGACACCATGAAGCAGTTTAACACAGTTTGTCGACCGTTTGAGAGTGTCTGACAGGAAGTATTTTTCCAGATCTCTGCTGCAATTTCTGGTTGCCACAGAGGCAGCACCTGGTTTCTGTGGCCACACTAAAATGCCACAGACTAATGGCATGACAAAAATCCTCTGACCTTCCAAACACACATCTGATATGGACCAAAAAGCATCTGACCTTTTTATTAGACCTCCAAAGAGAGACTAACACTGATGCTGTAAAACAAATAAAAGAAAACACTTTGCAATGTGTAACTTTTCGCCTCTCTCTTTTTGAAACATAAACTTGCAAGTTATTTGCAGATTTATTTTCTTAACCTGGATGACAAATTTAAATTTATAACAACTGCTGTAAGCTATAAGCAGTCCACCATTCCAGCTGCCAGACGCACAATTTAGTAGCCGCAATTTACACTTGCAATTTAGTGTGACATAACCACACGGATAAAGCCAAAATGACATTGCCTGCAAAATTGGACCAGAGAGCTTAAATTATAAATTATTGTTATAAACTTACTGTTGCAAATCGGGGTACAGTAAGGAGGCCATTTTAAACACTGATCTGTTGTTTGTATCAGTTGTGGAGATAAAACCACCTCATATTAGTAGTTATTATGTTTACATGGTGCTCAAAGTTACTTCAGAGAACACCATGATAATATGATGCCCTGTCTGTCATTTCTGCACCAAGCATACAACTCATAACCTAAGGTAGTTTTAAACTCTGTTCTGTTCACATTTAGCTATGTTCCCTTTGGTCTCACCTTCCACTTGCATGCTTGGCTTGTGATATTTATTATTTTGGTTCTGAAGGTGTGATACTGTTTGGAGCGAGCATGAACTGTGCTCACATGTAGCATTCCAGCTTTAAGGTTTCATAAAAAAAGTTTCATAAACTAATCTAATAATCATGTAGTTGGACCAGAATTAACCACCTTACTCAGTCATACACTTGAATTACAAACTCAGTTCAGATTCAGAATGCTTGACTCTGAAATAAGCAGAAAAAGGCATGTTTTGTAAGATAACTAAATAGGAAGACACTGTTAGATGTCATTAGGGGAGACTGCCCTTGTGGTTCTGTCAGATAAGCGTGACCAAATATCACCATCATGATCACAGTCCTCATGGCTTCATATTACATATGAGCTCATAACTGGCAGTAAAATGAAAAGAACTGAGGGTGGATACTAGTGTTTTCTGGGCGGAAAAAAAAAGTGCTCTTACGGATATGTGCACTGGCAGGAATTAGACCTCCTGGTCACATTTCAGTTCTTCAATCTGTGTTTAAGAGAAACTTAAATCTAGCTGAATAAAAAAACAAGACAATACCAAAATATATGTGCTTCTTTCTATGAAACTGTTTAATAAATTCAGTTATACTTAATTTAGTACAGTAATGAGATGTCTGACAGTCACTTAAATCAAATCACTGGCGGCATTTAAAGCTAGTTTGTATTTCAGTGAGTGTTTGTGTGTATGTGTCCATTGTAGACCATTCAAAGAAGAATACAAAAAAGTCTGATGCTTTGTTTAATTAATGTTTTATGTTTTTGCTCATGGAATATATGTTTAACAAGCATGTAATCAATACATTTTGATAGTTTGATGTTGTGTTTTATTGCTAGCAGTTTATCTTCCGTTAGCTGTGGTTGTGCCATTGTTTGACCTGGGACTGACTGGGATTGATTGCTGTGACATACAGCTCTGAGAGCACATATGACAGTCGTAATGGCAGCACTCTACTGATAACTACTGATCCCAGTACAGCACTAAATCACATGGCTGATTGAATGGAACTGAGAGCTGATTTCAATTTGTATAAGCTAAATGAATTGTATCGATTCAGGAGCTTTTATGAAAGTCTTTGTGGCTTATTGTTAACCACATGTGGTGGTAGTGTTTAAGGCAAGTTTGTATTGTTTAACACACCTCAGAGATTTTAGATCTCACAAAAATAATATGCATACTCAACTGCACAATGCAAGACACAAATACAGCCCCTGTTATTAACTTTATGATATTAATGTCTTCTTTCATAATGTGTCTATCATTCTTTATAAGTGAATAATACTGTACCTCACCTAATGAGTCACTGTTTGTTGTTCATTTATCACCAGGGCCCTGAAAATGTACACACACATTGTTTCCTGTTCCTTATCCATAATGCAAAAGGTCCCATCACATAGTTGCTCACTCACAGTTGTTGACTCACAGCAAGAAGGTCCCTGGTTCAAGCCTTGTCAGGCTGGGATGCTTTTCTGTGCAGAGTTTACATGTTCTCCCCGTGTTGCTGTGGATTTTCTCCGGGCACTTTGGTTTTCCACACAATCCACAAACATAATGATCAGGTTGAAAATTCTGAAAAATTTAGGTAGAAAATTGAAAATTTTGTATGTTTGTCCTGTGACTGGACAGGGTGTTTCTTTGCCTCAGCCTGAGATAGCTGGGTAGGCTCCAGCACTCTCTGTGATTATAAAGAATGGTACCCCCAACATAAAGCATTTACGGAAAATTGCCTTTATTTAAAAATTCAGGACCTTTCTCATCCTCCTATCTTCCTCTCCAGGTCCATCCTATCAGAATTGCTGATAGAGTAACACACCTGCCAGGCAGCCCTGTTGGACGGTTTTCTTTTTGGGTCCTGCCCTATGGCTCCTGGGGTTGACCTGTGAAAAGCAGTCAAGCTGGACACCACGGTATCGCCCCCCACTGCCAAAGCCTCAGCCCTGCCCGCCCCACTCTCCCCTTGTAACCCTCATCCACACTACCAGCACCTGCAGACCCCACCCACCACTGTTCCAGACCAGCAGGAGGACCAGTATGTAAGCGAGGCCAACGATGCATCCAAGATTTGCAGAGATGCAGGAACCATCACAGGTAATAAACAGTAAGGTCAGAGGTTATGGACCATTACGCTGTAAGAGCATTTAAGGGGTTTCTATGGTTATCAGTGCTGTTCAAGCATAATCATCAGCTATTGTTCTCATCACTTGTTTTAGTTCACTACATTATATTTATTTAGTGGTTAACAGACAAGGTTGGTTATCGTGGCTGGTAAGAATATTAATGGTCTTTGTATTTTTTTATTAACCCAGAATTGGCATGTGTGGCGAAAAGCATATTTTTGGAAACCAAATTTCTGCAATTAAATGAACTTAAATTAACACTTCAGTATTGTACAGTATATAGTAGTTGCTCAAAATACAGTGTTTTGCCAGGTTTTGCACACTTTTGAGTATAAATTCGTACCCAATATATGGTTAAGTAAACAAACACACACACACAAGCCTCATGTTTCTTTTGCTTCTAGGCCTAGATTCTGTGGACATGATCTTCATAATTAGTGTTATCTGACACATTTAACTGATTGTGGGTCAGCTGTACATTTGGCCTCTTGCTTTTGCTTGGAAAGAATCTGTTCCAATAAATTAACACATTTTTGGGCAAAAAGAGACTCTTCTGAGACTTAGATCACAGGACTGGCACAAAACCTTTTTCCTCTAGCTTATAAGTTAGGAAAAGAGCTGACCCACTAAGTCTTCCTCACAGTCAGGTTTTCCAGCTGGGTGTTAAAAATAGCTTGTGAGTGAGTTTGTCACAGTGGAATTGTGTTGTACAGTTGCTAAGGTCTAGTGTTTAGAAAACCGTGATGATTAGCTGATCACTCTGGCTCTCTTCTTACCCAGAATGCATTGCATATCATATCATCATATCAGCATATCATATAATCTGTTCAAGCCAAGGCTCTTTTGTGAGATTTCCTCTACTCTTATCACACTGGGTGAATTTGCATAGTGAAAATACCAGGCTGCCATTTCTTTCAGCTTCAGACAAGTAACACTTACTGAAACACATCCTACGCATCCTCTAACAAGAGTGTAGCAGTTAGCTAAAGTTTTTTGGCAAATTACCCAAGTTACCGCATTTGGCTAGATGTTTATATTTTCTGAAGAAAATGTTGAGTGTTTGCTGGTGTGAATTCTTGCCACCAGAATGCTAAGGTGTTGCGATATGTGATATGTCAGTGAGAGTGTTTCATAAAGCCATGGGCTGATCATTAGCATATGAAAAGCTTTGGGTGATGTAACCTACTTTTCTTTTTTTACTCACTGTCTGCAATATCATGGCACACTGCCATCTTGTGGAGGTCCAAAGTGGTGACAGATTATGACACATTATGCCCTACTTTAAAACATTTATACAGCATTCTGTTTTTATTTTATTTAATAAGCCATTGAGATGTACCAATCAGATTTGGCTGAAGTATATGCTTGTATCTTTTTTTGTGTATGTCTTCTTCCACATATCTGAGCCATATATATTGAATGAATAATCAAAAATACATTTTCGCGAGCTGCAGCATTCTGGATTATTTGCAGTGATTTGGTTGTTGTGGCCTGGAGGACAGCCAGCCTTGATATTAAGAGTGGAACCCTGGGACCCTGAGGTTCTTAGTGGAGTAGGTGTTAGAGTTGATGGTTCAAGTTGAACTGTGAAGTTGCGTTTTAATGATGGGTTTGCCAGGATTACCAGGAAAAATGGTTAAAAATGTTTTTTAAAGATCTAGGAACATCTACTTTTTAGATGTTGTATTAATGTTATTGCTTGATTTTAAGAACATTATTCAAACATTTTATTTCATTTATTTTCAATGTTTTTAAAAAGTTCCACTAACAACTTAAGAATAACAATTTTGATTTATGATATATAACAATATAAACCATTCTACTACCGTTCTACTAACAAAAGCACTTTTTGATAACTTTAGGATAACTTTGAGAGAACGTTTAGTTCTCGTTAGCCAACAGTCTGAAAACATCTCCTTTTAGCTGGGAGTGCAGTCACAGTCTCATACAGTAGTGGTGATCTGGTCTGTTACCCTATAGTGAGATGAGCTCATAGCATTAGGCTTTATTTTAGTCTTCAGTCTCTGTGATCTGATTGGCTCTTTACAGCTGTTGTATGTCCATGTGTTATGATACACATTTGCTTGTTCATGTTTTATTGCTGATTCATGAAAACCTGTTGAGCCTTTAAATGAAGACACAAAATTACCAGGTCAAAGTTAGCAGGTGGAGACTCCTCTGCTAACAAAACCTAATAGATTTAATAGTCCTAAATGACACAGCAATCATGTTTTATTCTGAGTCTGTAAATTTGTTTATAGTTCACCAGCATTGAAGAGAGAAGTCAATGGTTCCCCATACTCAATAATCTCTTTATGAATATTGGAAAATAAAAAGGTTAGTGTGAGGGTTAGTGAAAGGGTAGCATTGGGTACATGATAAAATTACAAGATTTGTGTGCACGTGTTTTCAGTTGACTAATCCAGTGTTGTGTCAAGCTTGTGACTGAAAGTTTCACCCTGTTCTGAACTCTCCAGCTCATGTCAACCACAAGCAGCCAGTGATATTAAACCACCTTGACATTCTCTTTTTAACTTGTACCTGGAGAAAGTTATGCAAATTTGTGTTGATATTTTGATATTTAACTAAATGCTCAAAATCTATTTTCTTACAAATTTTTTAGATATTTCAATTAGAATAAATGTTTAAATTTTGTATTTGCCACATCTAAATTATGTATGTGTTGTATTTTTTCTCTCGCGCACACACACACACACACACAAACAGACAGACACAGTCGGCAGCTGTTAAACTACTAGATTTATCTCTCAGAGTCGTTCCCCTGAGGCTGTTTAACTTCCTGCCTAACACACACCGCCTTTCCCGCAACCAAACCCCCCATCTTAAGTCTACAATGTAAGTTGTATGTGTTTTTAATGAAAAAAGGAAACTGATCCAGGGTCAGCTGTAGAGAAACAATGAGCGCTGAAGCCAGCCAGCTGAATAGTAATTCAGTCTATGTTTAGTGAGGGGCCATGTGACCGGTGTCATTAGAATGCCAGGCATGGCTGTGCTGTATTCGCTTTAGCCTCCTCC
The DNA here is from genome assembly GCA_036877525.1 of Chromobotia macracanthus. Classification (NCBI taxonomy): domain Eukaryota; kingdom Metazoa; phylum Chordata; class Actinopteri; order Cypriniformes; family Botiidae; genus Chromobotia; species Chromobotia macracanthus. The sequence goes on along the minus strand of JAZGTH010000027.1, from coordinate 6,037,393 downwards.
CTCGTCTTTCCACTCTCCCTCTCTTCTTCCTGCAATCTCTCGTTCTGTCGACTTTGTCTAATCCTGAACGAGTGGAAAATGTAGGTTTGGGAGAAAAGACACAGAGCTTGTGGCTAAAGCACCATGAGTGAGTACTAACTTTCTTCAGTCCATATTTCTGGGTGGCTGGCACTCTTTCCGACTGTTTTTCTCAACAGTTTCCAGCTGTAGGTAGAGATTTTACTGAGATGACTTTCGACACTTTAAGGTTAAGGTCAAGTTGTTTGTTGTTAGGGTTCATTGGTCTGTGAGTTTCTAAGTCAACAGTTTTACAAATTTATCTAGAACATGTTTTTGTTTGCTTGCTTGTTTTTGGTTTGCTGTCTTAACCTAAACTTCATTCTATAGAATATTTATCATAAATAATTGTGTCTTGGATTGGAGATATTAGAAAATGTAAACAATAAAACCTTATGCCAGGAAATGCTGTCCAGTGCACTAATCAAATAAGAAATATGTGACCTTTAGCATGTAAACTTCATGTAGGAGGTTGTAAGATGCTTTTTGGAACATTCTCAAATCATATGGGCACAGCGTCAATCATCAGGTTTTGCACAGACTTGTGGCATTCTTCACTCAAATTGTTCTGCTGATAATATGATCATATATAATGGGGAAAAAACTAGAAAGTGTGCAGTCATTTTCACTAGGGGTCGCACATTCTTAACTATTTATAAACCTTTGCTTTTATTTTTCCTTTTTAGCAAACTAAGCACATTTCACCAGGTGATATAGCGGACCTTTTGCCATCCGTTAAGAGTGCTTAATTATTAAGGAGATTAGAAGAACAGCAAGATCTGGGCACTAAAGCTGAAGAATTTACACCTAAAATACAAGCCTAAAATAATCACTTGTCTGCCAGCATATGCACATGCTTTTCAGGGCACAGTGGCACAATATTTCAACACAGCACATTTTACTGTCTCCTGGTTAATTTAGAGCTGTTTTTAGAGATTAAACAGTTAGTTTAGTGTTAGTTTGATAAAATTTTAGCGCTGTTCTTATTTCAGCACAGAGTCTGACAGGTTGTGACCTGTTCTAAGATTTTTTTATTTGTCAGTTAACACTAGACAAACAGACGTATTATATTTATCTCATGCATGGATACAACAAGAATCCACAAATTTCAGAGATTCTCTTTTGATATGGAACATTCAGTTCCATATCAGTCTAAAAACATATACACTGTCTGATTTGTACAGGTACGACTAAGCAGAACCCTTACAGGGCACACATTAAATTTAATTCATTCTCTTCAATTTTTTATTATTTATTAATTTTGTACTTGGAAAAAATCATTTTACAAAATAGAATTTGTCATTAGCACACACACGCACATTCAGTGGTTTATGAGCAGCAGAAATTCCCAGTCCCATTGCAGAGGTTAAAGGCCATGTGTTTAGTTAAACAACCATGCAGCCTATCTCTTCTCCCACACATGGCCTCTCTCTCACCACATGTAGGTTGACCCTCTGATACACCATATACATTTCAGCCCTACAGTTATTACAGTGCTAGATCAAAAGAAGCGGTTTGATTGGTCTTATACAGCAGAGGGTTGTTTTGAAATTGTTTATGGATTAGAATAATGGATGTTTATTAAGGACAGGAACTATGTGGAAGAACAGCATGTCTGTAAGGGCTCAGTATAGTATTCTGGGGAGACATTAAAACATGCTGCCTGGTTCTTTGCTGTACTGTATTAAAATAAACAATGTTTTGTTTCCTTGATATTATGTGCAATATAAAAGGAGAATGTTATAGCTAAATCTTACAGCTACATCTTAGCACAATGCTCTTGTGTTGTTGTTGATGAAATGATTTTGTCTGTTGTTTAGCATGTATGCTTAAAAGCATTGGTATTTATTTGGGTATTTATAGACTCTGTTTTTTAAAGGTCCTTTGTTGATTGTTTTTAATCATGCATACAAAACGAGTTAGTTCTGTATTTCATCATCAGAGCACTAGAGGGCAGCCTCACATCAGCTGCCCATGGTTAGTTCTCAACTATGAACAGACCATTTCCATTTCAAGATTTTGGTGAAAATGTATAGGATAAAGTGTTAATTTTGGGTTTCTAATAATCCTGTATCTTTTCCAGTTCTCTTCAATAGTACAGTGTCGCTTTAAATGTGACAAGTTAATGTTTGAAGGTTCAAATTTTAATGTTAACCCCAAATAATACGAGGTACTAAAACTACTAATTCAAAATACTTTAGATGAAGTATAGTATGGTTTAATGCAGGACGCTGCTTAAAATGTCATGTCAGCTGCCTAAAATGGTACTGTTTATTTTGGCCTCGTCCTTGACCTGACTTTTGTACTCTAGCTATTATTTTGTATTATACTGTTGTCACAATTATAAGTAAAATGAGCTGTTGGTAGTTGTTGTATTAGAATTAAAACAACTCTATTAGCCCTGTAATAGAGAAATATGCTCTGATCTAGACTAGCAATAAATGACTAGCAAATAAATGACTAGCAATAGCAATCTTCCTTGAGAGCACTTGCCAAAGCCATGCCTCCTCCAAAACAAACACGGTTCACAGAGATATGCAAATATGCAGTTTAACATATATAACCATGTAAATATATTTAGATAATTTAGTGATTGCTATCAGGATATGAAGACATATGAAGACACCAGCATAACAAAAAATGTTTTTGGAAAAAATAGCTATCCTGCCTTTAATATTACACATTTCAGAAGGGCACTGAATATTCAGTAAGCCAAAATGTGGGATGGTACTTAAATGTATCCACCAGGAATTGATTGAATTGATTGATTAAATTGTACAAAATTTGTATTGCATACTTTAATGAAACCAGGTGATTGGATGGGAGGGGATGAAAATTAAGAGTGCTTGGTGGCAAGTTGATTTTAGAGTGGGGACAATTTATTTTATTTTGATGAAAGATTATGAAGACATTTTGTAGACATTTTAGAATAATGTGCAATGTGAATCATTCACAATAAGATCAGGAATGTGTAAATCAAGTAAAAAGATGAATTTCAGCCTTGACACTGATACTCTCTGTGTGTTTGTCAGATGTGTGTAACAGCACTGATCTTCCTGAGGTGGAAATCATCAGTTTACTTGAGGAGCAGCTGCCTCATTATAAGCTGAGAGCAGACACTATATACGGCTATGACCATGACGACTGGCTCCACACGCCCCTCATCTCACCTGATGCCACCCTTGCCCTGACCACTGAACAGATTGAGGAGACCCTCAGATATTTCCGTAAGCACACAACTTGTTCTACTAACGGCTGTTTTTATCTTAACTGATATTCTGTCTCAAAAAATGCACAGACATTTCAGCACACAGTTCACCTTAAAAACCTGAGATTTAAAATTATTAAATCAAAATTATTAATTTAATAATTATTTAAATTTTAATTCCACATGACTAATCAAATTTAAGCAAATTGGTGAGATTGACCCTCTTATAGAAAAGGTCTGATTTCTTTAACATTCTTACATGTTTTAACATAATATTAGATAGTGAGCATAAATTAGTTGATCAGTTGTTTTACAAGTAGCCTCAAATAAGATTTTTATAGCTGCATAAATTATTTTTCCATTTTCATAGGACAAATATGTATTTTATGCTCAGGTTAAATTAAATAGATTTGTTTATTCAAATTAATTGGATGTTCTTAAGTATTGAGTTTTATTACTGTGCCAATACACATGCAGTTGGTTTCATGTGATGGCTCTGTTTAGTAACAGTTGTTTAGCAACATTGTCAAGCAAACGACACTTTTTTGTCATTGACTGAACCTCCTGTCAATCATGTCATGTATGAGCAGCTGATTGGTCTATTGGATCATACTTTATCAGTGTCTTTGTCATGACCTTTCCTTGAGTTTGAAATTAAACATTGGGGTCATTACTATTTAACCAAATGCTAAATATTTTCTTTATTTAATATTTAACAGACACTCTTCACTCTTTAGCCTTGGAAATGACTTTGATAGTTGTCCTCTGGTTTACAGTACAGTCAAATGAGATATATGCTGTGAATTTTGTTTACAGCTGTTTTTCACACATAATTCCTGGGTGTGACTGGGATCATATTTATAAAATAATTTATACTGTTGTGTGTGTTTTGTCATCACACTATACTGCTATAAAATATAAATAATATTATATATAAGATTATATAAGAAAAAAACAGTTTTTTCTAATATAGAGTCATTTATAACATGCTCTTTTTTAAAAAGGTTTTTTCATAAAGTACATCATAAATATTTAGACAGTTTTTAAAATGAGCTCTACTCAGTTTAGATGGTTTGACATTTGAATGAATCTAATGAAAACTGTCCTGAATATGTCTGGGTCATATTTCACCCAAATTAGAAAGTATGCAAAGAGAAAATTAAGCCTCATAGGAATATTGTTTTGTAGCCTAAACAATTTGAAAGAAAAAATCGTATAACTGTAATTCAAAAAATAGCTATACATTATTTAAATTGTGGGTTTGTACAGTACAGATATAAGATGTCTATAAGATGTCTGTAAGTATATAAGATGACAATATTTGTTGTACTGCTTTTAAAGAATGATAAGATTTTAATATATTACAGTAAATAGTATTAGACTTTATTGTCATAAAGATATCACAGCACGAAAAAATTCTGATAGTTGCATTTTTTATGCAAAATGTATTTGTTTGTTTGTTTTTATTTTGGTGTAAACCCTGTCATAAACAGTATGAAATTCATCCTGAGATTTAAAATGTATAGTCAAGTAGAAGAAAACCAGACATTTATAGCCATCATTTTTTCTTTTGTTTCCTCTAATATTCCTCATACCACACAACTCTATGAACCCTTTGTTCAGTTGATGTGATGTCATCAGTATGAGCCCACCGCCTGTGAGCCGGTGAGGTGGCAACTGAAAAGTCATCCCCCTCAGCCAGTCCATGGCGTGGAGTGATGACATCACAGCTGAGCGTTCCTAATGCTAGTGCAAGTTTATAATTGGATGATTCCCACTGTTATTGGAATTCTTTAAAAGCTTTTTGATTTTCAGTGAAGTGAAATTACAAATTCAATTGATTCCTGCAATAGTGTAATTTTTTTAAAAAAATCAATAAGCATTAGCATTTAGAAATACAATACAACAGAATAAAGAAATAATAATTATTAAGACAAGAGATGTTAACGTGTTTGATGAAGATCTAGGACATCTCTTCTTTACATTCTCCATTGCAGATTAAGTGTGTCTTCTTTTTTGGTGCCATCCTATTTGTAGCTCTGCTTGGCACAGTGGAGTGCAAAGAGTCAGCTGCTTATTTTGGCAGCCAAACAGCATTAGAACACCTGCCATCACTGGTACAGCCAACCTTTTACATTAGCTAAGCACCACAATAAAAGATTCCACAAATGCACTGCTGTTAAACTATTACTGCTGAACGTGTATTGGGAAGAGTGTAAGAAAAAAAACAGGGAAAGTTAAGCAACAGAGAAGATGAATGCACACGCAGACACCAACACCGCCTGAAGTCAGAGCCAGTTGCTATGGCAACTCTAGAGGAGGCGTCTTGGAAACGGAGACATGGGGCCTGCTATGACGAACACTTACGGAGTAGTGAGAGCGGCTGTGTTGAATCTGTCTCTGTTTGGCTGGCTTGTGGTGAAGGCTCCACCCCTCTGGAGTGTGATACAGCCTTGACTAGCAGTGCAGTTTCAGCAACCTTCCTGCGCAGCACTGCTGAATTTTAGGGACGCTGCATCTGTTGTCTTGCGGTCCATCTCTGCTCCTCTGATCTTGTGTGTTTGGAATGCCCAGTGGCTGTAGTTAGTGTCAGATTAATAGATCAGACTGCCTGGGAGGATGGGTGGCAGTGAGTGTGTATATGCATGTGTGACTTCAGATGCAAGATGGGAGAGTCTGCAGCTCACAGCTAAAGGAGACTGAGCATGCAGAGGTTTGTGGAGGCAGATTACTACGAGCTGGACTGGTATTATGAAGAGTGTGCTGACGGTAAGACCATACAGATAAATCCTGTTTGCTGCCAGTATAGAGGGAGAGTGAGGGAAAAGATTACCCATGTAATTTATAGGTAAAACAAAATCACTTCAGCACCATTTTACATTTCATAACATAGTGAAACTTCAGAGTAGCTTTCACGAACAAGTGGAACAAGTGATGAAGGTGACATTCATCTCATGTTATTTCCCCTGCATCCTAGACCAGGCATGTAACTGTCTAAGGATTAAAGGATTAGTTTACCCAAAAGGGGAAATTCTGTTATGATTTCCCTGAAGTATGGCTTTATTTCTTCTGTGGAACACAAAGATAAAATTTTTAAGAATGTTGACGCTGTTTTTGTCTATACATTAAAAGTGGAGGACTGAGGCTGTCAGTCACTAACAATACACCTAACATTTATGGTGTTTCAAGTAGGAAAGAAACTCATATGGTTTGAGACAATATAAATATGAGTAAATGACTTTTGGGTGAGCTATCCCTTTAATGGTAGTTTATGTGCATTTCTGTACATAAACTACAAGGTTTTTGACATTTCTGACCTAAACTTTTAAGCAGTATGGAATGTCATTTGGTTTATGGAAATTATTAAAGTCATTATAAGTGTTACACATTGGGCTACTTATTAGTCTTCCAGTAACCAGGACATTCATTTGCTTGTCACGTGTACCTTCTTGCAGAACAGCAGTAAAATAATGTTCTTCACACTAAACTGAACACAGAATTTACCTATGCTCTGCTCATTAAATCAGTATGTTAACTGATCAGTATGTTAACTGATGTTAACATTTTTCTGATCTGAGATCACTGTCACCAATGGAAAGCTACTGTCATCAATGGCATGCATGCTCATGTGTTGACATTATGTCATGCACACAGGCTGTTTCATGATCAGCAGGTGAGTCTGTGATGAGCAATGCCTGTTGGATGTTTTATTGGGTTCCGATGGCTGATCACAGATCAGTAATACTCCACCTTTGAATGTTGTATACCGCTGTACATAAAAACTGCATTGTTCTGGTTCCTGTGTTTTACTGCTATGTTTTTAATTCCTTTGTGCTATGCAAATTTAAATAACAAGTTCTTTGGAAGTTATTTAGCATATGTTTTGGTTATTTGGTTTTATTGGGTCTATAAAAAGGTTTATGAATGTTTCAATGTTATCTCATCACCAAAAAGTGCCAAATAGTGAAATAGCTTTTACAACCCAAAATAGAAACGCATAAAGCAGTCAGAGAGGTGAATAATTTTAATAGAATTTAAAGACAAGCCTACTTGTTTTCAAACACTCTGACTGTTGTGAATACTGAAATCCCTCAAGCTGACAGTGTAGTGTCATGGAGTATTCAGTAGGTGACATGCAGAGGCAGATTGAATGAACACGATAAATTGTTGACTAGATAAGAGTTGATGGGGCTGATCTGTCTGTTATTTACCCCGTGACTAATGTTTTATTATGATCATAACATCTAAACAGCCCATTACCTCTGAAGCGGAACCAATCTGTCAGCTGAAGGATTGGTAAAGCAGAATATAATAAGATCTATTTTTATATGATTTTTTGATTAGATAAATTTATCAGATTATATATTTTTCGGTTTTGTCATCTAACTGTTTTACAAACATGATCCAGACCACATCTAAATGATCAAATCAGATTTTAAGTAGTTTGTTGCACAATTCGGGACACGCCATGTATGAAATGTCATATAAAGTGCACAATATTCAGCTTTTTCTGAGTATACTTATTTTTGCTCAATCTTTCCTCATGTAGGGATCTGTGACATTCACAGTGAGTCAGAAGTTTCAGACATATAAAAATCTCTGCTTCTTGTGTTCTGCTTCTATGCACTTTGGTAGTTCAGCACCATGGCAAAGTTTTTTTTGGTCTCTGAAAGCTACTCTCAGTTGTTGCTTTCTTGGCAACATGCTGTCACTTACACGATCACTACAGCAACCAATGTATATACACCACATATTGCCTGTACTGTCTAAACAAACAGATCTGAGTGCAGTGTAAACATACCCTGAGTGTACGTATTTATGTAATATGTTGGAGTGGTAATGTAGAAATGGGGCTGTTTTTTGTTGACCCACATTCTGTGTTGTGGTTTGGGTCTCTAGCTCTGCCACACAGAATATTGATGACTACAGGTGTGGCGGGGGGTGGAATTCAACACACACTCACATACACACACATTCGGATTTGGTTTTATATAATAGTTAGAATATCTTTAATACTTTTGTTTTCATACCAGGCTAATGATATTTTCCATCCCCTAACACTGTTGACATTATTGGATATAAAGTAAAACATCATTTGTCTTATTTATGAGCCTTGTGTACTGGCGAGGACAATCTTAAAGGTCCCCACAAGTTAGTTTTACTATATTTATGAGGACATTTTAAAATTAGTCCTTTGAGTATAGCCATCCCAACCCCACACAAAGAAGTGCACACTACTTTTATTTCCTATTATTCCTGTTCTCCTTTTGCATTTCATATCCTCATTCTCAGTTTTTCTTGCCCTCTTAGAGTTTTCCCAACTTCCCTCTTTTTCCCTATTACATCTGTTGTTTCCTGATTTTCCATGGCAGTAAAGCACAAAGACTCAGCCATCATAAAGTTAAACACAATAGAAAACACCCGCCTCCTTCACGATCATTGTGCCAACCCATTCCAGCCTCGATTATATTGTGCTTCCATAGAAATTACGTTTTTCAAGAAACAACCTAGAACCACCAACAGGAAGTTCCAATGAGCAACAATGATTGCGTTCCAATTAAATGGACAAAAAGTAACAATGAAAAATGATGACTCAAGAAACCCAGACTTGTTTTTTTGTAAATGTATGAAAAGTGTGACATTGTTAGAGGAGGCAGAGCTGTGTGTTAGTGTGCAGTTATCAAACTTCACATTTACATTATCATTTTAGGTTTGGCTGTTCTAGTTTAAGGGTTGAAGTTAATTCAATATCAGACTCAGCTTTGTGCTTTCATGAGAAATTCATGAGAATAGTTTAAAAAATAATAGTTTTAATAATAACATTTAATAATAGGGTGACTCCACAAAAACACGTCCACGTCAAAAAACACATCCACAAAAACATGTCCATTATATTTTGCCCCAAAACTTAAGAAACCATAAAGAAAAATGATTTCAATAAGTACTACTAATATGTATAAATACTTTACAGTGATGGTTTTGGTGGTGATGTGCTTTGTAACAGGCGTGTCTTCCTCTGACTTTTTTGTGTTCTCATGTTGTGTTCATTAGTTCATTTAGTTTAATTGTCCCTGCTTATTAATTATTGTTTTATAATGTTTGTATTCAGCATGGTTATGTAAAATCTATTCACCCGGAAAAATGCACATGTACAAGCTCCACCCAGTCAGCAGGTGTTTTCAAACACAACTCACACCTTGATAGGTTTATATGGTGCGTCAGTGGAAAGTACCATTCTGTCTTCTGAGGTGGGGCAGATTTTTTCTTTGGTTGAAAACATTTTGATTAAAAAACATTTAATCCAAGTTTAGCTCACAGTGTTTAAATCCGACACACATATAATTGATCCACAGAAAAATGTAGTAATGGTATTATTACTATGTGTAAATGACACCACCACTGTTTGTTATCTTAGTGGTCGTGGCCAAGCATGAGTGTAAGTATTTAGGTAGGTGTGTGTCAGACAATATCTGATCTGTTAAGCTTCCACCCATCATCACAGTCTCACTCATGGCACTGTACCTGACACAGCTGAGCCTGCCTGGGCGTCACTAGCCCAGTGGTAGAATGGCATTGCCTCCTGATCGCTCAGATGAGGAGTACTTTGAGTTTGACTCTTCATCAGAGATACTGAAACTATCTCCCTTATCTTACTTTAGCTCAAACGATGAAGATGTGGAGGGGTATACACTGGAGGAAGGTACAGTACCTGAGCCTTCTGATCTAAGTATTGTTCTCTTGTTAAAAGTCAGTGTCCTAAGGAGACTGTTTTTATTGTTAAATCAAGTAACCATACTTACGTGAAGGTGTCTTTTATTGTAAATATTCACATACAAACCGTTTTTTTTTTCCTTGGCTGGTGATGACATACCCTGCTCGGACATTTAAAAATATATACATCAGTTCCCCTTCTGCCATTGTTCGTTTTTAGGTTTCTCTTTCTCACTTTTTAGTGCAACGTATCAGGCATGAGGGCAAACACAGCCTTTTATGTTAGAACAGTGTGTTAGTGTCATGGAAAAAAAATTGTTACACATTTTTAATTCTTACATTTTTATTGTATTAGCATAGTAGGAAGATGGCATACTATGTACTATCACTGTAAAATATGATTTAGCTGTGAATGTGACTTATTGATGTCATACTTGGATTTAGCATAAATATAAAATGCTTAGGGACAGACAAAGTTGATCATATCAAAATTGCAAGGCCCATCACAAGCGTACATTACAAACATGCCAATGAATAACTGTCATAGTACAGTAACTGAGTGAAAATTAATCAGGTATAGGAAAAATATAATATACAATAAATATAATTTAGCTTTTAATGTGGCTAATTGAGATTATGGCATATTGTTTGACTTTATTATACATTTAAAAAGCAAGACAGGGCACATAGTTGATCATAACAACATTGCATGACATTCTTACATTGCTATGCATCCCAGCCTGCATTGCAGCTATGCCATTGAATTTTTCTCTTCTTTTATGTTTTTCACATAAATTTATTATTATCTATAGGGGCATTCTGAAGAACTGTTTGAGTAACATTTAGTAAGATCTTTGGTGTAGCCTTTTTATAAAATGCATTGTAAGGGTATTCTTATTAAACAATATAATCAGCAGTAAGCAACTATAAAAAGAGTGCAATGTTTATTAGAAATCATTAGAAACACATATAATGCACTAACAATGTATTTATAGTGTATTATATACTGTATACAGGCTTGATATAAAAAAAAAAGCACTATTGAAAAACTCATGTTTATTTTTTTTATAAATGTTCAAATTATGTGTTTATAAGTCCTGTGGGTGTTTATTTCAGGATGACAGAAGTCACCTTCATTAACACACTAAATAAGACGTGGGAGATTTTAATACCTGTCTGTGTTCTTTAATACCTGTCAGGTTTAAACTGTGGGAACAGTCATTTATGTGCATTGAAAGCTGTTCTGTGTTCGTTTGGTTTTAGTTTGTTTTGTTCAGTGGTGTTCAGTGTCATGGTTCTGGGGGTAACTGGTCAATGCTGGACAGAATCACTTGTTAGAGTGTGAACACATCGCACTGGGAGCTTAGACCACCAGCATGTGTTAGTAGTCTAACACGATCATAGATGAGTGATTATCCATGCAAATAAATAACCACATAACACGGTAGTTAATTTGTGATTGGTCACCATTGTACTGTGAAAGGTGATATGATTCCCTCATACATTGTTGTTTTGAGATGTTAATTGGGCCCGCATAAAATGATAGAACATTGGGACTGTGCAAACCATGCCACATATAGTACAGTACAAATATACAAACAAAGGTTTGGACATGCCTGCTTATTTTTTATTATTGCTATCTTATATTTTAGTTCCCCCGAAGTAGCCAGAATTTGCCTAGATTACAGTTCTGCACAGCCTTTGCATTCTCTTAACAAACTTCATGAGGTGCATGGAACACCTGTTGTGTTAAAAGAGTTCTCAAGTGCTGTGTGCTTGACACATTCAGTTAAAGGAATTCACATAGTAATTTTGCCTTCAAACATAATTTTAAATGTTGAAGTCTTGGATCCAAAGGTTTTTATGATCATGACAAACATAACTTCAGTCTAGTGTGTCTAAAGTTTGGCCTGTGTAGTGTAAATACAAGATGGTCTGTACACATGGCATGTAAATACAGCTTGAAAACACTTAAATACCTCTGATCCTAATCCTGATCATATCTTTTTATCTGGATTTTAAATATCATAGATAGCTACTATCAAGTGGGACTGTAATTTATAATGTTTATGACTGTAATGATTTGCAATGAACACTGTAGGTCTTTATAACTTCTGATGGTTAATTTATTATTTATACTCTATTGTTGTCTGATTCGTGCAGACTTTGTTCTGTTTTCATGTGTGTCCAGGGCAACATTTGCTCTCAGTTTATGCCAACTCATCTAGGTGAGAATGAAATCACTCCATCACACTGTGGCTGAACTTTGAAATGTATTGAGAAGGTCATTGAGTCATATCCTATCAGCAAATGTGACAGCTAATAGCTAATCAGCTAATAGTCCAGGTCAAGTGAAGTGTTGAGTTTAACCTCATGAAAGTACCAGTGAACCCTGTTGAAATGTCCAGCTGTATGTTCTAAATCAAATACATGAAACCCTGACCAAATAATAACACGTAAAATGTTCTGTATTATTGCCTGCATTGGCGTTAATTGCAGGAAACAGCTCTGTTTGAGTTGGTGTTTCTGCTGTTTGTACAGTAGGGCTGGGCAGTATGCAGAGTTTGTAAGATATATCGATATCTTTTTATAAAGATATCGATGAGAGGATGAGGCAATGATCATTTTTAGTTCCTCAGTAGTTTGATGTTACAAATGCATCAAATTATGTGGGGGGGAAGTGGTGAGTGCATAATCTAAATTGTCCTTATTTACATATATAGTTTTAATTTATAGATTTTTTTAATAATTTATATTTTAATTTAATATAAACATGATTTATATTAAGGGGTGTGTCCATATCGTCCAGCCTTATCTGACTGGAATGTTTCTCTGTGGTTTATAGTTAGGTGTTAGATTCAGTTGCAGAGAGCACACTCTCACACTCCACTCTGTGTGGTGCATATGTAAATGTCTGCTTTGCATTTGATTTTACATTGAACTCTAAGAGTTCTTGTAGTTACCTAATATTGCTTTACACAGGAAGAGTTTTAAGCATTATGATTTTCTGTAGTGTCATAGTACCATTCCTTATCAGCGGTTCTGCTCTTCCTATCTAAAATGTAGTGTGTAATTGTGCAAAATTGCAGTGTTTATGTTATGTTATGTTTATGTTTATGCTTAATATGCCAAGTCAGCTATAGCTACAGAAATTACAATGTTAATATAATATGCCTTGCTTAATATGCTAGCTAAATGCTTAGCTAAAATTTTTTTAATTTTTTAGCTAAGTTTGCCTTGCTTTTGCCTAGCAATCTCAGAGCAGTTTTTTGGACTCAGTGGGAATTATATGATGCATATATTCACAGTATGTTTATATCTATTAAAGTTATTTCAACAAATTGTATAGGAGTCAAATAATGTGTGGCCTATTGAGTTAAACATGCCTTGTTTGAGAGAAGCTGTTGGGTGTGACTTCAATCAATAAACTATTTTTTAAGTGAAAGAATGTGATAATGGTAATATTTATGGTTTATGGTTGATCTCTGTTGGGGTCAGCACAACACAGAAGAAGATAAGCAGTGACTTGCAGAAAAGACTTGCAGAGTCGAGAATTTGATTGTATCAACAATGTCCTCTAATAGAACAGAAGAATTTCAAGAGTTTGAGTTTGTATTAGTACTTATAAAACGTTTTTTCTAGTCCTTGACTCTAATTCTGCTGTATTAGTTGTATGGTTGGAATGACAATAAAGTGCATTTTGACTTTTACTTAATCATGATAAAACACAGCTATGACCAGTCCATCCAAGAATTCTGTATATCACTCTGCAGCACCCTTAACAACCTTAGCAATGCAACCTTTGCAACATAAACATGAAGATAAACGTAAGAGCTGAGTTGTTTCTTGAGCTCCATGCAGTGATGCATATGACACATATACATTCTGTTGCTGTTTTCAGTCAATCAGGGACTGTTTTTGTCCATCAGAATGAAGACCTTTAGTGATTTTACTTAATGAAAGTTACATTTATTGTGTGGTAACCGTTTCATTAAACAATAAGGTACTCGAGACTAATGCTGTATTGTGAATAAGTCACGGCTGAAGGGTGACTCAGCTTCACGTCGTGCCTAACAACAGCCTTCAGCTGTGACTTATTCAGGATATAGCACAACCTTACATAATTATATACACTGATTTATGAATCATTCTGTTGTCACTGACTTATTAACCAATTTACGACTCTTTCGTTTAATTTCATTTGGACCTTTTGAACTAATCTCAAAGTGTATCAGAATTATATGTAACTCCTATCATATTGATGTGTCCCAATACATTTGTTATTAATGCCACTGTAACTTTTTACTGTGTTTCTCATTGTTGCCTGATCTTTTTGTTATCCATTGACTTGTATTTGCTGTTTTTGCTTTCTGGACTAATTTTTAAATAAAGTGCTATTCATATTTTTGTAATACTCTGTTCCCACAGTTCTGTGTGCTGATCGTGTGGGCCAGATGACTAAAACATATAATGACATAGACGCTGTGACACGTCTATTGGAAGAGGTAAGCTATGGGAGTGGGTGGATGGGCCAGTGTCATTTAAAAACAAACACATTGGGTTTAAAGTGTGTCCTACATGCTGTAATCTAGGTCTTGTATAACACTTTCGTTACAAAAGTATTATTTTCTTGATAAAATAATGTTTTTCTTCTAAATGTTTGTCTTTATTAAGAGATGGTTAGTTAGTGTGAATTTGTGATGTGTCTGTTTTGGATCCACGTTGATAAAAAGTGCTATAATCTTTTTAAATTTAAATATGAAATACTGGTAATTAAAAATTTAATATTTGAAGGTCATAGATGCCCTTATGCATTTGTTATTTGTTGTTGATAATCATGCTTTTGCCTCATATAAAGTTCCTGCAATCAAATTTGATGATTTTCTTTGCCCTGTATTTAATCTACTCTATATGTAGATATGGTTTTAATAAATATTTGCAGTGCATTGTGAGCTAAATGGCTAAACAAAAAACTCATAGGGTTACTTCTTTTGTCTGTGTCCATTTAGAAAGAGCGAGATTTGGAGTTGGCGGCACGTATCGGTCAGTCTTTGCTGAAGAAGAACAAAACTCTGAGTGAGAGAAACTCTTTTCTGGAGGAGCAGGTGGAGCAAATACGAGAGGAGGTGAGGGGAGAAAACACGTGGAACAAGAAAACAGTTTGTTGATCTTTTCTTGTTGGGTTATTTGTTTATTTCCTCAAAAAAGCTGTGGAAACCTTTACTTTGTTCATATAAATATTCGTATAAATGTTCAATTAGATCAAAGTACAACGTGGAGCAATGTTTTTGTTTAACATTTTGAAACATTCCCATACTGCAGACTTTATACACAGTATGAAATTAATGTGTATATAAAGTATATTGTTTCAAGTATACAGTGTTTTTATGTAAATTTTGACCTTGTGGGAACATTTTTAGGTCCCCATAATGAAACAAGCTTAAATCTTACAGAAAGATTTTCTGTGAGGGTTAGGTTTAGGGGTAGGGTTAGTTTAGAGGGATTAAATATGCAGTTGGCACAGTATGAAAACCATTACGCCTATGGAATTTCCCCATAAAACATGAAAACCTTACATATGTGTATGTGGAGGGGTTACTTTACTATATATTGGGAAATTTGTACCCAAAGGTTAGCGAAACCTGACAAATCTAAGCAAAACCGATTTTTGGACCTGGCCTCGTTTGTAAAAACACTGTAAAAATATCGCAAATAAAGTTTCTTTAAAATTATAAAAATGCAGAAAGTTTTCTGTATCAGATAAAAGCAGATAGATAGATGTGTATAAAAGCAGTAGAAGTCTATGGAATGTCCCTATTTAAATAGATATGTAAATGTGTGTAGGTGTCTCAGCTGCGTCATGATCTCTCGATGAAGGACGAGCTCCTGCAGTTCTACACCAATGCTGCTGAAGAGAGTGATGGAGATTCGGCTTCTGCCACACCGTGAGTCCATTTTACTTCTGCGCCATTTCTGTGTAACTCTGTATTAAACTCTGGTGCTTAAAGGGAAAGTGTGGCAGTTTTCTTGATGTTCAAATAATGCATCTCATTCGGTACGTCTGTGATTTTTCTTTGCAGTATTCGTCGAAATGACTCGTCTCTCACAGTGCCAAATTATCTCCCTCTGGATTCACTGCAGAAGAAACTTAAGGACCTAGAGGAAGAGAACATCGGCCTCCGATCAGAGGTATAGACTGACCTAGCACCAGTGAACAGAGCCCAGAGTGAATGCCTGTATTCTTATCACATCCAGTCTCCTCCTCAGACACCACACACACAGATCAGTCACTGCCCAATCACTGATTGTCTGATTCTTAAATCTTACTTGATGTGGCAAACTCAAATCTGATTGGCTGGTTTTAAGCAACCTTAAGTATAAGGACAAAACAGGTTTTCTTTATCAGTCCATAGAAAGACATGTTTACAAAGTTCTAGATTTATACCGAGTGATTTTGAGGAGAAAATAATCATATAATATTTTATAGTTTGCCAGGTCAGAGAAATTCATTCAAAATGAAAAGAACAGTAGCTAGTTTACTAGATATCTACAGTAAATTTGTGTAATGACATTATGTCTGTCATTATCTGTACTTATTGCTTTAGGACATTCAGACATTCTTATCACAAATTCTTTCAATTTTTGACCGTCAAGCCATTGATTGTTTCCTCACATTGATTAATTATTGTGGTTATTGTGATCTGTTTCAGATAAACCTGCTCTAAAATGCCACCTAAAAACTGTGGTTGGTTGTGTCACGTCTATCAAATGATCATTTCCTGTATAAGTGGGTGGTTTTCCTGCTAGAATATGGTGCACTGTGATTTCATTTCTTATGCTGTTAGTCAAAGGTCTGACTACGTGACTGACTACACAGTCGCTTCCCTCTTCCTACAGATGGGTTTGCTTTATATCAGTGAATCAATAATGGAAAACAGTTGTTCAGTCTGCACACATTCAGAACAGCATCCAGTCAAAATAATCAGGGTTTCAAATGATCAGCATATCAAATATCAAAGACCAACACAATATATACCCAGCTTCATTCTTTGGTGAAATACATGTCTGCTATCTGTGGCCTTTAGTGAAATAAGCTGTAACTATAGCTATAGAACATATGTTTATACTGTATACATGTTGTATACCGTTTATACTGTATGCACAAGTTGCACAAAATGTATGTACATGTAGAAGGTGAAAGGGCATATTTAAAGGGGAAATTTTTTTAATTTTTATTCCACGTAGTTTCCCAGTTAATAGGAGTTCAACATTTTTGTATAATACGTAGAACATGATTAGAAAAATGTTTAAAAATTTTTTACTTGCAAAAGTAATTTCAAACAGAAATGTACAATAATATTAAACTCTCTTTCTTACTGTATGACCCCTCTTGCTGTAACAGTAGGTAACGTTTGTCAGGCATTTGACCTCAGCGCAGGGATGGAATTCCACACTTAACGAAACATTCACACCATTTTATGGCTCTTGTAACAGTGTTAGATGGTGACTTCACGGTTTTGTATGTCTTTGCTGTAGATTCAATTTACCCGTGATTGTATTGTTCTAAAACTTGACACTTTAGGCACAACCTGTCTCGACTCCCAACAGGAGCCCTTAGACAAAGGAGTGGCTTTGTAAAACTATGCCAGCATTGTTTTTACAGATTATTCATTAATGTTTGTATGCGTGTGTGTTTCTAGGCAAATCACCTGGAGACAGAGACCATCTCATATGAAGAGAAAGAGCAACAGCTTGTAAATGACTGTGTTAAAGAGCTCAGTGAGTAGATCACATTCCCTCCCAATGTAAACAGATACTCACTACCGTTCATTCTACACTGCCTGAATTCATACATGCGTGTCTGTTTATATATCTTGTTCAACGTTGTAGTAAAACAAGAAGTTGTAGGTAATGACCTAAATTGCAAATAAGAAAATAGATTAATCTATAACTTAATCTATAAATCTGTCTTTATGTGGCCTTTACAGATGAAATACATCTCTTTCCTACAGGAGATGCTAACTTACAGATTTCCACCATTGCGGAGGAGTTGGCTAAGAAAACGGAGGATGCCTCCCGGCAGCAGGAAGAGATCACACACCTTCTCTCTCAGATCGTGGACATGCAGAAAAAAGCCAAATGTGTGAGTTCTCCTCACCGTGTAGATGATTGTTATATGACTAACTGGAATACTTCATTCTGATTGGTTGAGCAAATTTTTTGTATAATCACCTTTGAACAGTACAATTCAAACAAGCCATTTCTACTTAGCTGTGCTAGTTTAGAAACAGTTTGAGGTTTAGGAGATGGGACACTCTCTTGGATAAATATGGTGGCATTAACATACAGACAGTATTACAGATTCTGGACTTTCCTCATTAAAGCAGAAAGTAGCTGTGTCTGTATGTTTGTGTACATAGATACTTAGCTGCCTGGGGTCGTCATCAAGTTTACATGTCAAGTTAACTCGTGTTAACTCAAGTTAACTCTAGTAACTTGTGTAAAGAGACTAGAAACTAGCCAAAGCCTTTCGTATAACTCATCTCTCTCTTCCTTCTACAATAATTTACATTTATTACTGAAGTTCAAATATGAACTGAAATCAGTATTTAATTGTAATGTATTCATTTATTGGTGAGATAAGTAAGATCATTACAGTCAGTTAATCATTATTGCAAAATGAAGCCACTGTCCTGATCTACACTACAGTGAATGGGCATTATCTTATATGTATGTATCTTGGTTGGGCCATGTGAGTTACAAGAATTACAAAAATGTCTATGTATTATTGTGCAATGTTTGTTTTTTTACAGTATGCACTTGAAAATGAAGAGCTCACTCAGCATCTTGGAGCTGCTAAAGATGCCCAAAGAGCCCTAACAGCAGAGGTAACACACATACACTTCCAAATACACAACAACTCTCTCTGCTTACACTATATACACAATCACTTCAACTCAACAGCTTCATATAACACTTGAGGACAAATATGGGTGTGTATTGTCCTTTGCCTTGTTTGGATTATATAAATTTTCCACCACTAATTGATTAGATTTCAGTGCTGGTTTTACCTGCTGTATCAGTATTTCTCTGTATCTCTCTCTAGCTGAGGGAGCTGGAGGACAAGTATGCTGAGTGTATGGAGATGCTTCACGAAGCTCAAGAGGAACTGAAGAACTTCAGGAATAAGACAGTGCCTCTCAGTACACCAAGACGATTCCATTCGCTCGGCCTTTTTCCCTTGGTGAGATACAAATTGCCAAACTATTGAATGGATAAATTATGAATATGTCAGGGTCACGGGGAACAAACCCAGTCGCAGACAGTGATAACAGAAAAAGTCTTTATTTAGATAAACAGAACAGAACAAGAACCCGTGAGTGGGCAAAACGAGAAACAATTCAGGCATTTAAATAGAACTAAAAATACCTCCACAACCAGGGCAAAAAAAAGAAACTAGATCGGAAAACACGGAGAAACAAACAGGGTAAAAAAAACACGGCAAGGCAAGACAGGGCTGGAAACGTCAGCAATAAAGAAACAAGGGGGCGGGGCCAAGACACACGGGCGGAGAGCACATGGCGAATGTAAACAAAACAGAGGCCATGTGCTTCCACAAGGAACAAGGACTAACTTTTTTGTATCCCTCAAAGGAATGCACTTAATGGAATGCACTCATCTGGTTTGATGATTTAACCAGGAATATTGTCAATATTATGACTGCCAAATCAAAAATTAAAATGAGTTTCTGTGTGTGTGTGCATGTGTGACAGGACTCTTTAGCAGCTGAAATTGAAGGTACCATGAGGAAAGAGATTCAGATGTCTGATCCAGAAGTAGAGGAGCAAAGGTGTGTTTGGGTGTGATTTCCCTGTTTCATATCGGAGTCAGTTTCATTTTAAATAACAAAAAGCAAAGTCATTAGGATTAATGAGTGCTTGTCTGTATTAAATATTTACATTTAGATATGTTCCCCAGACAGAACAAATACAAAAAAAAATCTGTATGTCTCTGCATGTTACATCTCTGCATGTACTGTATGTCCAGAGGTTGTCTGTTATGCACGTTTATTATTTTTTTAATATATAATTTTTTTCAGGTTGCACCCAAAGCGTGTATTTCAGACAGTGCGTAACGTCAATCAGATGGTTCAGCAGCGCTCCTTGGGCCCCTCCCCCTTGAACATCCCGGGGTCCAATCAGATGTCCTGTATGACCTCCAGGAGGTCAAGCTGTCTGAGCACACCCAGATCAAGCATGTACGGAGGGGACGGAGGAGAGATGGACAACAGAACCAACAGTCTGCTGCTGGACACCCAGTCAGATGGGTAAGGGCCTTATGACTTACATTTACATTTAATAATATTTTTCTAAAACTGAAAAATATTTCCTTTTATTTAGGTTGTAGTTGGTCTGTAGTCATTATAATTAGCTTTATTTAACAGTCGATATCTGTGGTATATCCTTATTTAGATATGTAAGTGGACGTATGTGTTGTTCAGGTTTTTCTTTATTGTGGGCTTCAAATTTTTCAATAAGCCTAGTAAAACCTCAAATCACCTACATTGTGGGGACTAGCACGGTAGAAAACATCTTAATAATGATACTACTGTAAATGTCCTCAAGAAAATCTAAAAATGCTAAATAGTTTGTGTAAGGGTTTAGGGGTCCACAGTTTAACAGGTCAACAGGTTTGTGCGGGGGTGAGGTCTCAGGGTAGGGTAAATATAGTAAATATCATCTTATTAAATAGTAAATATCATCTTATTAAAAAGCCATTTTGTCTATAATTTTGACTTATATTTTGTCTTTCCTACTAATACTTCTAAAATTAGTGTTTAAGTGGAAAAATGTTCTGGGCATGTTTCTCGTCTTTAGCAGTACAGACCACAGAGCAAGCTGTCGCCTGATTGCGTTATTTGTTTTTTTTTTGTGTCCAGCTCCAATGACTCCAACCGTAAGCCTGGCACGCCTGGCACTCCAGGGTCACGTGACCTGGAGGCAGCACTTCGTCGTCTTTCTCTTCGCCGGGACAACTATCTGATTGAGCGCCGTTTTTTTGAGGAGGAGCAAGAGCGTAAGCTCAACGCCCTGGCAGAGGTGAAGAGCCAGCTGTATGAGGGAGGTGAAGATGGAGGTCCTCTAACTCCAGCCGAGAGCATCATGTCTCTCGGAACCCTGCACTCAGTTTATTCCATCTACAGCACGCGATCCTACCTGCCTGAGAAACTGCAAATCGTCAAGCCTTTGGAAGGTGATCGAGTCAAACCCCGCCCATTTATCTTCTTTCTGGTAGATGTTCTGTGGACCCTCATGCACAACAGTGCTGAGGACCTGTCTACACAACACTCCTTCTATTTCAGACACACACAGCCTCGCTGCTGGTTTGAGATTTAGGCACACACACACACACACACACACACACACATACATACTTGTATATGTTGTTTACAAGGACACTCCATATACGTAATGATTTTTATAAACCATGTTTAGATTGTTGTACACATGTCATTATACACATTTGTGTCCTTGTAAACCATATATACCAGTACACACACACACTGCCAGTAAATATACAAGTTTGGTATTCTGTTAGTAAACTTGTTGCAATTTAACATCAAAGTTTGTTAAGTGTAAAGGTCCCAAAAAAACACTATACTTTCTACAAATTTAAACTATAAATTTAAAAAGCAATTTTAAAAGAGTTTAGTTTGTGTTTTCCCTGGGAATTGAACCTATGACCTTGGCATTGCTAGCATCATGTTTTACCAGTTCAGCAATGGTGAGACAAAGTTATCAGAAATAACTTTGCCGTGCATGTTTCTCATGCTGAAAATTAACATTTTGTTTGAATAGGTCTTAATCTGTAAGATTAAAGTGAGTGCAAAATTGCCTACAATGCCCTTATTGATACATATTTATTTTTTGTAGAGACTCTTCAGATATTTTAACATGTTTTAAAATGTTTAAATTTAGGTAGTGCAATAAAATGAAAAAGCTAATCACCCCACGCTGGGGATAATTAATGACCTCTCCAGTGACCCTTGCTGGTTGACCTGAATGTGAATAATCAAAGCAGTCTCACTGACTCAAACAGTAAACCCATTCTTTAAATTAAAGGAAAGGCAGGAACCCAAAAGCATGTTAAGTTTCAGTCTGAAATCAGTTTTCTCCTGAGAATTATTATTATTATACATGTCTCTCCCTGACATTTCCACTTTTTTATTTATCCTGTCGTCTTTGTTTTTAGTTTGTGTGTTTAAGTTCTTGCTTTGTTTTCCCGCCTTTTTGTCTTTTTTGTGTGTTTATAGCTCTGTAATAAACACAACTTTAATTTCTCCCCTCTTCTTTTTCTCTTTCTTTGCTTTAGTCTGTCCATAACACAAACATCACAGATTTTCTTATATACTAGCAGTCAATAGTGTGGACACATAGTTAATAGTTAATATATGTTTCTCATCATTTTAAAAATATATTGATCTGAAGGCTTAAATGCCTTAAATATAAACATAAAAACAACAATATATGTTTTTATGAAATTAACTAATTCATATTAAAGTCGCAATATGTACTATGTATTTTTTATATTAAAGCATCCAAAAATCACTTACACAGTGTTACATATTTTGTTCAATTGTGTACTTGCATTATTTGAAAATTCAGAGAAATTCACAATTTTAAGTAGTGCACTGTCCCTTGTTGCTTGTCAATGACATAATATCTGTGTTAACCCAGGTTTCTGCTTGTACTGCAGTAGAAACCATGGCAATACAGTGACTTGTGATAAAAGTAGTAGTTGTAGCGTCTACCACGCCACTCTGTTGTTGGTTCGTACAGTCATCACAGACCACAATTATTCCTTATTTTTTGCAGCAGTTTTTGTTGTCAAAAATAACTCCAAGAAATATAAACATATGGTGAATTAAATGACCCAAGAACACAAGAAATTAAACGAGAATCAATATCAATTATTTGCTAGCTTATACATAAATAGTAAATCAGTTTATTTGCAAATGCTGTGGGTACGTTCAAATGTACTTTCAGTATGATTGTTTTGAAAACTTAAAACTGTGCTGTTACCCCTTATTCAATTTGATAAAGTGACATGTACTTGTAGCATTTAACATTACATTACTTGTGGCTAATTCATTATAATGAAATCAAATTATGTGATGAAATGTATCAGTTATAAAACTTTATTTAATTATCTCTTTCATGAACACGATTTGTTAGTCCTATCAGATTGGTATCCATCAACAGTGGAGATAAGAATGCTTTGTCAACATCATTGATTTGCGCCTCAGTAATTGTTTAGAATTAGTAACCTCTAGCGGCAAAATTACATATTGTGCCTTTAAGTAATATAACTAAATGATTTTAATTTAAAATATATATGCACACAGCATATCCAGCATTCAAGGAAACTTTTTCAATATCCCAGGATGCACCTAATGTAGTTGCAGGCAAAGAAACTTAAATATATAAATTCATAATTGTCTACAATTCCTATAATTCTACTTGTGTCATGTAATAATTTAGATTTTATTAGTATTAAATCTTATAGTAATAATAAAATAACTCACTTATCATTTTTATTTTAACTTACTAAATATATATAGACTACATACTACATTCTAGGAAACATCTGAATAATTAATTTTCAATGTGATTGTGCTCTTTTTTAAACCCTTTTCTTATGTTAAAAATGTATTTGTTCACCTCAATATTTATATCAACATTTATAACAATTTCCCCTTACTGAACATACCTTAAACAATGCTGATTTGGGATTATTTTATCAGCATGAAATAATTATAATTATGGCATAATTGTTTTGCACCATAGGCAGATCTCGCAGTGGAGAGAAGCTGAAATACCACAAGTAATAGAGTTAGGACATGCATTTAAATGCAATGAAGTTCTAAAGGCTCATGAATACATTTAAATGGCTAGTTTCTGTTGAATATTAACAGGTGTTCATTTGAAATGTGTCAGTTTGAATTGAGTTGTGTCCTTGTATGGAGCTCTTTTGTGTTTTTTAAAAGGACTGTAATCTAATCTCTTCTCTCTCTCTCCCTCTTTTCTCCACTCAGGTTCGGCCACACTGCATGCATGGCAGCAGCTGGCACAGCCCCACCTGGGTGGTATTCTGGACACCCGGCCGGGCGTGGTGACCAAAGGCTTCCACCCGTTGGACCTGGACCTGGAAGAAGTGTACCAGTTTACAGATCTGGAGGAAGACGAGCCAGGACAGCATTCCCAATCCAGCATCTCTACCTCTACCCTGGGCTCTCTACCCTGCTCGCCCACTTCCCGACGACCACGTACCAACAATTCAAACAGCCAGGAAGAGCATCTAAGAGAAAATGGAAGGACCCCTGGTGTGGGGCCAGACCGAGTGGAAGCAGGAGATGAGGAGGTCTCATCGGGTGAGAGACCATCGTAACCCCACTAAACCTCCAGGGGGAGGGGGGTGGGATGAAAACATCGTACTAAAAATAGACCAGAGTACCCACAATCTCCTCCTGTTTGTGCATAGCCTCTGAGGATGAGCTGGTTCTCTTCCTGTTCAGCTGCAGCTCGCACACACTCACTGCACGTCAACCACTACCACACCTGTGACAGCAGCTGCCATGTTCTTTTGAGTATAGACATTTTTTAAACCATTTTACCATCATTCTTCTGAAAATCACCTCTTGTTCTTTACCTATGCTGACAAATGAGAATAGACTTTTTTCTAATCCACAGCATAGAGAAAATATACAATAATTGGCGGCTGAGACTTTCTACTTCAGAGCATACTCAGTGCAAACTCAAAAATGTATTATATCCCATGACCAAGCCCAACTCAAGCCAAGCCCAAGTGTTATGTGGTTTAAAATAATAAGGGCATGACTGTAATTTAAGGTGAAATGTCAATGAATATTGGTCTTGTGAGATTTATCACTTTTATAATTAATAATTATCTCTTTTGGGATAATACAGGAGTTATAACAGAAACTCCACCTTAACTTAGCTAGACTTTATTCTCATTCTCAGTACTCATGAAATTCATCCTTTAATTCCTTTTCCCACTCTGGATACTGGATCTCTCTTCCTATCTCCATTTCCATAACACTGCATCACACAATTAAATCTGTGTATATCTGGGGGGAAACAGCATTTATTTACTAAACCTCATGTACCCAGACAAAACCGTATGTAAGATGTACTGTAGGCTACCTAACATCAGCTGGAGGTTAGAGTGTGTTTTTCAGGATTGAGTGTCAGAGCTCTATTTAAAACAGGATTGTGAGCCATAGTCATGTGAATAAACAGACTCTTACGTCACTGGGCAGGGAGTCACATTCACACCTCTCATACACAAACACACTTCACATACTTTTAAAGTCAGGCTTGACAGACATTATCTGGTGCTAATCTGCAGCTAAATTATCTGCAGTTTTGTACACAGTTGACTTACAGACTGAGCGTGCTAGGAAATTAAAGGGACAGTTTACCCAAAACTAAAAATGTCATTCCAAACTTATGTGACCTAAACTTAGCACTCCTTTTTCTAAAATGAAAGTGAAAGGGGACTGGAACTGTCCAGCTCCAAAATTACAAAAACAGAACAGACACTATTGACTATTGAGAATTTTGAAATCTCCCGCAGATGAGAACTGTTATGGTATATAACAACCTAACTCTTAAAAAAAAAAATTTGTGTTCCACGTTAAAAAGCAAGTCATTTCAGGTTGTTTAACAAACATGCGGGTGGGTAAACAATCGTTTGTGTATTAATGTCAAAAATTTCCATTTAATGTGAACTGCCCCTTTAAATCCAGTTTATGTTTCTTTCTGCAGAGAATTACTGCAGATGCCAGCTGCTGCATATAGTTTAATTTTGTTTAAGTTTGTCTGTAATATTGGAATTCATTATTGTTTGATTTGATCTTTCCTCTTTCCCATTATTTTCTCCTTCTGTATGAATCTATTTAAAACTGCATCAGGTTAAGAGACACAACCACTTAATTACCATTTATACAGGACATATTTTGATTTAACAAACATGACTGAAGATCACAATTTGGCTTGCCTATTTTAAGCACAGCAGTAGCTTGTCGTAAGTCACATTACATTGTATTAAGTGTCATTAATCCTGAAGCAGTTTTAACATCCTTTGTGTGTACATATTAGTATGTTGGTGTGTGTGTGTGTGTGTCTGTGTGTGTCTGTGTGTGTCTGTGTGTGTCTGTGTGTGTGTGTCTGTGTGTGTCTGTGTCTGTGTCTGTGTCTGTGTCTGTGTCTGTGTGTGTTGTGTACTGATCGTTGTCTCTCCTCTCTTGCGATCCCCAGTGCATTTCCCTGGTAAATGTATGTCTCACACCAGCTCAACATACACCTTCACTACCTGCCGGATACTTCACCCTACAGATGAACTCACCAGAATCACACCCAGGTAATAGTTTTTCACCACATCATCAATACATCAGTACAGATATTAATTTTCAATTTCAAGTTTGTTTGTAATCTTATTATTCATAATAATTCTCATTAGGTTTACATTTTGTTCAGACCTTTTTACATTTATTTGAATTTTATTTTATTTTGCATAGATTGAATGAGACACTAATATTCCGGGATAAATGCTGTAAATAATTATCCACTTTGTCCACCAGTGCAAACTCTTTAAAAGACTGAGTCAAGCGCATGTAATGGCCACAGAGTGGGTGCTTGTTATTCATTCATTCATTTATCAATCTGAACTGTAAATTGACAAATGAGACTTTGCAGACAAGCACAACTCTTCACAAAAGAAGTCCCCATCAAGTGTGCCATTTGGGTCAGTGTCTATGCTGTTAAGATGTAATTCTCCTGACAGGTGGCTCATCTCTATGGCAGTTAGTACAATTGTACGATTGGCTCTCTCCAGGTCATATGATGAAGATGAGGAGGCGACTCTCTGTCATGTTGTTGTGGTGACAGGCTTAGAACATTCTTACTAAGCAGCGCCCCCTTGGGGTGAGGAGAAATAGCATGACCAGCCTGGTCCTGATTAGGGAACAGTGTCATGGGAGTGTGTTGTTCTTTAACCAAGCTGAAACCACTCAGCTTCAGTCCTGTAGGAGATTTCTTAATCTTATGTTAAATTTCCGTGGAAGACTGTAGAAATGTGTGTAAGCATATAAACATATTTTTGAGGTGCACTCCAAAGTTAGAGTTAGGAATGCTGTTAGTGTAATAATCTGAAATGTGTCAAATCAAACATTCTAACATATAAATATTCTGAGATTTGAGAATATCATCCCATCCATTCTTTATATCATCAGTCTGTTGATCTACTTTTTTTTACAGGATCTCCAAAATTTGGATGCGTAAGCTATGCTTAAAATGTATTAGTCAATTCAAGTTAGATGAAAAAATGTCAAACCTAATGGCAAGTTGTCAGACCAACGATAGCACAAAAACATTTTTCTACCAAAACATTTTGCAAAAAGAGGTTTAAGTTATTAAAATTATAAAACAAAATGGATACTGTTCAGAATTAAGACCAAATGTATTTGGGCCTTTTCTTGTTCAACAAAGTAAGTTCTAAATGAAAAAGTGAAAGCTCTAGCATCCCTTCCCTGCAGGTTTAAGCTTATAGTATATAGTATTTAATGCAGATAAATGCATACAGATTTTTAGACATTTTTAGATATGGCTGAAGTGTCCAAACTTTTGTGGCCAAAAAAAATAAAAAACAATGTCTCAATCAAACTGCCATCTCACTTACCACATTCCCCTAGTGAAGAACATTTGCTGGATTTCGTTTGAATTACTTAGGGCACAACTGGAGTATCTCAGGCTTTGTTAAATCAGGGTGTGAGTTGCCGGCTAAATAACTGCATGGTTTGGCATGCTGTTTAAACAGCTTGATATTACTAACTAATCAAGTTTTTCTTTCTTAGCCTGTTGTCGAGTCCTTCATTGGCTTCCTGTGTGATATCCAACAGCAGTCTGCGTACAACCCCTGGGTCCACCCCATGCACGCCTCGCCGCCTCAGCCTGGCCGAGAGCTTTACTAACCAACGCGACTCCACCAAGACCACCAGTACCTCTCTGGGTCTAGTGTACCTCCTACAGGAGAGAGGTATATCTGCTGCTGTCTATAATCCTCACAGCTGGGACCGGGTGAATCGAGCCCCTGCACAAGACCTCTACTCATCTACAACACACACTAGCACCCCCACTCATCCGGGCTCAGACACCCTTCCTTCCAGCTCTCCAAACTCCCCCAGCAAATCTAAACTCAACAGCCCTGTATTGCCTGTAGACTACAGCCCCTCAGACCCACCCTATGAAACCTTCCTGGCTTCACGTCCAGCCAGCTCTATTCTGAAGGAAGTGCGTGAAGCAGATGAAAGGGCTCGAGCAGATTCGCAGCATCGGACTGAGGTTAGCATGCAGAACCTGCGGCTAGTGGACAAGGTGAAGAGGTTTAGCCTGGCTCCCGGGACACATACACCGGGACCTGTGGTGGGGATCAGAGGGCCAGGACCGCCATTTGGGGCCCACGCTGTGGTGACCTCCCCCATAGCAGGACTGCCAGTGCTGAAATCAGGGATGAGAAGAAACCACAGCTACCCAGCTATGGTTGGGGCTAGTATGGCTATGAAGGGCCTGGGGCCTCCCAGTGAGGATCTGCTATTGGCCCCTGGGCCACACAGACAAACTAGCCTCAGTGAAAAGTGACAATTGGCTCCATGTCGTCCCCCTCAGCAGTGTATCATTCTTGTGACAACTCAACAGTGCCTGTTATGAAAATGTTAATATTTGTATAGATTATTTTGTTATAATGATGTAACAACCTCTTTTTCTTTGTATCTTTCTCTCTTTGTACTGCTGACCAACATACACAGTATAAATTATTCACCAGTGTCATCGTATATTTCAGGCTTTCATCATCTTGAAAATGGAGAAAATGGACATTGCACTTGCTGGCTGTGACTAATGTAGCATGTGAAGAGAGTGGAAAATCAATGCCCCTTGGTCAGAATGTTTTTTATTTAAGCACTTAAGGTCAAAGATGAGTGAGAAAATATATAAATCTGGTCTTCCTAACCCAGCAGTTTTTTTGTTTTTTTTTGCATTTTGATATTTCAAGATTGGTTAGCAAGAGGCTAGCAAGAGCACTGATAGCACTTTAATGCTAATGGTAGCCTAGACAATGATGAACAATGAACAATTAATGCTCTGATTTAAGTTGTTTTAATGGTCATAGCACATTTTTATACCAACCCCCAATTCCCCCTAAAATATATAAAACATGTTTATATTATGTATAGATACTGTTACAGAAGCCTTGCTTCATCTAGTCTAGCCAGTTAAATAACTGCAGCATATTTTTTGTTTCTAAAATGGCTTATTAATGTGCAAAATAGTGTTAATTGCAGTGTAACAAATCAGCTCAATGATATGACTCTTAATAGAGGGTGCTGTTGACATAAATTGGAGGTAATGTGCACATTAGCACACCTTTCTGCTCTGTACTGTACATCCTCTCAGAATTACTTCAAAGTTGACTAACTGAAAGTTTGACTTAAACATTTGA
Organism: Chromobotia macracanthus; assembly: GCA_036877525.1. Classification (NCBI taxonomy): domain Eukaryota; kingdom Metazoa; phylum Chordata; class Actinopteri; order Cypriniformes; family Botiidae; genus Chromobotia; species Chromobotia macracanthus. The sequence continues at coordinate 6,007,839 of JAZGTH010000027.1, read as the reverse complement.
CCATGGGTGCAAGGGCCCTGCATGCAGAAATTGCAAATGCACAGTCTGGACTTGAAACATGTTGCTTTTAATTTGTTGTAATCTGTGTCAGACCAACATTATTTATGTAAGTGTTTGTATGGATGTATATGATTTGGTATGAATATGTGGAACTGCAGTATGGAACACCAGATGGGAAAATTGCACAATTACACATTTTCCCAGGCAAATTATGTGAAGTTTTAGTGACAAAATGTTGTACATCTGTCATGGTTTTAAAGCCTGCTGACTGACATGTGTCATGTGTGAATGATGTAAAGCTTTAAAGATTTCAAGGGTGCAAAAGAAATGAAATCATAGTGCCTTTTATTTTGTTTGTTTATTTTGCATTGGCATAAACATTGTGTGTTGGTGTGTTGACCTAATGGTTTTAACCTAGTTGACAATGCAGATGTAGAATGTAAGATTTGACAGACATTATATTTTTATGTATTGTTGAGGAAGCCCATACTGTTAAAAGTGTATGATACCTGCGAAAATGTGTGTGTGTTTGCATTTAATTACACCTTGACATCTGTTGAGTGTATTTCAGAACCACAGAGGATTCTTACATGACTGAACATTGACTTCAGTGGTGTTTATTTCATCATATTACTGAAAGGATGTTTTACTTATATATTGTAAATGGGAAATATGCAAAGGATTGAAACATGGGAACTTTTTTATAAAAAAAAACAAACCACCTAAGCTAAAAAAATGAAGAAAATAGAAAAGTGATGACAGCTTGTCTGAACACTGTTTAAAATTTTGTTCATGAATTTCAAAAGCTCCCATTTCCCATTTATCAATAAACCAGTTGAAAAAAAATTGTTTGCATTGTCTTTTTTGAGTCCATGGTGTTATAAGTATATAAGTATATTTTATATAAATATAAAGTCCTATTACTTTATAATACATGGATAAGACAAACAAAACTATCCCAATAGATTAGAAAAGAGGGGGAATAGAAGGTCAATGGGATCTAGGGACCAAAATATCATAAAGTCTTGGGGTTGGGCCCTTTTGCCAATAAGCAGCCACTTAACAATGGCCCTAAAACACCCTGCAACTGTATTGCAATGCAATAAAATCAAAATATATAGCCTTAGATACATACCATCGCCCTTCAACCACCCAAAACAAGCTGTGATTTTAGCTACACGTTTGCCATGAGTTTTGCCATGTGCCATGAGTTTTATACATGACCCAACACATTGTCTTCAGAAAATGTTAAAGTTTAGTTTACTAATTAAGATTTATATCTGTCTTTCCTGCTGCCTTGGGTTTGTGTAGAGTTTTAATTGCTCCTGGTCTCTTCCCCTTCTCTGTTTTGTTCCCTCCTTCTGCTCGTTCTCTGCCCCCCTCCACCAAAACATATTTTGTCAGTGCTCTTAAGTGCACTAGTGCTGTTTAGCACTAGAGGGTGTGCTTTACCAACATCATCATATTTTCCTTAAGTAAACCCGGTGTCATGAAGAATTGGGTTCCCCCTGCAAATCACAATCCCTTACAGCCATCTGTAATGCCTGATCAAAAGCTTATATTGATCGTTTTGGAGCTGTAAGCTTTATAAAACAGACACCGGTGAAAGATTGCTATGACTACACGTAGCATCCCTTATGAAAATTAAATATGGTTTAGTAACTATAGTAACCATAGTTTTTTTGTCTTGTAGTAAAAATCATAGTAACCACAAATTTTGTAAACACAAAATAACAATTTAACCATGGCACTTGTAGTACTATGTAGTACAACTATAATACAAATAGTAATCAATCTGCCAAATAACCAAGGTTACTACACTTTATTATAATAAGACAACGATATCTTCAGACTTCAGACGATTGCCATTTCTTTTCTTTCAATGCATACACAATATTAGCCAATTTGCATAATCTGTATCATTGTACTGACAATGTTCAACTTAAAGCAGCTTTATGGTATGTATTGTGAAAGTGCTATACAAATAAATGTCAGTTGAACTAAATGTGAAAAGACATTATTGTTCTCATTTTCATAATAACATTTTTGTTTACGTTAAATCATACAGCATTATAAAATAAATTATAATCAGGCACTAAAGAGAGTACCTAAAACTGGAAGCAATGAACATAGCATGTCTAACTGTTATAAATAGTGGTACCTGTTTAGCCCAGCAATTCTGCTTTTAAACCACATAACATCATTCCATGTTATTGAAACACATCATGTGTCTAAGTATCAGAGAAAGGTAGCCAGAGCTGTCATGACAACAGAGTCCAAAACATGCCAGTTCATGTTTCTGAACTCTTGATGTGTTTTAGTTAAAGCTGACAGTAACTCTTTAGGGTCCTTGTTTTGCAAATCTGTGTGACACGAGTGGATGCTTGTGACCAGATGACTGCTGACTGATAAACACCACTTGATGCTGAAGCATTATGAGAACTTTTCAGGTACAAATAACATCATAAAGATGTTCTGAGAAACGTTGTCTTGCCTGTGCCCAAAAATGCAAAAACAAACTCCTTATTTAGCAAATTTGTGGAAAACACTTTAAAGATGCATTTGTTTGTGAGGAGGGGTAAAAGAGAGGGAATCGACAAGTTGGCTCAGACAATGTGTCTACATTGCCAAAACACATTTAATTGCCCTGGCTGCAAACCTTTTCATGTTAGACACTGTGTAAGTGTGCATTTATTGGTTCAATTTATATTGTCTAACAGAATGAAATCTCTTTCACTGAGGCACACCTGTGGCATAATGGCCTTTTTTGTTTGATGTACCCCTTCATTCACTTATACTCATCTGCCTACGATTCATCCATTATGTGCTAACTGAAGTGTTTACGTAATAAACCACAAAACATCTCCCATCTAACTGTCTGCATGTGTTTTTTTTCTTTTTCCATCACTTTATTTCTTACACTGCTTCCCAGTACAGCAGAAATTATTGCCTGTACTGTAATTGGGCCCTCGGGCCACAGGAAGAAAACTGGTGCTGATGGCTACTGATAGCGCCAGTGCTGTAATGCTAGACGTTCAGCTGAGGGGGAATAGAAAAGAAAGTGTTCATAATAAGATCATCAACTGTAATCTGTTAGCCTGTGGTCAACACCACATAGATGGCTTGACTGAGCTGTAATGCATCAAGAAAAACCTACATGCTAACAACCGCTATTTTGACTCATGGCCTCCATTTTTGAATTTACAAAGATTAGATTTAGTTGCTCATTTGTTTTATTTTATATTTCACTGATGTTATTTTCTCTGTGTCTTAAATGGTAGCATTTTTAGTATATTTATTACACAGGAAGCTATGAGAGTTTGGATGAGTGAGTTAAGGCAGTGATTTATTCTTAGACACCTGTGATATGTCTAAAGCGAGGACAAAATCATATACATATACATGAGTTATGAGAATCAAAGCAAAACATCCAGATACATCCTCACTCATTTTTTTCTGCAAAAGAAATGTGTAGATGGATACATATATTCATATATTGCATCATCTTCATTATACAAACAAATTTACATTAGGTGGTACTAGAGCTCACGAACAGTGATTTGATTGACAAGTGAGATCATTAAAATGGGTCTGTCTCTACAGGTGGTTGGCTAATCAGGTTGATTGATGAGATTGGTTGAGTGGGTCTTATGAGGAATATTCATACTCCTCTGCACTCCGTCGGCCAAAGTCCATCCAGCCCATGTAATCTCTGTCCTTTATTCTGTGAGAAGGGCCCATGGACCTACTACTGAGAGAGGGACTTCTCCGGTATACATCTGCATGAATGAAAAACTTCCTTAATTGTCAAATATAAAAAAAAGTTAACTGTTACTCTGACTTGTCATTCAGTGCAATGGATTGGCAACGTTCTTTGGAAAGAAATGTTACCTTTGGCAGAGATGATTCTGGCCAGTAGTTCAGTCAGGATGCTGCCGGGGTCTTCTTCCCTGTGCTCTGTTTTAGACAGCAGGCTGAGTTGTCCACCAGAGGGCACTGCTCGGGTGTGGCGTGTTTGTTCTGCTATAGTACTGCGTTTAGTCTGACCCTTGTCCTGCAAGTGTGTGGGGAGAGCAAGGCAGCTGCTGGTGGAGAGGGCAGCCAGCAGCACACATACACAGATTCCAGCATTCATAGCTGACAAACACGAACACAAACACATTTAAATCATTTTGTCACACAGCAAAACATGAGCTAGAAAATGTTGTTGCTTGTGTGGAAGGCTTGTAAGAGTTTAAAATAAATGCTCATAAATTTGCTTTTTTGAAACAATTAAAAAATAGACCATTAAGATCACCTCCAGAAAAAATCCAGCCTGCCTTCACCCATATCCTGACTAAATCTGGCACAGCTAAAATGTATCATCTGGGAGGTCTGACTTAGTCCACAAGCCTTTCATTAAAACCTTTTTCCCCAATAGGGCTGTCTTATTACTTTCTGTCATCCATTTGATTTACCAAAAGTCCAATTTATTGTCATTAAAAATATTGCTGATGGTTCTTGATGCCATGAAGCATCAGCAATAAACCAATAAAAGGATTTTTAAAATAGAGCCAATTCAATTTCTCAGTAAAATAAAATCTAATTAAATTACTAGTGCATCAAATCCCATACACTCAATATAGTCAGATATCTCTCCCTCACTTTTTCAATGAGTTTCAATTAAAATCTGCAACTTAAGACTATATTTTAGGATATGCAAAATAATATTTCTGGTTATACAGTACATTTTATACAAAGCCTAGCAAAAACCAAACTGATCTCTCACAGCAAAAAATAAATAAACTAACTAATAAATAAATAAATAAACACACAATGCAAGAATGGAATACTTTATATTCAAAACTATTAAAAAACCAATGTAAATGTAAATTCATACCTTCAAATGAAGTTTGAGTTCCACTGGCAAAGAGGAGCACAGAAGGAGAACACACGCTGACTGAACTAGTGTGTGTGTCTGAAACTTCAGTACACTGCACAAGAGAGGCCCTTAAATATCGCTCTGAAGTGGGCTGGCTCTGTGTGACCCACGTAGCGACAGGCGCAGAACGAGGCAGTGTGTTTGCGCAAGCCTGACGCAAAACTGAGAGAGCAGGGTATTCTCACAGGATACAGAATGTGACATTGTCACTCAAGGGGACCGGAGGGTCTCTAGAGGTCAGCCTATCCTTATTACACATATGCACCTCCATGGTTAATCTAAAACTGAGTTTCCTCCTCTCTCCCCGTAAAGTGTCCATCCCTCTTTAGTCAATGGCCACGAGAGACACATTTGATGTTTTGTAATGTGTAGCAATTGATGTTCTGTAATGTGCACAGCAATGTCTGACACTCTGTTAGTGGTGCTCAACTGGTTTTACATCAAGGCCCTCAACTGGACATCATGTAACAGCCAAACACAGTGACAAGATTTTTTGTGCACAAAAGTATGCAAAATAAAATCCTTAAAATATTTTAAAAATTAAAACCTATCCCGAAAATGATACTATATTATACAACCTCTTCATTTTTGGAATCTGCCCAATTGACTTAAATTTAATTTCATTTAATTTAATGTAGGTTCTACCAAGTACCCAAATGAAAACTATTCATCCATTTTTTTATACTGATTAATGGCATACGATATGTTTTCTCCTCCTTTGTAAAATTGATAAGCTTATTTATTGTCCTATCCATGCTTATTTTCCCTGCTATAGACAGACAGAACAGACTTACCACTACATTTTGGATCACAGCCCACCATTTAAGAACCACTCTTTTACATTGATACCTAATATTAAAATTAAAACATTTTGAAAAATGTATGTTTAACACTCAAAACATTTAAAATATCCAAGCGGCTGTTTTCCATATAGTCAAGCAAGATTGTCATTTCATAGCAAATCAAATGTCAGTATGGTACTCACTATCATATAGCTTCAGAAGACAGTAATTTTTGCTTGTTGCTACAGTACAGCTGGGAACAGGGTGGATAATGATCTTCTGACCCTGCTTTCCTTTGCTGGCTGAACACCCACTACTACTCTGCTATAAGAACATACAGCATAAGAACTCACAACTCTTAAGACTTAAGACTCTCAGCCAGTCAGAGGACTGGCTCCATCATCAGGATGCAGGTAAATACAATCTCTAACTGGATTCATGTGGTCCACTTCTGTTATCTCTAAGCATAGGTTGTGCTTCTGCCTTATATACAGTCGGTTTATAGCTGGATGAGTTGTAAAAAAGTAAGAAATTGACCCTGTAATCACTACTGACTCAACCTAGTACTCAACCAAAAACTGGTCACTGGTTTCTATCGATGTTGATATGTGCAGTAGATCATTCTCAGAAGTTACTTATTTCATCCTTTATACATATCCCGTATCCTCCTTTTTACTCCTCCATCCTCCATATACTCCCAACAATATTTAACCATAATTAAAACATCATTATAAATTTAAAGGTCTCTGATGTCTCATTTGCATTCTAAATCGCTATTTAAACACATTGGCATTTAGTTCTGAGATAAAGATTGTATCTGTATTATAATGTGAACAGGAATTGAGTTTTTCCATTTCCAGTCAATGATGCTTTTAATTTTGAGTCATAAATGGAACGTATGCAACATTTACTCAAGTACTAGATTTCAGTGTAATGCAATTGACAAATACTACAGTCTTAATAAGGTTGTGTGGCTGGTGTGTGTAGTTCTGCGCAAAAGAGTGTTTGGGTTGGCATGGTGGGTTTTTCTTTTTCTGCAGTTACCCACACTTACACCACCTCCTCCTGAAAACTGTGTGTGTATGAACATCCATTTGTGTTAAAGAGTCTAGACTGAAGTAAACTGGCAAAGATTTAAATTTTCATGGTTTTCTGTTCTGGGATTTTAGACTCCACATAAAAGCTGTTTGAAGAACACACCATTGTTAATATATTGCATTGAGTGAAAAGGTCAAAAGCCATAGCACAGGGGTCTCCAATCCATATATCCTGGAGGCCCACAGACCTACAGAGTTTAACTCTAACTTACTTCAACCCACCTGCCTAGATGTTTCTAGCAAGATCTCAAAGACCATGATTAGCTGGTTCAGGTGTGCTAAATTATGGTTCAAATTAAACTCTTCCAGTTTGTGGACCTTGTGTGGACAAAATATTGAAGTGATTATGATTATAAAGGTTATTTCACAATAGTCTTAGTAGTGTAGAACTTGGAAGTTAGGCTAGAGCTAACACTTACTGTGTTGCTCACAACCTCTTCTCTGCCTTGGCATTCATAATGTATAATTAGAAGAGCTCAGAGGATTTCTAATGCACATTCAAAACAGAGCCCACAGGCAGATTCCACCTACCTCTAATATTTTACATTCTGTAAAATTACATTCAGACAGACAGACAGATAGAAAGATAGATAGATACTTAACTGGTTCAGGTGTGCTAAATTATGGTTCAGACTAAACTCTTCAGATTTGTGGACCTCGTTGGCATCATTTAGAGTTATTCACTTTGACTTTTATTTAGAAAGGTTTCTTGAAAGTTAATGGAAGCCTCGAGGTCAAGGTTGCTGCCCTCCCTCACAACATCTCTCAATATCAGAACAACAGCTGAATAATGAATAGCATAGTGCTTCAGTCCTGTAGAGCAAATGATGTTCAACACTCTGAAAACAATCTTCAGAAAAAAGAAACAACACAATTCATTAAATAATCCAATGGCAGAGCCCATCGATTGAAAGGGGTACGAGAGTGCTGGCATAAGAGTGTGGCAATTACTTGGAGTGTGTGAGTCACAGAAACAGCATCTTCACTGTCACCATCCGCTTCTTACCACAGCAATACCTCAGAGGCCTTTGGGTTGATGTCAATGGGCAGAGTGTAAGAGGCTATCAGAGGGGCCAGATCTTTATAGGCCTAGAGGGACACAAGAAGAGTGCAATACTAATAGTGAGAACTTGATTGATTACAGAACAGGGCAAACCGGGTGATTTTGAAGGGTTGTAATCAGCCAGAAAGCTAATAAAGGATGCCCCAAAACATAATTACAAGAATGTCAAAAATGTTTTAAGCACTATCAGGCAGAAGTCTGTTCTGTTATTAAAACAATAATACAATTATATGTAAAAACATAATTAAAAAATAGACTTGCCACCACATTGTGAGGGTGTTGTTAAAGGTTGTCAGGTTCTTCTATGTGGTTGCTAGGGTAATCTGGTTGGTTGCTTACCTTCTTAAGTGAAAATAGCCAACCCTCAAGTATTTATGACTCAGGTCACTCCTTTAATGTAAGTATATGAGATTTTTCAACTCATTTTATTGTCTGCCATTTACAAATAGCACGTCTGATTAACAAATCACACCTGTCATTTAAATCCTTAGAAAAAATGGAGTGGTTACATGCAAAAGTGTAATACTTTGTGTTAGGGGTTTAAAACAAACACTAAATAGGAGTAATAACTATATTGATGCTTGAATTAGCATCAAAATGAACATCATTAATTCTTATAATACAAAGTCACTTGCAAATAATTGCTTTAATAAAACTGATTTTGAAACAAAAGCACCCATTTGATGCACAAAAATGAATGAAGACAGTAGAAGCTGCAAAAGATACAGGAAAAGGAACTGCAGTTTTAATCAGTCAGGAGATGATGCTAATACTGTAGATACCCTGTATTAATCTCACTGTGACAACTCTAAATCTATCTTATATCTGTAACCTGTTTGTGCAATAACTGACACCTGCTGCTTGTTCATGAATCTAGCTTGTTAATGTAAACAACCCTCCTACCCTTCAGTTGTCACTTTTTTCACAATATAGAATTATATTTATTACAGTTTTTCTCAGTTGCTTTGGTACGTTTCTTGAACTTTTGAACTTGAACTTCTTGAATCTTTAACATTTGCAAATTTCTTGAAACAATTCATACAAACAGTACCACCTGCAAAAGCCTATAACTTGCTCAAAATCCTTCGACATTGTCATTACAACAAGTGCATTATTACTGGAATATTCTCTAAATGTTGATTTACGATATGCTCTAATTCACATGCAGTTAAACTAAAGGTGGCTATTACAAAATATTGAAGTGATTATGATTATACAGGTTATTTTCACAATAGTCTTGGTAGTGTAGAACTTGGAAGTTAGGCTAGAGCTAACACTTACTGTGTTGCTCACAACCTCTTCTCTGCCTTGGCATTCATAATGTATAATTAGAAGAGCTCAGAGGATTTCTAATGCACATTCAAAACAGAGCCCACAGGCAGATTCCACCTACCTCTAATATTTTACATTCTGTAAAATTACATTCAGACAGACAGACAGATAGAAAGATAGATAGATACATAAAGTAAGGTACCTAAACTTTAATCTAAGTGCACTTCACTTTTTCCCATGGTGCACAACAAATCGATGTCACAGTTATTGTTCTTCAGCAGCAGCAAGAGCCTGTGAAAGACAATCTGAAGATATTAAAGTCTGAAGTAAAAGTTTTAAGATGAAGGACCCGAGAGTAAAATCAAAGACAGACACATGGGTCATTCCTTTCATTCTGAATATACAACATTTTAGTTTAAGAAAACAGTTGCAAAATATGTTGGATTTTACATATGCGCATTACAGCTGAATCCAGCACCAGTAAACTGTAAACAAATGTATGAAAACATAAAACTTTCATACCCTTTTGTCTTAGGTATTTGTGTCACTTTAATCTCATTCTAAGCTACAATTAATTGATTGTTATTAGAATTTCTGTGAATAAATTAAACAGGTTTTCATGGCAGAAGTGACAGGCTGGCCGCTTGATCAGGCTGGATTGATCAAGCTGGACTGAACACAATTTACAGTACAGTTCTCTCCACTTTAATCCAAAAGAACAAAATCAAATGTATTACCATTGTTGTTAGCACAACTATTTAAAAAATATATGTAGCAGATACTATATTGATTGCTAATTATGAGCAGAAACAAACTTTATTGCACTGAAACACTGATCAATAGTTTTTCACACAGATATTCTTTCCACCTATACAGCTTTGAGCTTCTCTTTTAAATGCCCAATGACTAGTCTAGTGGCACAGCAATATCAGTCGTCTGGTTCAACATGTTTGACAGCACCTTTCCTGTTCCTGTGAGTTTGTGTTTTCAAGACATGTTTAACATGTTATTGTGATTGTCATAGTAAAAACTAGGACAGTAAAATTACACTTAGACAATTTATGTAAAGTGATAAATGTAGTAGATAAATGTTGTGATTCCTCTTTAACCACAAGTAAGAATGTTCAGAATTGCATCACGAAAATGAACCTGACCAGAGTGGAAGTTTAAATAGTGTTCATCGTTTCCTAGATTCCTAGAGCACCTTGAGTGCTTTTATTTTAAGGCCACAACCCTTGTTTGTCTCTTGTAGACTTTTGTTGTTTGGCTATAAAGATATGCTGAGTGGCTGATTCATGTTGGTGAGTCACAGCTATTGAGAGTAGCACTCATATTGACTTTCATCCATTCATACTCACTGCAAAGGCAAAGTCAGTTACATTAGGCAGTGCATTATGGGTATGGTCTCTCCAATCAAACCACACTCACAATGGAGGAAAGATCTTGATTGTTAACCCCAGAGAGGGAAAGAGAGAGTAAGGCTTGCCACATACTTGAAGACCAGCTTTACCAACCGAATGTTACATGCTTTTAAAGCTGAAACCTGACACGGTTTTAAACTTGGTTGAAAATCTTCTAATGTGTCTAAGAGATATACCATGATGAAGTCTATTGAAACACACAGTACTCTTCAATTGCTCATCTGTATAGATTGTCTCCCAGCTGCCACACACAGCCAGACTGTGAGGTGATGGAATGATTCCAGTGACACCAATGCCAAAGTGTCCCTGAGGGAGGAAACATACATAGAGAATCAACCACCAACAGGGGGGAGTATTAAAGAGTGAAAGGTCTGATAAAGAACAGTAATGTCATCTTAATTGTTTCAAACTACCAGTGAGGTAGAGGTAGTACAAGATAAATACTAAACCTCATAACCTGAATGTTAAACTGACTAAAAATGCATAGGTAGCTGATCCCTTCATGAAAAACAATATTTTCTTAATACATTCCCTTTAAAAGAGCCTTCTGTAGTATGTGAACAGCAAATAATAATTTAATTTAATAAGTTATTTTGTTAAAATCAAAATGAAAGCATCTGCAGTTAAATCATAGCAGTATATTGATTTAAGAATTATGGGAAAAATAGATATAGTTGTTCTTTCTAAGAAGAATGTTCCTGCTCCCCATAGCTGTATATTAATTATATATTGTGGCTAGGAAAGTGTTGTGAAACCTGTTCACATAGTGTCCAGTGAGATATTTTAAACAAATATAAGAAGATACATACTTTTTACTGTATCTTACACCTTTATTAGTAGTCCTTTAGGCTCAATTCGTAATTTATGCATGATGTATTCCATGCTTTTGGTAAATCTTCTTCACATGGTTTTTGTTTTTTTGAGCTTTGCTGAGGTGGTTGTTGGGTGGGCATTGAAGTGTTTAATTGACAAAACTCTCAAATTCACCTGTCAGATGCATGAGTATGTTTTGCCCTTTTGTTAATTGTGTCCTGAAGTCAACAGTCTGATGCAACATGTGTTCTGACACTATTATTAACAATAACATTTTTATGAGCCAACATTGGAGAAGGCACTCTCATATAAACAGCTTGAAGTGCAATAATTATGTGACAAAAATTTGAGCGTCAAGAGTATGTGGAGGTTGGCAGTGAAGGGTTCTTTAACTTTGTGAGAGCCACCTAATATGATTTGAAACAAGCAGTGATTTGGAGCGTAAAGTGATGTCACAGGCTCTTACTGCTTGTGGCTCTTTTTCTGTATAGATTTTCGGAGCGACATGTATTTGGGAAACATGCCATCAGATCAGTTAAACGTGAAGGAGAGCAGCAATTTTTTGTATATGTGCAACTATTGTTCCTCTAAAGTTGGGATCTTTTTTTGTTTTAAAGTGAAATTAAAGATAATGCTAGATGATGGCCAGTATGATTACACTTTTAAAAAGGTGCAATGAGCTTCTATATAGAACCCCAGGGTTCTTGACCTCTTTATGGCTAAAAGGTTCTATATAATGATAAATGTCTTATTTACAATTTGCTAGTGATGAAGTATGTTTACGAGCTGTTTCATTCATAAAAATTAATTCAAATTATAAATGAATATAAAATTAATTAATTAATCCCTAAAAGGTCCTATACATGAAGCTCCCAACAGAACACATTAGGGTTCCATATAAAATCTTTTCTTCTAAGAATGATGAGTTGTGGCATGTGGCAGATTCAGAGATAAAGGGGAAGGACAGCAGGCAGGAGAAGTGATGATAGAATAAAATGAGCAGAGTTTATTGGATAATTTTAGTTCATTGTGGCTTCATCTAACCAGCACAAGTTTAATCACCATTATTATACCAGAGACAAAGTTACTGCTTCACAACATTGTCCCATGATGCTATTTAAAACCTTGAGATGGAAACCATTCCCTCTCTTATCTCTAGTTTGTGATGACAATACAAACCCAACATAAGATTAAACAACATTAATAAAAGTAATGCAGAATACAATAAAAGGTGGAATAAAGGTAGAATGAAATTAATATTTGTAAAAGAAAAAATATATTGTATATATACAAAATAGTAAAGAATAATAAGGATAAGAACATAAGAAATGACATACAACACAAATGTATGTCTGTACTCTCAAATCAGAGTTCATCTCTCAGATACACACCCACAGGTTGCATTTAAGAAATTCATATCCTATGATCCTTCAGTTTGATTTCACATTTCAGGCAAACACTTCACTACCTTCAGGATTTTTGGATGTTGTATTCGAAATCCACTTATCTCACAAATCCAAGGGGCCACATGTGACACCCATACAAAGCACACCTCATTTAGAAAATCAGATTGGTGAAGTCAGTGTACTTGATTATTCTTATTCAGATGGTTCATTTCTAATGTGTTCCTATTACATTCTTGAGGAAAACAAAGTATGTAACATGTAATTCCTGAACCTTCCAGTCTGAGCAAAAAAAACCCAAATATATGTGAACAGATCAGTAAGACAGAGACCCAACAGACCAAAGGCAAAACAAAACAGAAGCATGTAAGAATGTTTTTGAAGGCTTGAATGCTCTCATGCCAGCTGGTCAGAGGAGGAGAAGAACGTCATCAAAAAGTCTAAAGGTATGTTTCAGTCAGCGCAAATTTGTGGACAGAAATGTGTTTTCGCTGGCAAAAAATGCCAAAGTGTCTGGAGAGATGAAAACAGAGAATAACAGGACAATGATTTCGGGTAATACAGAGTGGACACATGTCACATGAGTTTAATCAAGCCTCTGAAACTATCGCTTTAGGAAGTGAATTTGTTTGTGTGTGTGATACAATACATATCTCACTTAACCCTATAGATCACTCTTTAAAAGTTTTTTTTTTAACTATTTTAATAGTTTAATGTAGTTAGAGGTTGTGGATATTTTATAGTGCGCCTATACCTTGTTTGTAACTGGGTTAACCTAACACAGTAAATAATCTTTTTGACTTAAAATAAGTTAGATGTTACCACATGAAGCAACCTTCTTTTCCAGTGTATTTTAGAGTATAATAACAGTCCTAATAAATTTCATTTTATGATACTGTACTGTATGTAGCTATATTTACTTTGACCTTAATTACCGGAAGAAAATGTTCATTGTCAGCAGTGTGATTTATTACTACAAACCTCAGGTAAGTCTGAGATCTGATACAGGAAGCAATTATTTCAATAACCCAAGAACTACAATAAGACTTTTCCGACGATCAATTAAACAAGCAGAATTATTAGAGGTTATTCATGTGTTTATCAATTTATTGTCACTGTTGATGAGGACCATAGCTGTCTACAGAGGAAATAATGTCAAATGCTACATGTTTGCCAAGGGGGCTAGTGTGTGTTTGGCTGCAACACCATGATGTGAAACACTATGTGGGTTTTATTTTGTCTTCAGGGAAATTATATTATGGCAAAATTACAGTCTGTGCAAAAACTATTTGTCCTGAGGCTAAATACAAAACTAATTGTAGTTCTGACTAAAGATTATAGTGCTGGTAAAATTCAAGCTATTACAATGAAGATTTTCAGAACACAGCCCTGTTTTCCAGCAACTACAGTACAGTCTTCTCTGGTTGAGGTAGAGATAAAGTTCCTTTGGGTCACTGAAGAGTGAATCCTCATGACGGGGTCTGGCTGTTCTCAGTAGCCATAAATAGTAATATAGTCTTTGCCTGTGATGCAGAAAATGTATAGCATCAAAACACCTTTGCAACTATGTCCATAAGAATCAAATCACTACTGAAAACAAGCTGGACACACAATGCTTCCCTGCACCCACAGGCAGTGTTTGACAGAACAAGAATGGCTTAAGGTCATTTGGTAATTATTGCCACAGTCTCAGATGCATCTAAATACACTGTAAAGAGCTAAATGGTAATATGGATAATAAAGGTTACTTGAGATCTTAAAATTTGAGAAGTTTAAAGTACAATGGCATCCAAAAGTCATATTGATCACAACTCCACAAACAACTTTAAAATCAACATGAGGGTCAGTATTCAATGAGATGTGTACTGCAATGTCTACAGATTAAATGGATACGTTATTATTCATCAGATATGATATGTAACCTTGGGTCTGCATTGTTTGGCTGTGAAGCATCTATATATTAGAAAGATCATATTCACCCTAAATGTAAAATTCATTCACATGCTGAAATAGTAGAGGTTCATTCAGTGAAAATGTATAAAAATGTATTCATAAATTCATAACTGTAAACAAACATATGTTTACAGTTACAGTTATTGAATTGAGTTCTAAAATGAAATTACAATATCTTCTATACTGTACTCATGTACTTTATGTTGACATCTGTTGACATCTGTTTGTTGACTCGAACAGAGCAATGTTTCCTTTACTGTCCCAATACATATGGAGAGAACTGTATATGCATGGAAGGCTTGTTGTCAAATTAAGTCTCATTCAGTACTCAGACATGGGGAAGAGGATCCACTAGTTACAAATTCAGGCCAATATAAAAATAAAATTCAGGCCAACTGATTTTGCATTCTTCTTGACATTTGTCAATCTTTTCAGACTTTCTGTGTAATTCACTTGTATAGTAACAAAACTGGAAAACATTTGAGTGACGTCACACCCTTTGAATGAGAGGAGGTTATCTATATCTATAATCTCTCTGACTGTCTATCTGACTTTTATGAATGTGAGCAGCTCTGACAATAATGTTATTCTGTTTTCCTGAAATAACCATTGTAAATTAAGTCAAATAAAATAAATATAGTTATATTTTATACTTTATGTTTTACTACGTTTGGGTTGAAAACAGAGTGCCCCTTTTGTCAATATTTTGATCCATGGGCACTGCTTATTAAGGTGATATAGGTGGCTCCTGAAATAAAGTGGAACGCAGTCTTCCTGACCCATGGTAATGATGATATATGCTGAAATGACATGATCAGCACAAGTCAGGTTTAGAGCATGAATCTATTCATGGTAAAATGATTAAAAAATTATTTATAAATATAAATTATTGTTTCAGAAAGATAACAAAATTACATGATAAAATCACAAACCTGGTGTTTCTGGATTTCACACAGGATTTGCATAAATTGAGCACAATTGTTGAATTATAGTCTGAAGATAAAAATAATAAGTGTGTGTGTGTGGTTTGCAGACAACCATTTCCCCCAGCATTAAATAGCTTTTTAAAGTAAATGATCTTTTTCGAAGTGCTGCACAAAATCAGATAGACTTCACTCTATAGTGGCTCCATCTCCTTTTAATCTTGACATCACCAGTGTCAGTATCCAGTCAAGGTCTAGCATGCCAGTGTAGTGTTCTGAAATAAGACTGAGTGAATAAGACAACCATGACTTACTACAACCAGTAGAATTACATGAATGGCTGAATGTCCAGACAGCTTTGTTTTCAGATTGTGGTCTCAGCCATCACTGGTGACCATGTCCTGAGAGCAGAACAAGACATAGCACGTAAAAGGAGAAAAACAATGAGAGAAAGTGATATGAAGTAAGAATAACATTGATACAAGGATTTGAAGGTTTGACCTTTAAATGCATATGATTTTTGGCAAATGAATAAAAGCCCTATTAGTGCCTTCACACAGATGTAAATTTGAATAGTTTTGAAGTAGATTGTGCTGATTGTACTGATATATTTACACTTTAAGCGTCTGTCTGCCTGTCCTCCATCATGTTTTGTAATTTTGTTCTTGTCTAGTTGTAGTCCTGTTGTCCTGCCTTGATTGTCTTCACCTGTGTCTTGTTAATGTGTGTAATTGCTGTTGTTTGAGCTTGTTTGATTTGTTCTCTGTGTCTGTAATTTCTCTCTGTTTTGGATTAATAAAATTCTGCATTTGGATGCTATTTTTGTTCTTTGGAACTTCCTGATGTTACAATACATTTGCAAGATTTGAAATGAAAATGAAATGTGTGAAATATTTTCAGTTTTAAAATACTTTCTCCTACATGTGTTGGCCTAAGTGTAAAACTTGTTGTAAAAGTGTAAAAAATGTTTCTCTTAAGACATTGAAATAACTTACAGGTGAATCTTATAGGGTTAATCCATTCATAAAATCCTGCACTTTTCTCAGCTATTGAGTGAAGAAAATTGTGGCAAAGCTGATGGAGCCAATTAAAGCAGGCAAACTGTCTCTTGAATATAGAAGAGGTGTGTGCAGGCCTTTATGAGATAGATTAAGAGAATTCATCCCTGGATTAGCACCAGGAGCAAAGGCAGTACATCATTTAAGATTTTATTTAAATAACAGCCTCAAAAAACAATGATGAATAGAACTCTAAAATAAAATGTATTTCATATCAGTATCTGTCCAAGTCTGTTAATTTCTATTTTTGCTTAACATTTCAGAGGATACAAAGTCGTGCAGGAGGAATATGCGCTATCATGCACCATGGACAGCTCCTGCACTCTGACCTCATTTATCTCACAGTGCACTTCACCTTAGCAATTTCATCAAGTCAACCTTCCTGATTCTTAACTGAATCATTCAAGTCACTTTTATTTTGACCTCATTACAGGTCATGACAGATTCAAAGCAAATGAAGCTGTTTATTGCAGGCTTAAACAAGCCTTATCTGTCCTGGATGTATAAGTTCAAGTCAAGTCAAGTTGAGCTTTATTGTCATTCCGCTATATGTGGGGACATACAGTGGAACGAAATGTCGTGCCTCACAGGACCACGGTGCTACATAAATACAGGCATTGTTACAACAATTATGTGAAACATGGTATAAATCTAAACACAAATGCTAACAGAATTGGATTATAAATATACTATATATAAATATATATAAAGTTGCCTATACATAAACTATTTAAATACAAACGATACAAATGTTCCACATAATAAATAAAGAAACTGACTAAAGAATCCATCATCCCTTCACCATGTCTGTCAGTTTCACTTCCACTGGACTGTGGGGGAGGATAAACCTTTGACATGAGATTCTTTGTGTTTATGTATTTGCGTGTTTAGAATGCATGAAATCAAGTGTTTGTTTTTAGACCACATAAAAAAGAGGACGATATGAAGAATGACACATGGCTTTAGTTTCTTATTTTAATCTTTACAAATATGTAAAACATTATATAATGTAATAATAATAACAATAACGTAATAGTATTCTTTAAGTATACTTCAATAATACTTTCATTGTACATTGTAACATATTAACAGTAATATTAATACTCACAGTTTTAAATACACATTTCTTCCAA